>WEKX01028967.1:184182-430119 GCA_013390025.1 Pitta sordida
CCGCACCCGCCCCGGCGCTGCTGCTCGGGATCGCTCGGGAGCTGGTGTCCCCTGCTCTGCTCGAGCTCCCGGGTGGCTCGGGAAGTACCTGAGAGGCGCCTGAAGGCGAGGCAATAAACCGGCTGCTGCCTGCGGCATCCCGGATCCACGTCTGAGGCTCCTCCTGGGCTGCCTGCCCTCGGCTGATGGCTCGGTTGCTGTCAGGCTTCCAAACTGACTATGTTTATCACTTGTTAAAATGCACTAAGGAAAAAAAACCAACCCCACTACTATCGACTTAGAAAACAGTATNACCCTTGGTTTGCGGAGAAGCAAATATAAAATCCACAGCCGGCCGCTCAAACTCGCTCGCAGGTGGAAGCGACGTTCCTGGGAATGCAGCAATAAATCGCGTCCCGGTTCTCCGCTCCGCCGCGAGTGGGACTCAGCTGCCCTGCGCTTCTTGGGGGCTCCCGCAGCCCGCGAGCGAGCCCCATCCCACCGCCCGGCCCGCGCCCGGAGCTCGCCGCGAGGTCCAGCCGGGACACACNTACTATCGACATAGAAAACAGTATCATAAAAAGAAAATGTTTCCATGGATCAGCTGTTGTCTCAGGCAAATACCCCAATTAAAAAATAGAAGCGTCATCAGTAAAGTCATTACGATGAGTAACAATCACAGACTTTAGTTTTTGCAGTAAGCAATGTGAGGAAGCTGTATTGTAATAAATTTGGGGTGCCTTTCTAAAATATTTGCCCTTTCAGACCCCCTCCCCCCGAAATTCTATTAAAAGTCACCATTTTGTTCAGTTATAACTTCATTTAATCACTGGCATGGCCTGGGAAGTGAGCTGCAGAAAATTACTTCATATTATTAATAAACCATTCCATACCATACAAAAAAGAAAACAACAACCAAACCCTGCACGTGTTAGCTGGATACATGAATATTTCTATGAACAAATTATTTAGAAACATTCCCTTTTTGAATCACTAGATCAGGCCAGTTTTTAAACGGGTGCTAGTCTCCACCTCCTCAGCTGGTCAGACACACTGCTGGAGGTTTAAGCAATTGGGCCCTGCTGGGTCTCTTCTAGGAAAAAACACCTGCAATACTTCCATCAGGAAGCCTCAGTAAAATTCATGCAGTCCTGAAGAATAATGAAACTGCATGAAATCAGTATTTCCTGCTGGAATTTTTTTTCTGCAAAGCATTTTCAGCCATGACTTAAATCCTGCAACAGTTCTCTGGCAGGTCTATGAGAACCCTCCCGAGGAGCAACTACTTGCTTTTCTTCTTATTGGATACTGGGAGACTAAATCCTCGGCAGGGATTGGCAGAGCCCTATTCCCCAGTCCCCATCAATCACAAAAACTTTTATTGTAATGACTAGTAAACCCCATTTAATGCTACAGTCTAATAATCACCTATGCCTTGCTTTTTCACCCAAAAGCTCAGTGTGCTCCATGCAGTAAGTGCGTAGCATTTTTCTTTGCACCTGTGGCCTCAAGCCCCGCAGCAGTGCAGTGTTTTATTGCCACCTTGCCAGAGCTTCACCTCCCAGGCCATGTGAAAGCAGGGAAAGGCAATCAGGACACACATACCCAGGGAAGTAAATCCAGCAGCCACTCCACTCAGCAGCACAAGTTGTTCAATCAAATCCCAACAATGGATTAGGTGGCTCCTGTGCTAGTGAGGCAATTCCACAACTATGTGTCCTCTGCATGAGGATTGATTAGAAAATTCCTATGAGATAAACAGAATCAAAACAGAAGTAATTTTTATATCAAATTACCAGTGAAAAATCATGTTTTAAACACTTTTACTCCAATATTTTAAAAAATTGATGTTTAAAATTTCTTCTGAAATTGCAACATTGCGAAAATTTATTTTAGCTGGAAAAGTAAATATACCCAATTTATGTTAAGTGAATTTTGTTTTTTAAGATAAAAAATAAGTAATAAAATGAAAAGGAAAGGCATGTGCATTTAAACTTAGTTCTATTTTAATAAATCTAAGGTTGTTTTTGTAGTAATAGTGTTGCTGAATTGAAGACATTTCTATCTTGAATGGGTCTCTCAATTTATAACACTAAACCTTCAGTTCTGCTGTATTTACTGCCCTGCAAATTTGATTTTATATGTAGCAGCTGAACACTAAAGTGCTGATATATTTGTATTCAATTAAAGTAAGGAATTAGGAACACAAGCATGTTTTTCACAGTCTAAAGTTAGAGTAATTCAAGACTCTTTTTATGTTCTCTTCCACTAAAACTATAATGGAGGAGTATTGTGCTCTACACTCACTAGCAAGTACTCTCTGGAAATCATCTTGCTCTTAGAATCATAACAACATTCAAATTCATTTATTGATTCAATCCTGCCAGCAAAAGGGAATTCTACAGTGCAGGTTTTCACCTGACTGCACTCATACCCCAAACAGGGGATGAATGGCAGGAATATCACAGGGAGAAGCTCCCTTTGCAGTTGGTGATCCTGCAGCATCATCCACACCCGCAATTCCCAGTGAAATCAGGGAAACTGTTAAGGTGCTTAACGGCTGTGTCTTGCTGATGACCTTATTTTTTTGCTGCAGCTGTCAGTCAGATATTACATTAAGGTGTGTGATAGGGAGGTAATAATATTTTACAGGCCAAACTGAAGTTAGTTGCTTTTATGGAGAAATCCTATGGCATTTCCATAGGTTTCCCCTTCCAAATCTGATTTTACTTGAAAAGATTCTTTCTTTCTGGTATAATTGCCAAAACAGAAGAGCATTTGTTCTGGTAACAGAATTCTTCATCACTTTATCCATATGACTTCATCCCTAAACAATTCCTGAGGAGATGGTGGCAGAGGAAAGCTCTGAAGTCCCCTTCTTGGCTTCTGAGCAACTTTCCAGGGAAGCCAGAAGGCGTCTGAAAAGATCTTTGGATGAAACCAGCAGAATTTCTCCTTAAGGGTCATTTTTGTCATCTCTGAGTCCCGCTCTCATATTCCACCATTAGCCCAGATCCTCCTTTGATAGGAAATGCGTGAGCACCACGGCGCTCAGGAGGAGATGGGTGACGAGCAGTGGGTGAGTGACACTTTCGGTAGACACTGAGACTCACAGGACTGGTAATGGCAGACTTCTGACGTTGCTGGACCACGGTTTATAGCAACTCATGAAATCCCCCAAGCGATTCCAGCAGTGTGTAGCTGATGACATTTAAGAACATTTCTCCCTGTAATTTTTTTAAATGACTTGCAACTCCGTTACTTGAATAACCAAAATACTTTCTAATGGCTGCTTGAGGAGCCTTTAATTCATATCCTGCTGATTGGAGTTAATCCATTCAGAAATTAAAAGAGTGCAGGTCACCTTTGGAAAGGAGCAAGCTGCAAAAATATCCAATTTTGCACACACAAAGTATATATGATGAGATATACTTTGAGTTGGTGCAAAAGCACTGGAACCTACTTGATGTGATGTGGTATTCCCACTGTATACAAGCAACATTCATCCCTGTGCTAAATCCTCTGGAAGGAATAAGTCCTGTTCAAAACTCTATGAGTAGATTTTTTTTTGGCAGAGCTTTATTCTTCTCATTTTTCATATTAGGCTGACATGTTTTCATAGTCACAGGGGCCAGTTTTGCTTCTGGTGACAGAAAGTAAATGTTTTCTCATGTGACTCCTGTCCTGGCCCTGCACTCCTGCAGTGGGTCTGGCAGTGCTGGGGCTCACAGCTCACGGGCAGGGCTCTGGCAAGCTCTGGGGCTCAGGGCATGTCTCTGCGAACCTGAATGTGCTGATGGCTTGCTGAGTGGCTTCTGCAAACTGTATTATCTTTAGAAAACAGGTGAGGGGCAGAAGTGAATACTGGATGTAACGAAACCCAAAAAAGCAAGATGTAAAATGTTCACATCTCTGCTTCCAGCACAGTGACCTTCACTGTGAAGCTTCTGCCTCAGAGTAGCTCATAACAACAATCTGCCAGCTACTGGCCTGGTTGCCTCTAAAAGGTCACTGGTTTAACATCAAATCAAGAGGTATAATTACATTTTTTCTTCCTTCTCCCCACCCCACAAATTCCAGCCCTGATCAGGCCCAAACCAAACTGACAGCATATTTGTGTTCCCATATGAAATCTGCAAAAGGTCATAAAACCTGCAAGTTTGAAGAGCTGGATTGTTTTCAATATACATGATGACTTTCCTATTTCTCATCTTCAAGCGGTGGCTGCACTGCCTTGAAGTTATTCCAGGATCCAGGTGATATGCAGAAGTCTAACACAGTGTCTGAGAAAGAACTGATTGTCTCATATGACGAAATTCAGGGTTAAAACTGTCAGACTGTGATAGCCTTTTTGGTTTATTCATCCTTACTCTGGACAAGTGACATTTCCACCAAAAAGCTTCATTTTACTTTCCATGAAACTGATTAAGACAGAAAGTATGTTTCTGCATTCTGGCCAGGCACAGTTCATACTTTATGCAGCAAATACATTTTTCATTGCCTTCAGTTTCTACTTTCATTTTTTATCTTATATCCTTAGTTGAACGATCTAACAGGATGAGACACTTATGCAAGAACATATGGAAAAGGAAGGCAACATATATAATAATGCAACAAAATCTCACATTCTAGTGCACCACGCTTCAGTGAAATCAAAGGCAGTGAGAAAACCAGATTAGTCCACACTGTAAAATTTATCTGGAATGTATGGTATATAGTCTGTTTTAATAAAAGACATGATGCTTTCTGCCTAACAGACAGGAGTATAAAATGGCATGAGAAGACAACACTTCAGGTCCATCAGCATGTGGGATTGCCATTTGGCAGCTCATCCTGCAGCAGATGGGAGCTGCTGATCCTTCACTGCTCAGTGCAACCCCTGCATACGAAAAGGATCCAGTAATTTATTGGGAGGAGCTTGAATGAGGTAGATCACCCAGAGGCAGAGAGCAGAGTAGACGCCAACTCAGTATTGGGAATGATAAAAAATAGTCTGTGCTGCAGAAGTATCCTAAATACAGAGAAGCAGCCAAAATTCAACACCACTGTGAGAAATTCTGACTCTAGAATGTCCCAACAGTGTCCAGCAGCCTGGGAGTGAGTACTGTTCACCTCTGAAGTATCTCTATGTGTTTAACCTACAACGGGGTCTTTATAAACTATATTAGATTACCATATTGTAACATCTTGTATCTTTATAAAATAATACTTTATAGATTATAAATTTGCACTTGTCCCTCCTTCTTCTGGGGAAAAAGTCATCACTTGAAAGAGACACATTGACAAAACAAAAAATACACTACATTTGGGTCTACAAAATAATTTTTACAGTTGTTTATCAACATCCTGATTCCTCACATTCTGAAAGCAATATAGTCACTGGGGAATTGAAGCCAAAATATTATTAATAAAGACTGAAAAAAGGGTGCTACTAAAAAGCCAACATCAAGTCCAAGACGTAACACCGCTGAGTAAGGCAATATGCCATAGTTCCCACTGGGCTCACAGAAATTATTGACATCTCCTGTACAGAAAACTGACATATATTTGACCTCAAAGAACTCCCAGTACCTCACATGGAAAGAAACCCGTGTAAGAAACCAACAGATCAGGCAACATCTGCAGAAAACTCTTAAATGTTTAGGCCTCTGTTCTGCAAATGTTTCTTTGTAAGCTGCAATATAAATATCTCAACAATCTCCAAATGCAAAGGATGAGATGTACCTACTTGCAATATTATAAACAAGAATAAATGTTTTCCACATGTAAAACTGGAGAATTTGCTTTACTTTGTAAAAAAGTGACCTTTTTCTTCTTTACATTATTTGCATTTCCAGGATCACATCACACTAGGCTCTTCACCAGTGCAAAGGTAGGAAATCTAAAGAATTAGAAATTCAAGTCACATCTGTCCAGTTCTTCTAGAGAGATTCAATGAATGACTGGAGAATTAGTGTAATTACTGTAACATCACAGATACTGAGCAAATAAAGGCTGATTAACTAGAGATGGGGAAGTGAGTTTTATTTGCTTAAGATAGATTGATTCATTTTACTTTCTCCTTTTTGAAAAAATAATAAATACTTGATAAACTATTGGAAGAAAAGAAGTTGCTGTTAAAAAGTCATCTCTTGCATCTCCCTGATCAACTGCTGAAGCTAAACAGAGTAGAACATTTTTTTGATGGAACATGGTTGCATGAGGTTTCCTGATTTGGCTGCGAGTAGCTCGGAAATGAGCCACTGTGGCAGAGAGGAATCCACTCCTGCAGAAGGGAGGGAGAAAGCCAAGTCAGCAGGACCTGCAGCATCCTCTGCAGCATCGTGGCCTCTGTTTCCTGGCCTCACCACAGGTAACCTTCCTGTGCTCACCTGTGGGCCTTGTGCCAGGACCAATTGTTTCAAAAACTATTTAACATGCAATAAAGTTTCTTTTATATAGATCTATATTTCTCTCTATATACATAGTGTATATATATATATAGGTATGTGGAATTCAGAGTTATTGAGCTTTAAATGATTTATAAGATTTTCTGTATTAAATACCTTTATAAAATCTACTTAAGCTGTGAGAACATAAGGGAATACTCCAAATGGACATGAGTTACTGCAGCTGGCAGCTCGAGTTTAAGTCCATAGCATGTCAATATGCCACATCTTTGAATCATGGGTGACTGAGATAGCAAGAGAAAAGATGTTGACAATGTGAATCTGGCTAGGTGATAAAAAAATCAAGACCTTTGTTAAATCAGTGGAATCAGGAAATGTACAGAGATCCTATCTTTTAATACTAGGGCATAAAAGATCAGAATGCAAGGAAAATGCAAGTAGAAAAGAATTTATGGTAAATATAAAACACATACAATGTGGAAAATCATATTGGGCACAAATATCTTGTATTAAGCACACCATATGTGGGCTCATGCACAGAAAGCCTTCAATTAGTTTTCCTTTACGGATCAAGATTGTATTTTTATTTTTTAAGGAACTGTCTGCAGCTGCAGCTGCTCTCTGCCTAAACCACAAAAACCTATCCACTTAATAAAAGAATGGAACACAAGTGATTGAAGCCAATAGTTTCAAAAAGCATCCATTAATTTTGAATGCTTCTGGTTTTAGATGTCTCTCTTAATGAGCTTGAATGTAAACACGCTCTTAATAATTCTGCCAAAACGAGGGCTAATAAGCCAATGTCTTCGTTTATCAACTGAAACACCTGACCCCATGCTGTACAGATGAATTAGATGCTCTGACTTAATCATTTATATTACTTTTCCTTCTATGAGATAAAAAGAAACTTTGGGCCAGATTCCCTATTCTGTTTCCATCTCTCTCAGCATCCCTGGCAGTGGGAGAAAGCAGGCTGGATGGAGCTGCCAGCAGAGCATCTCTGCAGCCTGCAGCACTCTGACTGAGAGTGGGTCACCTCCACACCCTTCTCATCGCAGCTTGCATTTGTGGAAGGGAGAAGGGAATGTGAAAGGACATGTACTTTTGGTTTGCAGACAACCCTTTCATTAATAATGTACCTCTTCAGTCTGTTGGTGAATCAGCCCGTTACCCACTGTTTCAGAAGCACTATGGCTCCTAAATTGGAATTGAAATGACTGTTTGGTTCAAGCAGCATCAATTACTAGCCGGTGTTTCCCCAGTGGTCATGGTAGCTAAGAAAGCTGCACAGCTGATGGATGTGTAGGAGTAAGTGCCGAACTGGGAGATGACACTATGGAAGGTTGACTATGGCTTGTTGACACATGAACATTTTATGCATGTGGTAGGAAGGACTGAAGAAAAATCCATCCAGAAAACAACTGCTTATCCCTCCAAATGAAAGCAACCAGTCAGGGGGTGTATCAGGCATATGCTGGCAGCCAGTTGGGGAGGGCTGTGTTCAGACCTTGGAAATAGGGACCACTCCATCCAGTGACCTTAGAAACTGATAGATGTGATTCCTCTCTCTGCTTCCTGACTTCTGGCTGGCAAGGTTAGAGCTCGCTCCTGGCCAGGGTAATTTTCCTGCAGCCTACAAACCTAAAGCAATTTTTCTCAAAGGAGAAAGAGTTGCACAACCTCAAAGGACAAACCATAGCCAGGAACGAGAGCCTGTTCCCATTCTTCAATGAGATCGTGGCATCAGAAGACCTGTGGAGATGTTGCCACAAGCAAAATAAAGAATATGGGAACTAAAAGGCAGATTGTTTTTGATTCCACATGCTTCATGTGTAGACTGATGTTTTTTCTCAGTGTTCTCAGGGAAATGAGATTAAAAATTATAATTTCTCACTTCTCTTATCCTAAGATTGGAAATGGTTAACTTCTGACAGGTCATTCCCCTGTACAGATTCTAATAAGGAGCAGCAAAACCTAACATCAGCAGCATTTGGTAGCTGTGGATTAGAAATTGTGCGTTACAGAGTGGTAACTAATAATTTTCAGCAGACAGGATTTTGTCAGGTGCAGAGAGGGTAGACAGAAAATACTGGACATAGGCAAAGCCCAATATTCAGAAGAGGCATGGAGTGTATGGGAAGATGGATTCAAGGAAACAATCTGGAGAGTTTGACGTTTACAACAAATTAAGTAAGCTTTTGCTAGTTTAAAAGAATGATAATGACCACTGTAGAAATACACAAGCCCCAGTAATTAATCTGTGAAAGCATCCTGGAAGAATCTGAGAAAAAATATCTTATTTGAATGAATCCTTAGATGTGATGGAATAATTCTAACAAAGTGTTCAGTGGCCAAACAGTTTTATTTGCAGGGTTTTAGAAAAAAACCACAACACAGATTTGTTCCATGTGACTCCTGCTAGGAATAATCATGTGTCTGACTTTAGATGCTCCCCGGTGAAAACTCTACTGACTGTCATGGGGTGAATTTAGGAACTAACACATAGATAACAAAACTCAGATGCATAAATGTGTTTCTTTCATTGTCTCTTATTTGAGTGAGAGTCCTGATGCTCAGATATGACTTTGCTCTGATTTAGACCTTCTACGCAGTGAAAAATGTTGAGCAGAATGATTATTTCTCAAGCTGTAATTCAGTCATGTCCAGATCACTGCAGGCAGTCACTCAAACGCAGAGGCAGGTATCCAGGTGAATTGGAAAGGACAGGTTTCATAGCATGTTAGGAATTAATTTTGTTTCTGGGACTCAGGCTGTATGGATGACATTTGTGAGGCATTTCAGGGCAGCTGCCTGGCAGGCAGTGGTCACAGTGCTGGGGGACTGCAGCTCCAGCCCAGCTGTGCCCAGGCACATTCTGCCCCAGCCCCAGGGACCTACAGCCTGCTCAGATCAGCACCTGCCTTCAGCATATTGCAGTGACAGGAAGAAGATAAAGGTATGTATTTGATTAGTCACAGAATAAATCATGAGCAGAAAGGTATTTGAAGTAAACGGTGACAACTCTATAAAAATTCTAGAATTCAGATGTTTACAGATACTTAAATATTAAGGCCTCACTAATCTGAGATTAATCTGCCATGTAAAAATAGATGTTTGCTTAAATAAATTGACTACACTGCTAGTTAGATAGAGATTTCCATTGTTCAGAAGGTTTGCTTTATTTTGATCTGTTTTAAGAGATAATCCTCATAATCCTGTATAAAGTTGACTGTAATATCTGTTCTCTCTTGGAGCTCTTTGCATTCAGCAGCAATCCTGCTACCACTCCCTAGTTTTGGGTACTGTGGAGTTCAGGTTTTCAGGAGGAAATTGAGAAGTTATGAAGCTGTTAACTGTGGTGATAACCAGGATGAATTCAGTTACAGTACTGTTAGCAGATGAACACTGCAAGAAGAACCCTAAGTACTGATTAGTGTTTTCTTTCCCAGCAAAATCAGTATTTTTCTAGAGTTGTGTGTACATTCTATTCCTCTGCTTCCAACTTAAGTCACAATAAGTGGAAGTTCAGTCTGTTTCCCCAGCATTATTATTCTATGTATGAAAACTCTATGTGTGATGTTTTCTGCTTATCTGTTTTTATTGCACCATTCTTAGCAATAAATCCTCTCTGAGCTGTGTTTTACACCTCAGAACAAGCCCGTTGGCCAGATGGTTGCTCTAACAAATGGGGAGAAATGTCAGAAGCACTTTTGCATACCTGGGCAGTGAGGCGCACCAGTCCTGCTCCTCGGTGCCAGTGCCAGCCACAGCACACGGGGCTGAGCACATCCTGCCTTCTTGGCATGAGGGGACAGGCTTGGGGGACAACGAACAGCCCTCCAAGGATGATCACTGCATTGGAGAGGGGCTACATCGCACTGCCTGAACTACCCCGCTGTGTCTCTGAGGTCAGCTCCTGAGAGCCAAAAACTCACCAAAATGCTTTCTGTGTTTTCTTCTTAGATGACACATATTGCTTTTGCTATAGACTACTCCCAATATTTCAAATAAAGCTTTGAATGGGAAAATCCTAGTTGGCTTTCAAATCATAACTTTACCGTGATTAATTTTATCCCAATTACCAGGATTACATCATCTGCTTGTTAGAGTATCATTTTATCTTACAGGTGATGACTCTTCACTGCTGCTTATGACTTCATACATTTTCTGCTGTCAGGAAAGGTGTCTTTTAAAGTCCAACTTCATGGCCTTGTTTTGTGGATGAGAAATGCCATGTCAAAGAGGCAGGACTGGTTGGCTAATGAGACCGGTGGAGTGAATCACAGGGAATCAGAGTAGCTGATGATTATTGAAAATCCTAATAATAACAACCAACTTTTTTTGCATTAGGAAGCTCTGTTGCTGTCTATAGTTTCTCTGTCGGTGTGATACCATCAAATCAAAAGCAGATCTCAGGAAACCAGTTGATGATGGTAGTCATGACCAAAATAGGACATGAGGGCAGTGAGGCCAGATTGGCCTCCCCTGTGCTGAGCTGCTGCAGCTCATGGCACTCCTCTCATGAAGCCTTCAAAGCATCTCAGCTTTTCAGGTGTGAAATTAATAATATCAGAGATGATCCAAAAGGAAGGTAGACTTCTCCTCCAACATAACTACTGTAATGATTTAAGTTTTTAAAGATACTGTCATATTTAGTTAGTTTTTCTTACAAGATATTTTTTGTTGTTTTGGCTGTACTTGGATCAACCTATATATCCAGCAACAGCTGCTGGCAGTTATGGCAGTTATTTTTGACCTTTTCCTGAGCTACAGCTGATAGCTTTCCAGACTCTTTGTCTAATGGTAGAGGTTAAGCTAAGACTAAAATGTTCACCTGATTGCACTTGAACTTGTGGCTTACTCAGGTAGAAAAAACACTGCACTTTTGACACAGCACTGCTTCCAAAACTATTGAGCAAGTGTTTGGGCTATAACTTGCTGTGCTATTGAGTTGGGTTGCCCCCAAAATTGTACACAATATTCCACACAGACTGAAAACCATCTTTGCAGTTTATGAAATGTTAATACTGTAGCTGTTAAAACAAAAATTCAGCTAATGATGTGTCTTTTTTTCCTCCAAATATATTACAAAATTGTCTATATTTTTTATGAATTCTCCAAAGTTTTTGATAGGCTTTGATTATAACCCTGATAATACACAAAAGCACTTTACACAAGTGAATATTTTGGTTGTGGTGAATCCACTGATAATTACAGAAATGTCTGCTTGCAAATCTAGGATACCACCTGTCCTAAAACTATCCTTTAACTAGCTCTCTGCCTACATTCTGTGCAGCTGTACTTTGCCATTGCACTCAAAATAAATAGGAGTATGCTACAGTACAAGTTAATGAATAAATGATGAATTACTAAAACTGTCTAACCAAACTATTCAATCTCTTCATCATGAGTCAGAAATTGTACTTATACTTCTTCATCATCAGCATTTGCTTGTGTATGCTCCCTCAAAGCATGATTTTTTGTTATCATTGTAACACATTTAAAATTAAACACAATTAAAATTGTAACACATTTTAATGGTTGGTTAGATTTGTCAGATTTTTGCAAATTCAGTGAAACTCAAGACCGAACCCAGCCCTTCCCATGAAAAACAGTGTTGGATCTGCTAAAGAATTATTTTTTCCGTATTTGACTTGTGCTGGCGTGTAGAGGGAAGGAAGAAGGTGTTGCTAATACTATATGCTAATGCTACCAAATGGAATGCCAAGAATCCATTTTATCTTGGATTCAACAATGTTTTTGGGTTTATCCTGCCTTTGGACAGGAGGTTTTGTGAGTCTAGTTTAACACTTTTCTGTGCAGAGACTGTATCTTAGCTCCAGCACAAAGAACCACATAAACCTTTGGTTTAGTTAAGCAGTAATGGTGAGGATCCGTTCCTTGATTAGGACATTATGAAAATACCAGCTTGGACTGGCAGTGAGAGTCTGTTATTTTCCCCCAGCTGCTCATTGTCATGATTCACCTCTCATGGCTGATGATCTGAAATTCTCTGGCAGGTGCTCGATGGGCACTTTAGGATTCGTGTTCGAAAAACCTGCCTTGCTCATGTCCATAAATAATTCTTTCTAGACTTTTGGTGATACTTCTCCCCTCAACCCAAGAAGTAATTTTTCTTCCATTCCTGTGACAAACCCTGTCTACTTTTTATATAAAGGTTATTATTGACATTTGTTATGATTGGTAAGTGCAGAGAGTTCAAGGTCTGCTCATGGAATTGAATGGCCTTGTTACTCAACCATATTAACAGGAAAAGGCTTTCATTGCACTTGGTACTGGCTCATTCCCACTAGGGCCTTCTTCCAACTTGGGATGAGCCAGGAGTCGCACAGATACACGTGTAGCCTCTGTCTGCAGCAGTGAGGGCCAACATACCCAGTGCACCTGAGGGAGTGGGACCCAGCAGGTTGGGGCAGATAGACTTGGGTCATTTCTTCCAAAACAATATCCTGAAGTTGTTTATTTTTAAACAGTGGTCTAGACTCTATGGAATAACCCACATTAGGGAACTAATAATCTCCATCCCCACGGCATGGTGGAGAAGTCCTTGTGATGGAGGAGAAGGTGAACTTCAAAGTCTTAATTTCAGCTCCTTTATCTTACGCTTCTTTTCACATAACAGTATCAGAGCATATATGAATCAGTCCTGCCTCAGGGTCATAATTTCCTGTGTTCTTTGGCCCTCTGCAGATGACAGCCTTTGCAGGCAGTCATTCCTTCACTGGGGGTGGACACCTGCTCACTGGTACTGCTGAAGGCAGGAGTGGACCTCACCAGCCTCATGCTGGATTCCCTTTCCCATGGTCATCAGCAGAGTGCACTTTTATACCTTATTGAAATGCACAAAAATTCACTGTCCAATTTGACAAAACTTCCAACTAATTACAAAAGTACTTTTTGCAATTTCCTATGTAATATCCTTTCAAAAAGTTGTCCTGTTTTCTTTCTCTTTGAATGCGTATTCAGAGCAAGCAGATTTGTAGGCACACAATAAGAAGTTGATTTTGAAAAGAGGTAAACAAATTGCACTGGCTGGAAAAGGGTTTCTTGCTGCCCTTTTATTATGATGTGCACACAACTTGCTACAAATTCTTTACTTTGCATTTCTATCACAAAGATAAATGAAATTGTCAATCCTGCTCACACTTCCTTTTGATGGGTATATAAAAGTAATAGCCAGAGTGCCAAAAAAAGCTTTCATTAATTCTTCTATTTATTAAGGTGAAAGGAGAACTCTTTTCGCAAACAAAGAAGAATAAACAGACTGCAGTGAAATGTCTGCTCCTTTTCCAGAGGATATACCTTCTGCATGATTCCTAACTCTATGATGACTTTGAGGAGCTCTAAAAATAAATAAAAAAACTTCTTGATTTCAGATTTCTGTAACTTTATCTCAGTATGACACCACTGCAACACTACACAGCATAAGCAAAGTGCTTTATGGTAATGTAATTTAATACAGGGAATCTGACCACACTTTAAAAAAAAAGAAAGGAAAGAGAAATTGTATATTTGTTCCACAGAGATGCCTCATATTAAAGAACCCAAAAACCAGACAAAAAAACCCCAAACAGAAAAACAAAAACCCCCCCAACCTACATTGCTTTTTGCATGTGATAGATATAGATATCAGCGTCATTTCTTCAAAACCATCTTGGGAAAAGATGCCCTCATAAATCATATTTATTAGGAGTAGTCTGGAGCAGAACAAGCCCAGAGTGCTGCCATGGAGCTGACACAGAGTCTACCAAAGCTTATTCTTCCTTGGCAGCACACCAAAACGAGTTACAGCCCAGCAGGACACCAGGGAGCCACCGGCAGTGCCAGGAAGGTGAAACAGAGCGAGGTATTTGTCATCACTGCTGCTGCCAAAGATCAAAACACTAATCACTCGTGTCTTGGGAATGATGGGAGCAGGCTGGAGGAGAAAAGGGGGAAGTAGAAAGCCCCTGTGGGAAGGCAGTAGAAAGGGGAAAGCTTAATGTCAGGGAGGAAGGTCATGGAGAAGTGGGAAGGCCACTGCACAGGTTGGCACAAGGCAGCCAGCCATGAGACTTGCCCTCTGAGAAGGACATTTGAGCCCTCAACAAGGAAGTGGAAGAATCAGGTTATGGTTTTCTCAGATAATCTCTGCACTGATTTTTTCCTCCATTTTTTTTTTCTTCTTCACCACCCCCCCTTCTTTTTTTTCCCCCTACTCCTGTAGTTTTGTCATTACTGGCAGAAGAATGGGACTTACTAGATTTTGAAAAAACAGCAAGTCCCAAGAGAGAAATTTAAGTTTGGAGAGTCTGATAATTAAGACAGATAAATTTGGAAATCACCTGAAGTTTTAAAAAAATCAGTCTAACCTCCTGTCCTGCCTGGAAAGTGTTGGAGGAAAGAGTTTGTAAATCTTTAGACAAGGAAAGAATCTGATCCTCTGCAGGACAGGGAAAGGGCAATACATCCCCAAACTCCATGAGAGAGTAGCATGTGTGAATTAACACACCAAAGTTTTCTTCTTTGTCCTTCTTATGAACTGGAAAAGGTCTCAGAACAATTAGTTCACTCTTTTTTATTGTTTCAGTGTGGAGCTTAAAACTCCTAACCTTTTATCACATCTATTTAGCTCTATACCCACAGCTCAGGAGACAATTAAAAATGAGGAGCATGTTCTGTGTTTGGCAGAAAAATGCAGTACTAATTCATTTTCTGGCTACAACAGTCCAACTGTATTTAGTTTTTCCTTCTTGCATTCACATCTAAATCTACCTCCCTCTTCCACTGTGCTTTGTACACATTTGCATCTCTATGTGTTTATGTGTCGGTGTAAATCTTCAGGCTCATTTTTTACTACAGTTCTTATTAGTACAGAATATATAAGGCATTCCGCAAAGGTTTGAGTTTCCAGAATACAAAACTCTTTTGCTTGTTTAGATGTGGTTCAGCCTCCTCTAAACGTGATCATAAAGCATTCATTCCCAGAAACTCAGTGGCCACAAAGCATGATATTGACTCTGCTCCTAGTGCAGCTGCGTGTGGTGTTACTCACAGCCAAAGCATCCAGCCATCTTTCTACTCCACTTTGAAGGAATCCCTCTCTTTATCAGTGAAGGAAACAAGCAACTTGTCTACTGCAACATTCAGGAACCTCCCCTTCCATCTCTTTCCCTCCCTCAATTACAATATGAACATCAGAGATGCGAGAAAAATAACACTGTGTTTCCTGATGCAGTTAATTTTACAATAGTTCAACTTCAATGCCTTTGGACATAAGCAGAAATGGGAAGGAAAATTAAAGCTTAGATTCACAAAGCCATGAAAACAGGAGTAAACTGCCAGCAAAAGAGTGTTTCCTTATCACTTCTAAGCAAAGGATTTAGCCACTGGGAGATGCTTTAAAATCAATTATTTTAAAGTCTACATAAACAATATTTCTGATTCCATGTGAAAATTGTCTCCAATTCCAAAGACTTTAGGAAAACCAGGCAGAAAACCTTGAGATCTTATTTGAAAACAAGAGATGTCTGAAAGTACAGCCTTCCCTACTGAAGATGCAATTTAAGTATCAGGTTTTCACAAAGCAGAAAGACAAAACTACAAAACCAACTCATATCTTGAATCAAAACCAGCCAGTTGTAAAGATTACCCCTAACTTTTTATTACTGTGTGTTCTGACAGGTAATTTTCCAGCAGTGGATATGGTGGGAAATGAGTCCTCCATGTTAACTAAGGTACTGGCAGGATGCCCTTCTGGTATTTAGCGATGTCCCTGTGCTGGGGGCACTGCCTGTGCCTTCACCCTGAGCAAGTGCTCTGCTGTGTTGAGAGAGAAGGCACCTGGCAGATCAGATTTCTCCAAAGCAGGGACATCTCTCCACCTCTTTGCACAGCCCCTCATTATAAGAAATTTTGACTGTGGTAAAAATGACATTATGCAAGAATTCAGGCCCTGGAGCGTTCCCAGCTAGATTGCTTTTTCTCCCCACCCCTCGCCCCTGGGTTGTTTTGGGTTTTTTTCCCTTTCCATTTTGGATTTTTTTCCCCATGACTCTTAAAAATTATATAAATATTATGGGCTGGATTCATGTCTCCTGAACTTCTAATAATATTGAAGCAGCAAAGGCTTCTGTGTTTTAAAACACAGGACACTCACCAGCTACTTGACTGTTCTTTGCTATGCAAAGCTCTGCAATATTTCCAAGAGTGCCTAATAATGTCAGCTTTCAGAGTATGATAAGGTATCTCTGTGGTTTCATATTGCATCAAGTGGAAATCCAGCATACAAATGACTTGCTCAGGAATATTCTACACAAAATTATTGAAACTTTTAAGCTGTTTTTGGTTTTTTGTTTTGTTTTGTTTTTCCCAGGAAGTGGAATAGATTATATGGCATTAAATCATTTTTAGGAAAGTTTTTACTTTTTGGAAAGATGACTTAAGTGAGGAATGTTATATTTCTGGACTTTATTATATGTTTGTCCTCCTGTCCATACCCCTCCATCATCCAAAGGAAAGGACAGTATGTCAGAACGGTCAGCAAAAGTCAGCTCTGCTTGGTGATAATGCTATATTCAGACTATGCAACTACCAACCCATATGACATACTCCATTTTACTGTAATATGATTCTCTTGCCTGCAGAATGGCTCTGTACCTGATGTTCAATCATTATGTTCATTAGCAGGGAAAAATCCTTCAGGAGGATCATTCTTTTTAAAAAGCCATATGCAATTGTGTGGCTGAAAAGCACAAATGTCTTTAATTATATCAACCATGCTTGCAAATTAAAGGCATAATAACCCATCTGCATCTGTGTAAATCGGGTATTAGGCCTGAAGTCAGTATTCATTTGTGTACATCTAGTTAAAAAATAAAGGAATAGAACACATGCACAAGCATCACATTTAGAGTTTGTGATGGATTGGAATGATATCAAAGGGTGTCAGCTCAGTAAATTAGTGGTATCACGCAAACACAAAATCATGGGAAATGCTAGATGAGGGTGTGAGAGGGAAGGAAATTTACCTCTACATATATAGTTTTTTCTCCACAAAAGTAATGTGAATATTGTCACTCAATCCTTCACTTAACTAAGTTTGCAGGATGAAGCTTAGGAATATCTTAAAATTGGAGTACAAAGCTGGCATTCTCTCCTGGGTGTCAAAATATCTCAGGAGAGCTTTCCTCTAACAAGCATTAGTATGATCATTTAACTTTCTCCTCCTGATCAGGCTTCAGATTCGTGTTGTGAGTTATACTCATGATTTTAGGTTTCAAATTCAAATTTACATTAAAAGAGTTTAAAAATCCATAAGGAAGATCTGGAAGTCCTTTCTCGAACACCGAATAAGCAAAGGCTTCGGGACTGGCTTCTTTCTTCGTATTTGGTTAAAATATACAACAGCAGTGTCAAACAAATGAGTGTACTTGAAAGAGCTACAAGGAATTACAAAAGACTCTTGCTCTCTTTACATCATCTGTGTGATGCTTCACGCTCCCGCCTCTTGTTGAAGCTGCTGCTATAAACAAACAAGCAAACAAACAAATCCCAGAGCTGCATGATGTTGGAGACATCGTTAGCCGTGGCTGGGGAATGAACCAAGGCATCCTGACACTGGAAAGGAACACACATGTCCCTTCAGCCATTTTACAAGGCAAGGCAGCAAGGACTGTATAAGCAAAGCAAAGGATGCTTTTCAGGACTGCTGTGAAATTGCTGCTATGATTAATAACAGTGAAATAAAATCCTTGTAGATTAACAGTGGAAAACAAAAGAGTTTATAGGAGAAAATAATCTTTACAGTTCAAAATGCACTCTGCAAATACTGGGTCAATCCTGCTGCCCTGATTTGTGCAAGCACTCAGGACTTGGTTAACCTGAGAGCAACCCTGTCTACATCCAGGGCTGGTGCCATTCCCAGATATTTTAGCTCTATCTGTTCCCCTTTGGGAATTGCACTGGGGAGGTCCATTAAGGGCTTATGGCCCCAGTGCAGAAAATGCATAGGAAGAAGAGAGTTTCCTCCAGCAGAGATTAAAACCCTGGCCCTGTGTGTTTTAGCAATCAGCAACCTTGTCACATTAATTTAGTTTGCATGTTGTAGTGGTCATACCTGTGACATTAAATAGTTAATGGCTCTGTACCAAAGAGCACAGCAATATAAGTAATTCTTACAAGGAAAACTTCTAAAAATAGTGCTAATTCTTAGAGATGCAAAGGGATATTACTAATTAAGGGTCATTGCTTCCTCTCCCACTGGGACTATTTCTGTGCTTGGTGCATCAGCAGGGCAGCCTGGGCTGGAGGAGACAGAGCTTGGACTGATGGTAGAAATTAGGAGAGAACATTCAACAGTGAAATGAGACCCGGAGGAGCTGATTCCTTCTCCCTTGAGTTCTTATGCTTGAAGTATAAGGAGATTTTGCTCTCTACTTTTTAAAATTTTTTTTGGTCTTTTTAATGTCTTCTTGAAAGTAAATCTGGTTTTATCTGGTCTTAGGCCAATTAGTACTAGTGTCTGTGGAATCTATTAGCAGCACTGACAACAGCAGATATAGTAAAAATATAAATCTGGTCATTCCTATACTTTCATCTTAATTGCAGCTCTAAATCTAACATTATTTTAATAATTAAAATAATGCTGTAAAGAAAAGCTGTGAGTTTGGGGGGTTAAAAAACCCTTTTATTTCCTATGCTCTTTTCAAAAATTACAGTAATTATTTTTAGAGTGACAAGAGGATTCTTTGACTTAATTTATCATAGAAGATGAAGTCCTCAGGAAAAAAAATACTGTAATGTACACAAGTGCAAAACTGGTGTCAACTTTGTCTGATACCATCAGGAGAACTTCCCTATCTTCCTGTGGGTCAATCATGTCCTGGGACATGTGAGGAGGTTTAAGCCTCAACTAAAACCACCTAGTCTCTGGAAGCATGTGAACTTGAAGTAGCCCTTGGAGAAGAACCTCTGTGCTGAGAAGTTGCCAGGCCACTTTCTCAAGGATTCCTTTTTCCTCATGTTGTGGCAAGCTCATGACAGGAGAAAAGGTAAAAAGAGAAGAAGGAGAGCAATTCCATAAAACTGAGAGGAAAAATGGTGCAAGCAGTAGCTCCTTTTTTCCTGCAGTGTCTGCCTCCATTCTCTCTCTTTGCACCAGGTGCAGATCAAGTCACCTTTCCCATTCTCATCAGCAGAGCCAATTTGCCTGTCTCCATACACCTGGGATGATGCAGACTGAGGGACAGGGTGTGTGTCAGCTCTGACAGGTTTGCAGAAGAGGGAGCACATGCTTTGTTTTCAGGAATAATTACCATTACCTATAAGAAGGACAAAGAGAAAGTAATTAAAGTGTGTATCAGTCCTTGCTGCAAAAGGTGTTTCATTAGCAAACCTCCAGCCATGAAGAGAGCCATAGTGAACCAGCCTTGAGCATATGCCTGCCTGCGGACACATGTTGATCTTCCTTATCAGTTGCTGGAAAATGTGAAGCAGAGGGTATCAGTGTCACGACCAAGTGTCCAACATCTTCATCGGAGACCCCACACCAACTCACAGCTCTAGAACCAACCCCCCTGATAGTTCTACACTGGAAGGTCTCTAGGTTTTCTCCTTTATAATCAAATTCTTAGAAATTCTTTTAAATTAAGTTTAGCTGTGAACTAATGGAAATAAATTAACTATGGAGTATATCACGGTGGTCCTGGTCTCACAGACTGCGGTGCAATGATAAATGATCAGCATCGTAAAATAGCTGTTAATAGGTTTTAAAGCCAGAGGGGAAAATTATGATCATCTAATTTTGACCTCCAGCACAGTGCTGGTGACTGGACACCTCCCTGTAACTTCTGCATCAGTGCCCCTGCTGCTCAGTGAGCAGCAGAATATTTTTCAGCTGCACAAGCCCAGCAGCCCCTCTTCAAGGAGGGAGATGGATCCTCACCTGGTGAAAATGAGAACGGTCACAGCACCGTTAGACCACATGAAAATCTACTCTACTACTTCCTTTTTTTTTATGGTGCCATGAATCCTGTTCTCATTCCTGACGCAGTGCCATTCTCATTCTTTCTCTGCCTGATCTGTCTCTCTTAAGCTTTCCTATTGCTCTTATATTTCCATCCCAACAAGCTGTCTAAGTATCAGTTTCCCTTATCCTCTCTGCAAACTGCCCTCTTGCCCTTTCCGTTTTGTGGTCACTATATCTTCTGTGCCGGCTTGACCAAATCTGCTTGTCGACACTGCTTTTTAAAGACAGACAGCAATATCTTTCTCATGACAGCACGGTCTACAGAACAGTCTCTGCTGACTTTTCACCCCCTTGGGAAATTCTTCACTGCTTATAAGGAAACTATGAACAGAGAGAAGGGATAAATGACTTAACCAGTCCTCTACCAATCACTTTGTTATGTCTGCTTTTAGAATAGTGAGTGCTACAGATCTCCAATTTCAAGTTTTGTGCGCGAATCAGTTATTTCAAGATATGAAACAAAGAATTGTATCCAGGTCACTATATTTTCCTTCCTGTATTTCCACATTCAGGAGAAATTCCACTAAGTACACTCCATGGCTGGCAGTGCTGCTCTATACTGTTCTCCTCCTACTTAAAAAGTTGTTTGCCCCATGGGTTTTAAAACTTTTTTTCTTTTTTTTTGCTAGCAGTAGTCCCAAATGGAGTTTGAGGTCAGTTTTGACTTGTTCACCACCATTCCTTAATTTTGTGTAGGCTGTTTTCACCCTGATGGGGCAATGTTTGCCAGCCCAGACTATCTACAGTTCCTATTAAATAAACAGTTGGCCGTCTTGCACTTTGCAACCCCCATATTGCAGCTTCACATCTTAGCGGTGTGATTTTTCAGTGATGAAGGAGACCCGTTTCACAACTGCGCATGCATGACCTGGCACGCATGAATAGTCAAATTAGACAGTCATGAATATTCAAATCAACCCACTCCCATCTGGTCCGAGCGAGAAGGCTACAGTGGGTCTCCCCGGTGGCGCGCCTGTGCCGCTCCAGCGCTCCCTATCCCGCTCCCCTGGAAGCACAGTGGCACTCGCCCCACTCCGCTCAGAGCAGAGTTATGAAAGATTTACACACTCTCAGGTTAGACGTGGTGTCTGAGAGTTTCTCAAATGACTCTCTGAGACATACTCGTCTATCCTGAGTATGGAGAGACCACGTCTACCCACCTGGAGAGACACCGGGACAGTGGCACAGGTGGCTCCCCCGCACCAGTGTCCCCGGCTGAGTGGAAAAGGTTTTTTTCCCAGCGTGGGGTGGCCGTGGGTGCTGGGAAGCACCGACACAAACACCAAAACACAGCAAGGCAGTGCCAAAACAGCGCTGGAGCACCGGGGTGGTGGTGGTGTGAGGGTGTGGGGGAAATTTGCATATTAAAGAGCTGCCAATCAACATGGAGGGTGGGCTTCGTGTACAGGGTTAAGACCCGGGGTAATGTGGTATAGGAGACCCAACTGTATATAGATAACAAACTAACTAAAGCACTTGGGTAGACCGAAAACTATCAAGTCTTGTTCAAAGCCAGCCAGACTTGTGAACTGACAGTGACAGGAGAAAGACCAGAGCAGGCTCCACTGGCTTTCTTTAAGAGCTCTTCCCTGACCCCAGGGAACCACTGAAAGAGATGCAATTGCTAAAATCTCCCATAAAAGGCACTTGTAGCTGCAGTATTTACTTAGGAACATGGGTTTCTGTGCAAATGCCAACAAACACTAGGGTAAGAAGCAAAGGTAAGTTATGCTTCTGCTGTCTTATTCTAATCAGAAAGAATCAAAAAGTAAGGTGGTTTGGATTGATTCTTGAATGTGGCTTTTCTGGTTAGCACTCTATAATGCCCATTACAGCACTGTCAACCCGTGAGGTGATGAGGGCATAAAGCAGCTTTTGGTCTTGAAGAACAAAATAAATTACTTGGCTTGGGCAGATGGAAAAGGACACTTCTTTTCTCCACCATCTAGCAAACCAGGAGCAGAGTTCAGACCAGTGAGAACAAAAATAGCCCAATAAAACCTACAGTCTGCAACAGTACAGATGGCTTGTATCATCTCCTAAGCCATTTATTTTAGAAGCTGAGAATTGGCAGCACTGGAATTTTAGGTGAATGTTTCACTGCAGGTGATCATCGTACTGAGAAGCATTGACTCAGGCTCTCCTCTTACAACTGTACTCTCAGCATTTTAACACCTTGCTCTCCTGCCTCATTCACTCCACCAAAAGACTTTAAACCAAGCCAAGGCTTCAGTATCCAAAGCAGGATCACTAACTTCGGGGATTCATTTCAAAATCCTACAGTACATTGTCACTGCCCTCAGAAGCAGTTGCTGATTATTGCTTTCACAAATATTTACTGCTTTCTAATTCTTGAATAGAATATATTATGAAAATCTCCATATGCCTAGGCACAGCTTGACTTAGTGGGTGAAAGACGATGACTCTATTTTGGATTCACACTGCTGAGAGAACACTTACTGTATTGAATTCATACCTCATTTAAAATTGCCTTTACAGATAATAAATCCAAATGTTCCTTTGATAATTATTCTGTACTAAAATTAATGCCAAATAATGTGCAAGCAAGCAGGCAGGCCTTTATGGGTATGATTACAGCATTTACTTCTCTTTGGAAACTGCTGGAACTGTCGACATAAATAATACCATGCCATTATCCTTAAAGCAGCACATTTGTTTTACAATGAACCCTTGCAGGGAGAACTTTTCACATATATACTATTGAAGCTTTCTGAGCACCTTAATCATCTATCATATCCTTTAAGATAAGATCCCGTTGAAGAGAACTCTTTTTTTCCCCCCACTACTGCTTGACATAAAACCATAAAGGTTGTTATGCATATTGGAAACCCTCCCACCCTTCTAAAAGACAATTTATCTTTATTCATTCCACTTGAATGCCTCTGTAGTAAAAGAAACTTTTACTACACTTTGCCTGAAATTCACATGAGTGCGTATGTTGTAAGTGGATGGTGAACTGCCAGAGTTTCAGTGTCTCTCCCAGCCTGAGGTATCTACAACCTTCACCATCATCCCGTTGTGCCACAGCCTCTTCTTTAATTGCATCCAAGCTTTTTGCTGGGGCACTTGCACCAGCACAGTGATGTTCAGCCTGCCTGGGCACTTGGCTCCTGAACTGTGTGTGAAATCTCTCAGACAGTCAAACATTTCCTGTGAGCACAGTTGACAAATGATAACCGTATCCTATTTGTTGCTACCAATGAATTGTAGGTAAACAGCCATATTTTCTGCTAAAGCAAAGCCAGATGAGCACTAGGAATTGGGAAACAACTGCTTAATTACAAACAGGAGGGGCTTGTGCTGCACCAAGTCCATGGAACTACTGAGCTGCTCCTGTCTAACATTGGCATCAGAAAACCAAAAATACACAGATGAGACAAAATGGCAGTTTTGTTGAAGACTGCTACTGAACAGCAATTGCACTCTAATCAGAAACCTTAAAAGGAAAAGCAAGAGTAACTCAATTCAGAGGCCTTTTATTGTCAATTACACTAGACCTTTTCTTTTTCACTTTGCTGAGTAGCTCCTGAGTGATTGCTGGTGGAGTGAAATAACAAGAGCTGCACACCAAGGCAGCTGCTGCTCTCCCAGACTCACCATGTGGACACTTCTTGCGGGTCAAAATGTGATCTGATAAATTATGAAACAAGGACTCCAAGATTCAGATTGCATTATGAGGGGATTTATATGCTTGGGTTCTTTCTGTCATACGGAGATGAGTTGGAAAATTTAGGTTGGATGATGTACCCTGAGTCTATTTTCCCTGCTAGGAGAGGTGTCACTGCCTTCCTCTGCTACATTCCTGTGCACTGTTCTCTGAATTACCAGGCTCATCTCTGCTCTGGACTTAAAAAAGTAGATTCAAAACCTGGGAAAACTCATTGTGGACAAGGGCATTCCAACCTGGCTTTGTCTCTAGTTACCTCCTGCTTTAGGCAGTGTTGGGCCTGTTGATAACTCCATCCCATAACTGCGAGCTGCTGCTTTGATCCCGGCAGGAATACCAGTAACACTGCAAACACTAGCAGGAGGGATTAGCCTCTTTCCCCTTGAAGTTCTCAACCTCAAAGGTAGTAAGGTCACTTTTCAGTAGATGCTGAGAACAGCTTTTTTTTTCCTCACTTTAAAAAGAAATTTTAAAGAACTTGGTTGCTTCTCTCCCCTAATTTTCCTCCACAACATTTATTTCTGTTCCTAGATTTGAAAACTCCTGTGAATAGAAATCTTATTTTTAAATGCCAGTTAAAATATAGATCTTTCTGCCCTGATTTAAATCTGTGTTCTCTGAACACTTTTTCTTTTACAACAGAGTGTGCCCAGCCTGCAACAGAGGCAGGGGATAAGGCAACACATGCTCCTGAGACGTAACAGTACTTTTATTTAGGGTTGGAAATTTTCTGGCTGCTGAGGGTGGCAAATGATTTCACAAACACTTCCAGGGGCATTTTTTGTCCAAGTGATATCATTAGATGTCTAAACTTGTGTCTCAATTATGCTAAACTTATTGCACTGTTTATCTTTGATAAATGCACAGTGACTCCAAGTGATCTGTACTGGGACTGGGGACTCTGGAGGTAGTGCAGGAGGATTCTCTGGGAAAGCTCGAGCGATAAAAGGGAGAAAAAGAAGGTAAACCTTACCTGTCACCTGTTTGTGCTGCAGTAGCTGCTCTTGGCTCATTAGACAGATCAAATTCCTCGTCCCTACTTCACACACCCCCATTTTGGGCTGGATGTTTCACATGCTGTGAAGGAATTGAGCTAAACCATCACTTTTGATGGGAACAGCAGAAGGAAAGAGCAACAGGGTACTGTGCAAGAGCAGGGGGTGGCAGAAGCCTCCCTCTGTGCCAGCACTACACCTAGCAACAAGAGCAATGCCTCAGAGAAAAGTGAGACACGGTCATGGTAAATAAAACCTGACCTGAAGAAGTTTTATGAAGCTCTTACACAAAAGACAACGAGAGGGATCCTCTCTCCTTGGTATGAGAAATATGGGTATTGCCAGAGTTTGGAAAAAGCAAAACAGAACTGCCAGGATGAGAAGGTGAAATACAGCATATTGGGGCTGTGATCAAAAATAGGAAACTTAAAATTCAAGAGGAAATAGTTGATTCTATGTTGAGAAGTCTGAAGGAAATGGACAACAACTGCAGCGACTCAATCCAATTAGGAAAAAAGATTTAATTTAATTACTTTCCACAGATCTTGGCCTCTGAACACCAGTCAAATACAGCGCTAGAAAAGATAAAGGGCAGCTTTAGGGGTGAACGTTTTCAGCAGAAGTCATCTGAAGGAAGTTAAGTTGAACAAGATAGGAAAATCCAAGCAGAAGAAGATACGTTTCTCCTCAAAGTTTACTTACTCTTAAGTGAAGTATTTGCCAACTTTTTTCAATTAGTTTCAGCTTAAAGAACTCTGGAAGTGGGAAGCCTTACAAAGACACATGATTAAATTGACTTCGACAGGTGAGGTTCAGAGCTCACTAAAAGGTTATACAATTTAAACTGACAGGTATCACAGAAGACAACCTGACTAGTCCAATATATTTCCTCTGCTAGAAAAGCCAAGGACTTGCCTCCAACAGATTATCATAGAAACTACTACCAAAAGTTATTTAACCTAGGGAGTAAATAAAAGTTCTAGCTATAGAGGGGAAATGACACCAGAGCTGCCTGCCCAGTCTGCCACTGCCTGTGTAACGGGGGATCATTCCATATTTTCTGCCCTGCTGTTCTCAGGCCCCTTGCAGACTGCCTAATGCTAGGAACACCACACACCTGCCACACTGATTTCAGATGCAGCAGTTACCTCAGTGAGTGCTACAGCAGACAGCCCAGCCTGGCCCAGGTTCTGCTTCTCTCACCTGTGGTCATATCCCAACAATGAGAATATCTAATCAGACACTTCATTCCCTTCTGTGTGGATGGTGACTGATTTCAGAGATTGTCTGTCTGTCTCTGAAGCTGATCTTCAGTAACTGTATGAAGATACATGTCATCAGGACACTTGAAAATATTTTAAACAATTTTTGACTGTTTTGTATTTTCCTTAGACGGAGATGTGTAGCCCCATTAGGCATAAAATTTAGTGCTCAATGAGGATATGAGTGAGTGTACCAAAACCATCCAAGGTTTATTTAAAACCCATCAATGTATCATCCTTTTAAAGATGGAAAACCCTCTATTTTATCTTAGTACAGGGATACAGCTTTAACCTTGGCAAAATTACCAAAAAGGGAGGCAACTTTATACAGCCAGAATTCCTTGGTGGAAAAACAGCCCAACATTTTCCAACAAAGTGAAAGTGAACTTCAACACACTTTCCAGAGGTGCCCACAAAATGGAAATACGTGATGAGTCTGAAATATTCATAGAGCCATACAGTACACTTCTCTTTACCTCAACATGATTGAAGCAACAGCAGGAGTTGGAGAACGATACACCTGGAACACCGAGAGCCGCTTCACATTTCCTCAATTTCTGTATTTTGTGGACAAGGTAACCACATGGAACAAATATGCCCGCTTCCCCTGACTAGAGTGTGATTTCCATTAGGTGTTTTTATTTATAGATGAATAATACAGTTAGCTGCTCTGGACCCTGAGTGGCAGCAAAATGTTCTCAGAGATGAGTCAGCCTGCACTCCTTGTAGCGCAAAATTACAGAGGGATTTTCACTACACACTGATTCCAGCAATATGAAAGGTCAGTACACACATATCTCCAGGTTCGAATGGGAGATGAGGAAATGCTTAAGCTTTTATCTTGTTTCCAAGTGCTTTGGGTTAAGCCTTACAACTTTGCTGAAAGCTTTAGTGGCTTATATCTGCTGAATGATAGTGTTAAATCATGACTGTAGAGATGTCCTGCACAACACTGTTCGTGGCCAACTCACCACCATCGCCTGCTTTTTATAAGAAAAGTATGAGGAGGTAATAGGATTGGAAAGAGGTGCCCTGTCATCTTCACCTCCACTCGGTGAAACAGGAGCAACCATCCATGGAGGCTTAGCGTGCTAAGGCGCTTATGTCACTTTTGGAGGAGAGACGTGGCAGACTGCTTGAAGAACTAGGAGTAGCACAGGGGAAAGGAGAGAAAACTAAGCTTAAAAAAGGCATTAAATGCTGACAGAGAGAAAAACAAATACAGAAACTATTCCAGTGTCAAAGCTGTATGATGTGAGAGTACACACAAGCCACTGGAATTTGAAATAAATATGACCAAAGGATCTTAGCCCAACAGTGAGGGGATGGCGAGGGTAAAATGCACATCACAGGGGAGGTTTCAGTAAGTTTGTGCTAGTTTGCTGCTGAGATGCAGATTGCTTTCACTGGTCATGTCATGAGTTAGGGGAAGTCACAGTTTTCTATCTTAGAGGTAGCAGAGGGTTACTGACCCTCAGCCTTGTGCAGGCTGGTACTGTCAAAGCCAACCTGGAAGGAATAATTTTGCCAGCAACTCCTGGATGTCATTAAGCCAAAACCTCCTGGTCACTCTGCCCCCAAACATTCAGAGATGCTGTGTTCATAGTTTGCTTCTGTACTGCTCCTTCAGGTCATGACTGCTACCAGATTTTGTGAAGCACAAATTTAAAACAAACTAAAAGCCTTCTTGGATGTTTAGGAAGAAGTGAAGCAGAAGAATCCTTTCTTTCTTGATTACAACTGCCTTGGCATCACCCACTGATCACATTCACCCTCAGAGACCTTGCATTTCTATTATTAGCATCACTGACTTTTTCATTCTATCTTTACATTTCAGTTCGGGGTTGTACCATGGGACTACTCAAAATTTCTGCTTGCTTTCCATTTCATAAATAAACATGGGAGGAAAATCCCCGAGCACTGTTTATATGCATAAAACTGATTCACCAACAAATAGCAATTTTGCTATGAAAACTGATGCTTAGCTTTTTCTGTCGCTGCCTCTGTGCAAATGGGGAGCAGTGACTTTTATTTTTTTGTGTGTGTTATTTCTTGCTAACACCATTTTCTGGTATAGCTTTCAGTAGCTTACTAAAACTGGCAAAACCTTTCAGGTATTTGTTTTATGGTAATAACACAAGTGATTGCACTTTCTAAACCCAAGCAAGTGCTGAGAAATCCTCTGCTTGTCTGAAATGAGATTTTACTGGTAAGCCTTCCCTCATCACCAGCTCCAGGACAAAGAGCAAAGCAGATGATTTTCAAACAGTTCTTTGTTCTGACCAGTCAGTGCCAGTGCAGTTCCTTTGACTTGTGTTAAACTGCTCCTGTTTCTGGGGACACAAAGGAAAGCAGAATGAGCCTTGCTTTCAGTCACTTACTTGATGGACAAACCTGCTCTCTCTGTGCCTGAGGTGTCAGGGCTGTGCTTGTGTGCTGACTGTAGAAATAACCAAATTGTGCTACAGTTCCCCCTGCTCACTACAATACTGTTCAAAATATAAAAGAGGAGCCTGAGCCTGTTTCCCAAGCCCCTGTTTGGTGGCACAGGTCACACACAGGAGTGACCCTGGGCATCTTCCCAGCACCAGCCCAGGCTCTCCAGATGTTCGAGGCACTGCAGGGACATGGAGAGGACTTCTGCTCCTGGGGAGAGCTGCTCCCAACAGCAGAAGCAGTGAGAGCCTTCTGGCACAACTGCAGAGAATTTAACACAATTCCCTCCCTCTCCTGTTCTGCAGAAGGAGCAATGAAATCTGCAGTGTAATGTATTCAGCAAAGTTTGAGTGATAAATGCTGATGGCATTTCCACTCACTGTTAATATTAAAAAGCTGGGGAAGACTCCCTCTCCTGAGGTGAACCACTGCAAATCAGGAATATTTTAAATCAAAATAGACTCAGGGCCAACTTGCAGTGAACTCTAAATTGCCCAGAATTGACACATGCTGAATTTACAGATTCCATTTAGCCCAGCTGCAGCAGGGTGGGGTGGGGTATTCAATGCCATCCCACACTTTGGTTACAGCCAAACTCCTTTCTGGAAGGGTCTGACAATCCTGGACTTTCCTCATTCTTTGTATTGAGACATGTCAAATCTTAAACAGAACAGAGCTCACAGATGTCCTTGTGGCAACAGTACTTTTTCAATATTCAGAAAAATAAAATATTCATTTTTTGTTTTCTTTTTATGATCAAAGTCAACGTTCTTTATATGGTAGTGGATATGTACTGAAATTGTACATATGTATTAAGCACAGCTTCTCAGATACTGCAAGAAGTAAGTCTGTCCGTATGTGTGCACATTTTTTTCATTCTCTGTCAACCACTTTCTTAGTCCTTTCAGGTTTTTGATGCCTGAAAAGTACCTGTGTATGCAATATTTACAACAAGCAGATTTTTATCACAGACAGTTAATTATGTGCTGTTAATTAGTTTTGAAGGTGCTGCTGAAATATGCCATGAAGACTTTCATGCTGCAGCTGTGGTTTAGAAGGAAATCTGGTCTCAGGAACTCCAGGAAACCAGAGCAACTCCACAGTTCTCCAGAATTTTCTGGTTCAGACAGTGGCAAATAGAAGTGGAACATGAGCTGTTACCTCTAAATGGCTAAAGGGTTGAATGAGTGGGAGCTGCAGTGGTGTAGAAGTGAAGAAGCTGAGCATTATGATTTAACAAGTAAATTTTAGAGTGTACAGAAATAACGGAGGTGACAGTGCTGACATTTTATGGAAAGCACAGAAACCTCCTCTGTGAAGAACTCTGAGAAGGTGAGAAAGAGTGCAATTTCAAGGTGTAATTTTGCTTTATATCCACGAGTCCTTTGACCACAGTTATCAAGTTTAGCTTTCATGCAATAAGAAAGGAGGCAGCTTCTTTGCACTGAGAGCTGACTGTCAGCACCAGGGAGCAACTTTTCGCTCAGGAGTGCACAGGGGGGCCTGGAGGGTGCTGATCTCCTGGGGGCTAAACAGAATCAATCATTTAGAGCTGTCACTGTATGGTCCTGGCTCCACAGCGGGACCTGCACCCCTGTTTTTAGATGTCCTTAGTTTCAACAAGGTGAAAAGTGAAACAGAAGTTCCTCAATGCAACACTGAAAGGACCACATTGAGCAGGAAGATGACTATAGCAATTTAATGAGGAGCTTAGAACTAGGTGGGACTAGAAATCCAATTGTCCTCAGGGCCAAAGAGTGTTTTCAGAAGATGCAGGAAGCTGTGTCTTTGGTGGGCTGCCTGGGATCCATCCCCAGGGCACAGGGGGATATATGTTTCACTCAGGACATAGCAGAGGTTGCTCTAAGGGGGACAGAATGCAGAAGCCACCAAAGCAACAAAGCATCTGGCATTTTTCCAAAAGCTATCAAATTTCTGAGCAAGCTACTCAAGCTAGCACAATACAGTCAAAGAAACCAGACCTAAAGCCTTTAACATGATTTGCTGCATTCACCTTTAGATAATTGATTGGCAAATATTCACCATAAAACCTTTGGAGCCAATCGTTCACTCACGTGGGAAGAAAGAGGCTGTGAAACTGCCATAATTTGGATCAGGTTTCAAGGACTAACTTCAGTCCAAGAGCAGTGAGCTCGAAGAGAGGAGATGGCGCAGACTCTAAATCCAAACAGTCCTTCATGTCACACATCCTCACGTCCCAACCCAATTGCCCAGGGGCAGCAAGAGCTTCACCAGCAGCAGAGCTGATACAGGCCTGCTTTCTCCAGGGGCACCTGACTGAATTTAAAAATACATTGTTGACCTGGTCAAACTGTTTTGCCTAAAGAAACAACATTTCCTCAGAGTTCAGCCATTAATCCAGTTAAGTGTAATTAAAGCATTTGCACAAGTCTGAACTAATTTCTCTGTTTACAGAACAGATTGGATAAATATCCCTGTGAGAGGCAGAAAATTCATTACAGCAACAGCTTAGGTCCCTGTATTTCTAAGCTGTCTTGATATGAGGAAATTACTTTGGTAGCCTAACATAAATCTATCATTTCAGTAAGCCCTTAATGTAAAAGCACTGTGGAAATTATGTCAACAACCTTGTGATGACTAATAAATAGACTAATGTACATCCAGCTGCACATAATAAACCTTTAGAGAGCCTAATGTTATCATAAGCCACAAGAAAAGGTATCACAAGATTACAACTGAGGTTTTATACAGAGGTACAACACTCCACTCATATTAATATTTATTTTTCTCCTTACTGTCCCCAGTTTGCTGCCCTTGCTGGCTCCAATGCCAGCCCTGTGAGCTGGTGTGCCTCATGGCACTCCCAGGTCTCTCTGGCTGCTTCTCTGCTTTGAACTTTCTCAGCAGCAAGTCCTGGAGCTGGATAAAGCTTTTTACTTATTTTTACTGTACATTAGAGAGAATTTTTATATTCTTGGTGCTTTGTGAGAACTAAAACTCCCAGGGCTCCACTCAGCCAGCAGGGAGCAAGAGGATGTGATTGGGCTGGTATTGCTGTGCAGGTGTTTGCCCATTGAGAGCTCCAGTGCCCCCCAAACCTCTCACCAGTCACTTAATGACTGTGAAACACGAGTGACATGTCCATTCCGTCTCCTGGTTCAAGACAGTTCTCGTTAATTACATAATAGACAAATACACTAATTAAAATCTCAGTTGTGCAATTTTTATACTCATACAAGAACGGACTTTCAGTGCTTTGTCCCCCAGATGAACTGTGTGATTAGAAAAATACTAAACTGATCTGTGCTACAAAACAATGTGGTATGAGTTGTAAGCAGATGAAACCATGTGGTGTAACTTTAAACCCAGGAGGTACTTAAAGTGGAAGACCATCCTTAAGTACCAAGCTCCTGAGCATCCAAAAGTGCAGGTTAGAATTCAGCACAGCTGCAGATTAGGGAATTAGAAAGGATACCAGCTGTCAGTTTACATTTTTAAAATGACCGATTCTTTTTTTCATGTAAACATCTGTTTGTAAATGGGTCTCCTTATGACATAGACTTTTGGATTGGAGAATGTTCTCAAATTCTCTTTCCAAGTTTCTGTTGGGTACTAACAAACCTCTGTGCATTTCAACCTCCCAGGCAAAATTTATTTGAGTAACAATTTCTCCTGCCTTTGTTTTAAAAAATATTAAATAAATACAGTTATTGTAGCTGATCAGAAGCAAATACCTTTTAATTTGTATTCTTCATCTTTAGTCTCCATGGTGTTAAGGTATATGGCAAACCAGAACATATCTAGCTCTTCCTACCACTCCACATACTTCTGTCTCTTGTGCTTCCTATTTCTACAGCTCCAGGTCTTGTCCCAGGCACTCCTTCACACGGGAGATTATGGGAAAGGGAACTGCCTCCCAAAGCACAGGGCCATCATGCTGTGCTTGCTGCTTCCTGAGATCCTCCACTTCTCTCTGACATGGGATGGGAAAAGTCAAACTACGAAGGGCCGGTGTTTGCAGGTTTGCATTTTCTGACATATTATTTCTTGCCCAGTTACACTGCTTGAGATGTGAGCTAGCAACGGAACACCTTGTTAGGAGATGCTGTCTTGGAGGAGAATGATTTTGTAGTCTCCCAGCAGCCAGATTACGCTGTTGCTCAAGCACCCTTGCAATTCCAAAATTACTGTCTCTTTAGTTTGCATACAATAAAGGCATCAACAAAACACACCACAGGCAGAGAAACAGCCAGCCTTGGGGATAGTGGCAGCCCTTGAAGCAGCAATTGTACAACTTCTTTATTTATCCTTTTGAGTCCATGTATCAGTTCTCCACAGGAAACCTGGAGAATTTTAAGCGACTCTCATTAATATACTGGAAGAGATAGGCTGATTACCTTGTGCTCATTAGAAGTGTATGAGGCTACCAGAGATAATTGGAGAGCTTGGTGAAATATTTGCCTTTCTCACGTCGCAAATATCACAGTACCTCATTAGTTTACCCTGCTATTGCCCTCACTAACCAGGGGTTTGCAACCTGAAAGGACAGTGGATGAATTCTTAATGGAACAGGGCAATATACTGCTCTTATTTCTGGAGTTTTAGTACACTGTGCTATACTAAACAAACCTGTTACAGTTTTGTCTATACGAGAGACCAGACACTGAGGAAATGATGTAAAGTAGGATGCAACTTGATGTCATATCAACAGCATAAGGTAAATAAAAAGTGCTTTTCAGACCTAAGGAAGAAAAGCAGAACTGCTCTATTTCAAATTTACGATTCATCCTTTCAGGCAGAAGAGCAGTAAAACTAATTTAGTGCAAAATATTTTTGTGTTGATGCTCATCCATGAACGGCACCAACACTTTCACACAGGTTCAAGCATGGAAAGAGTTTAATGTGTTCACCCTCTCATCCCTGTGAAGCCAAGGGTTGGCTGTCCTGAGCATGGCTGCAGTGACAGTGCACCCTGCACCACTCCAAGATAACACACTGCAACAGAGAGGATGGCTCCACACAGCAAGGAATTGCCTCCCCTTTCACTGCTCTATGCTCCAAGCAGTGTGGACACAAATGCAGCTCACAGCCTCCCTGCCGCAGAGCTGAGATACGAGAGTCCCTGAAGAACAATTTCACCACCTCATTGTCTACTTCTGAATGACATATTGAAGTACCAAAGGAGCCTGTGTAAAGCAGCCTTCCATGGTGAGCTTCCAACAGATACACTTCAACTTACACAACCTCACCTTAAATGCTGAAAACTGCATCCAATTTCACTGTCTCTGGTTCTGAATCTCAGCAGATATTTGAACATAAACCCCAATCTTGATTAATCTCAAACTATTGATATGGAAAGGAGACAGAAGCTCTCAGCTGAACTCTAAATCTTTCTAACTGGCCTGTGGCAACTGCATTACCACAGAAAATCTTAAAAAAGCCACTCTCAAATGCTAGTACCATTTTGAAAAAAACTTGTAGTTTCATGGTACAATTTAGTTCTAAATGATTATATAATTACATTTGTGAACGTAATCCTGTGGGGTATTATTCTAATTATAGACCACAATCCTTCTTAGCAGCTTTCAGAGAAATAATTTGCGTAATGAAATGAAGGTTTCCAGCTGCAGCAAACAAATCAATCTCAAACCTTTTTTGTAAATCACAAGCCACCTTAATGGTGTGATCAAACTTGGATCAATCCACCACCTCTATATTTGCCTGGATTTGAGGGATTACTTATTCCAGGGCAGTAAATGGCTGAGGGCAGCATGCTACCTGCAGAACCCCCAGATGTTCTCTAAGATGATAAATAACTAAAAAAAAAATTAAAACTGAGGCCCCAGCTACTCCATCCAGCTGTGACAGTATCACCATTTCAAGTGCTGAGGCTGAAGACAAGGGACTCCTGGCCTTGTGGACATGTTTATTCCCATGACACAAAAGGAAATTTTGCTCAAAGAAGCTTTTATCTATAAACACTGAACTGCATCACAGGACAATGAATGCAGTTGAAAAGCAAGCAAACACACAGTAACTTCAAACAAGTGCAGCTGCTTTTACCTGTCTAATCTGTGATCTGTAAAGATACTAAATGTCTCTGTAGACACTCCAATGCCATTGAATGGTGTTTCATGATACTGGAATGTTATCTGAGCCTTGGGATAAAATCTATTCACTGTCCTAAAATGACTATCAGTCATTTGCTGACACAAAGAGCATTTTACTGTGGTCTTGTTCCTAACAAGCAGTCCTTTAGGAGACATCTGCTCACCTTGCCAACTTGTTTTGTCAGGTAGAAGTTTCCTGAGATTGTGCCCAGGCTCTCTTCTGGAAGAGGAAAAAAACATTGGTTTTTTTTGTAACATCTTTGTAACGCTTCACCGAAAGCAGATGATGCCAATGCAGAAGCACTGGAGTACCCTGGGAGGACAGAGGTTTACAGAAGCCAGAAGTGAAAGGCACCCACTAAGTTAGGAAATTTACCCTCCTGCAGAAGGAGAATGTAGGTCTTTGATCAAGAGTGCACTGGGGATATTAGATGACACTGGGATATTAGGTGATATAGTTGGAAAGTAAGGTCAGTAAAGAATTATTTAAAATCTAGCAGTTTTTTCTGGATTATTTTGCTATTTGCACAGTAAAACCCAGATTCTGAATTGGGCCAATTTTCCAATCTAGATAACATACACTAATATAGGCAACCAAAAGACCAAAGTGCATTTACTGGAGGCAGATATTTGTTCCAAGAGTGCCAGTATTTCAGATAATGCATTTGTCAGTTGGATTTACTTAAAAATGAACTCTCTCTAAACATACATAAGCGAACATGAGCTAGTTTATTTCCACAGTAAAAAGTCAATGTTCTCTTCACTGTGCAAAACTGGAATTTGAAGTAATTCTTGCAATGAACATCAATCAGCATGATTTCTAACACTGAAATTAATTTTGGAAACTACAGAGTATGTATGATTACTCAGAAGTCTGTGCACTGCCAACAGGGCAAAACTTGCACCTGCCAAAAACATCCACTCTACCTCATTTACACACCACTCCTCCTGGAAGCACCATCCTTGACCCATTATCAGAGCTCTCATTCAGTATGGAAACAACAGAAACTAAAACTTGAGGCTGTCGAAAGATCCTTCTTGATGCACTGCACATAACTGTCCCTGCTCACACATAACAAACATCTTCACAGCATCCAGAACTGCACACAATATTCTCCCCTTCACATTTCCCTTGGAAATGGTTCAGACTGGAAGCAGAAGCAACTCCTGACACAAGCACAGGCTATATCTCCATGATGCAGAATTAAAGCATGGCTTCAGAGTGCACCCTGAGAAACACTGTAACTCCCTTACCACTGCACTTGGTGACAGTGAGCAGCTCACAAGCTGATCTCTTAGGAAAGCAACCCTAGTTACAGGACAGGACAAGGAACAGGAGTTCTGGAAGCTTTAAAATGCAATTTTACTCTTTCTAAAACACTCCTTCCTCAAATTTTATTTCACAATTAGAGTCATCATTCCCCTGATTTCCTACTGGTCTTAGACTTCAGCATGCAGGCATCATACAAAACCTGGGTTCCAGTGGGGACACAGTGAATCGTAAAGACCAGCTTTCTCTACTGTACTATCTGGCAGCGTTTGGAAACAGCAGGCAGCCATGTGGAAACAATCAAGTGCAAGTAGGGTATTGTTGCAAGTGCACCCAGAGATGGCCAGACACAAACAAAAGCAGACCCACTGCTTGCTCTTCAGTGGGCTCTTTATGGACACACTGTGGGCACCCATCCTGGAAATTCCAGATTTGTTGTCTATGAACAGCAGCCCTAAGGTACAAGCATCCCTCCCTCCCCTTCCTGGACTGACAGTGGCTTGCAGTGGCTGCAGAACTGTGTGATTGGGCTAAATTACACATACCTTGGGCCTACTGAGCCAGCAATGCATGTCCCACTAGATGCAGCTTGAGTGGGATGAGGAAAGGTATCATTGCTTATCTCTTGCAATTACTCCTTTTTAAAGACTTTCATTCTTATCTTTGATGCTCAGGCATTTCCCCCTCCACATTCCTAGTGACCATCTACAGTAGACAAGGTACAAAGTGACATTTCTTATCATGTATACATTTAGTTTGCAGTTTGAGGATGTGCTATTTGTCTACACATGAGGAAATAGCAGATGTTGAGGAGACAGAAAATGCCATCCGATTTGTTATATTATGATTTTGAACACATAAGATTCAATCAGACAATACAGGAAATCCCATATTAGTTTTGGTAATCCTAGCCCTAGCTGATGGATTTTAGAAGAGCTCTCAGTTTGGACTTATACTCTGTGCTCCTGAGAACTATGCCTTCCTATAGCACTATAAATACACATTGCACTTGGGCAGATAAGGGGTATATCCCTACAGCACTCTACACTGAGAAAAGAGAAGCAGGCAATACTCAGAAGAACAGAGAAAACAAGCTGAGCCTATTCAGTGTGACTTGTATATTTGAGGCTGAAGCTTACATAATAATGTACTGGGAGACTCTTTTAGTTACGACAGCTTGCATAACATTTCTGTTCTTACTGTATTACTCCTTGGTTTTTCCTTAGGCTTTTCATGCCTAAGGAAGAATCTATGCCTATGCAAACAACCTGTAGATTACCAGTTTGTTTTGGCTCAACATTATCATCAATATTGATTATTGGTTTTACCATTACTTACAACTAGGGATGCCATGATCTGCTGGAAAATCGGAATATGTACTCACACCAGAATCAACACGTTTGGTGGCTGTGCCTGTACAGTCCAAGATGAAGGCAAATGGCACTAGCACATCTGAGAATGACTGGCACTTGCTGTAGTTTCAGTCACGCACATTTACTGGGCCAAGGGAACAAAACATACGCCTATTTTATGTAGCTCTTCTTCTACAATAATAGCGTTTGTAGAATTGGTAGTCAGTTTGAATTGTGTTCTGTACATTACATTATATATGCAAATTAATTCCTATTAATCTCTATAATGTTAAGCCACTGCTAAAAATGTTCATTTAAGAACTGCCTTTGTTCTTCTGTCTCCCTAATTTCAATTCCCTTCAGTCTCTTCACCCTGTGTATTAAAGTACTTTATTAATTTTGTCACGTTAATCTGATCAGTGCTAAATACACCACCATTTCTAAAGACCTAAAACATGAAGCTAAGCCATAGTGACATGCAAACAAAAAGCCTAACGTGCAACAGGCAAAGCAGCTCCTGTCGTGCCTGGCCCAGGAGAAGGTGACAATCTCTGCCCTACTTCTGCCAGCGCCCAGCCACCTCCAGGGCACGGCGGCCAGAAGCCAAGCAGAGCTGTAGCCCAGAACAGAGAGGGGGGTGGAGGAGATGAGGCAGGACGGGCAATTAAAACCTCATTAAAATAACAGGAGGGTTAAGTGTGTCGTCAGAAAGGAAGGGATAAAAACCTGACAACGGCAAACCCAGCAATTTCTGTGTCATCCCACATATTATTGAGTGGAAGGCCTGAAGCAGAGAGGATTATCTCTGAATGGTGATTACCCAGACACTGCATGTCAGAACATAGACTCAGGTTTATGGAACTGGCATTAATGCTGAAACAGATAGGATGAAAATAGAGAAGTAACTATCAAATGGAACTGTCTTTCTCATTACAAGGTAGACATGTTAATAAACTGAGGTAGAAAAGATCTGTAAAGAAAGCAGGAATTCATGAGAATTCATGAAGCACTATATATCTATAATAACAAATTTCTAGTTTAAGATTAATTTCTTTTCCCAAAAATGTATCCAGAAAACTGTTGTCCATTTAAACATACCAATACTTAGCTAGAAATTTATTTTCCTTTTCCATTTATGTTTACTAAGTTCTTGCAAGATTTTAGCAGGTATATTGGCTAATATCTGATGAAAATGTAGATAATTCAATGTTCAGGTGATACTGAAATAGAGTTGTGCTGTATAACTTGCCCAGAGCTCCAGACAAAAGCAACAGTAGGCACAAGCAGGTTTCTCTGACCAAGCATATTTTATCTCATTATGTGACTAGTGACAACCCCATGCACAGCTATCGGCTGGGGGAGGAGTGGCTTGAGAGTAGTGGAGAGGGACTTAGGTGTAATGATCGACAGGAAACTCAATATGAGCCAGCAGTGTGCCCAGGTGGCTAAGAAGGCCAATGGCATCCTGGCCTGCATCAGGAACAGTGTGGTCAGTCGGTNTGTTCGGTCTCTGTACGGGTGTTAGGTGGTGAGTTGGACTAGATGATCCTTGTGGGTCCCTTCCAACTCATAGTATTCTGTGATTCTGTGATCAAACTATACCTCACAAGTAGTTTGTGATTGATACCATTGACTCTCTAAAACAAGTGTTTTAGAGAACAGTTTTTCTTGAATAGAGAACTGTTTTTCTTGAATAACCATGCAGGATGAAACCAGAATTTCAAAACTTGATTAATAAATAGTCCATATCTTGTTGGTTTTTTGCTTGCTTGTAGTATTTGTTAAATATTTCCAAAAGTACATTAGGAAATTGTGGAACCAGAGGAAATAAAACTCACAAAAATGACCTCTTATAATGGCACAATTAGCTATTCTATGACAAAAACATTTTTTCACTAATCACAGAACAAAATTCTTATCTTGAATATTTCCTGTTCATTAAATGCCATTAACATAATTAGGAACACTATGATATGAGAAGGAAAGATGTGTCTTGTAGTAAGTATAAATATTAATTTAATTTCGTTTCTCAGTTCATTTTGAGGAATGAATAAAGGAAAGAAAAGGAAACAGGGAGTAATGTGGCCCAGTGACAGTGATGTTCAGGAAAAAAAGAAGTGGACATGAAAAACTAAGAGGTAAACTCAATAGTCACATCTACATGCTCAATATTAAAGAATAAACAACTGTTCAGAATAAATCTTTAAAGCTTTAGACACACCACTTTATGATCACTTTATGATTAATCAGAGAAGAAACAAAACAGAGTCCCATACCAATCGCTTCCCGGAAAACAAGATTTGTTGAACCTATATAGTCTATATATGCCTTTGACATATAATCTAGACACTTGCTGGTGTGGAAAAACAAGAAGAATAAAACAGACAGCAGGTGGTAAGGAATTCCTTTCCCCATCTCTGAATGAAAAAGATCATTTGTAATTATAATATTTTCAAGTTCAGCTCAGTTCAGGAAGATTTAAATTCTTTGGACAATTTATGCACAAAGACATACTGGCTTAGAGAGGGTAACTACAGCACTCACTTTGTTAAACTCATTTTGCAAGGGTGTATTTTGTAAACTTTTATTCTTTGTTCAAAAAGCTTTCAAACTGTGGCATATTTGAGAAAAAGAGGAAGTTGGTTTGGATTAGTGGTTAAGGGCTTTGGCTACAGTCCCTAGGCTTGTTGACTCCCCAACAGAGTGTGGTTATGGCTGACTCAAAGGCCTCAGATCATTATTTATTCTTTACTACACGTACAGGCTAACCAGGCAGAATTGCTCAGTCCCAGTGATTGCTTCACGTAGTGCTAGACACTAGTTTAATTCTATGGTTTAGAAAAAATTCCTGATGCATACGATGAGTGCAGAGGTCACTAATCACTACCAAGACTGGATCCAGAGCTGTCGCAAGTGTGGCACACACAGGGACTGGCACTATCCCCTCTGGGCTGGTCAGGATATGAGAGAGCAAAGCGAAACCTTTTTTGACAAGCTGCTGAATGCTTTTGCTTTTGCTTGCAGTGTGAAAGATAGATGAACTACCCTCACAGTAAAGAAAAACAAACCACCACTCAGATTTTGACAAGGCACAAAGGAGGAAATGGACACCCAACCTGACTTTACAGAGAAAGATTTTTAATGGATCAAATCCACAATGCAGCACTTGCATGCTACAGCAGAGCCTCCCTGACAGGGGAGCAGTGGGACTGCATGGAAGGTTGTACACTGACAACATTTCCTCAAAGCTGGTGTGTGGTCATGGCCACAGGAACACAGGGATGCCACACTGTTTGCTAGTCTAACGAGGTACCATGAGGGCAAACATCAGCAGTAGAACTGTGCCTGTGCAGCCTCTTGGAACAGCAATATTTTTGTTGGGAGCATTCAACAGCATGAGTGTTGCTAGTAAGCAGGTGAGCCACAGAAGATTGCAGACATTTCCTCTGTTTTCAGAAGGCCTGTCCTGCTCAGCACATCCTGGGTAAGACCATTCACACATACAGAGTGTGTTTGGTCTTCCCCTCCCGCTCCCCGTAACCCCAACCCCCGCCTCGATCTGTCTTAGTTTCTCAGTAAAAATGCTGTGTTTTAAACAGCTTTTGGTAAACACTGCTGGCTATAAGTCTTCAAACAAGACATCGAGGTTATCTGTTTAAAACCTGAACTCCTATAATTTTGGATAGATGCTTTGAAGCCAGGTTCAAACTGCACTGTGGTACTGAAGATGTGTATCACTAAAGTGAGTGTCATCCTATCTGCAAATACTTCATGAGCACGAGTGTGAAACATTTTTCCATCACAATGCTTTGATTATTAATGAGACAATTCTAGTAAGACAGATATGAAAAAAATAGTATCTAGGTTCAAACACTTGAAGAAAGGCTCACTGCATGCCTCCTACAACTCGAAAGATATACATAAGCCCAATCCAAACCATTAGACTCTGCTAGGGATGAAAAAAATGGAGCAGTAGCAGCTTAGGCATTATTACAGATTTCTCAAAGGTGTGCAGTGGGTTTCTGAGTGCTCAGTTTCCACAGAAACTAAGCTACAGATTCCTTGCTCTTTTTTTAAAATCTAAGTTCTACTAGATACATAACTTTATTGCAGTTTTATGTGTTCAGCAAACAAATACATTTTGTAAACTTTGGACAAGCTGAGCTCTTAACTTAAACCTTAAAATAATTATCATTATCCCCATCTATTGTAGATTTATAAATGTCAAACCTAGGTACTAGCTTTGTAGCAGTTACTGGCACAATGTAAATGGCAGTGATTCAATTCTCTTTAGTCTTCCACTGAAAAGACTCATCAAGCCACATTGGCCAGAAAGGTTAAATAAGTCTTGATAGAACTACAAAATATTTACCATCAAGACCAACAACTTCAGAGGTGCAGAAGCGTGAGAGGAAAGTTGTATCTGCCTTCTGCAGCACAGGAAATTGATATTCTGCCCAGCTCCTCACATATTTGATTGTTTGATTTATTTCCTGGGAGCTCTTCATTTCAGATGGTTTTCTACTTTATCTTTTTTGTGCACATTTTAACTTGTTTACTGATTTACTAAGCAACTTTATATTAACTCCCACCCAAAGGACTGCTGAAACTGCTCTAAGTATTTACTTTCAATCAGACAGCTTTTCTCTTCCATTTGTTTTCTTGACATTATCGGTACCTTCATATGAAAGAAGAAGCTCCAGCAGTGCACCTCTATCACAGTGGCTACCCATTTTAATCAGAAGGTGGAGGAAACAAATCTGAAAAAATTAATATAAATAGGATACTTGAACTTTATAACATGGCTCTCTCACAGCTTTATGTCAAAGACATGATAGCTGCTGCAATAGGAAAAGTTCCTGCTCAGTGAATAATTGGAGAATACGCTTCTGATGGTTTTTCAGAGTCAATTTACAGAATACAGCTGCCTCCACTCAGATCAAAGTCCCTGTTAAAATGGCCATATTTCTCTTCCCTGATAGGATCTGCTCTTCAGCTTCTACTCTGAGGGGTCCTCTGTCCCTCTCAGCCTTGATGTGATCTTCCTCCCACAGTGATGGCAGAGGCTCACATTGGAAAGTGGCTTTTCAGTAAAAAATCAAAGTACACAACAGTTACATATAAATATCCAGTCTGATCCTACAGGGCTAAGCCTTGCAGAGTAGCCTGCTCATTTCTTACAGTCACTAGCAATTTCAAAAACATATATGCTAATTCTCATATTTAAGCCAGCTAAATGAAACCTTCCTCTCTTTCAGTGGGTCTCTTTCAAAGAGAAAACCACAAATATGTAGGTTTCAGGATACTTAAGTTTATATAGTAGTTTCAGGGGTGGGAAAAAAATTGTCAGTTTCCCTTCAGTGGATTCTATGGGACTTTGCAATTTATAGCAGATTTTTCCATGGAAAGGACTTTGCAGCAGATCCAGATTATCACTGCCCTCACTGAAGGTCGGTATGAAAATTCCTTTGATTTCATGAGTGAACTTCCAAGCTCTTTTCTGGTGAAATCACCAAAGAGCCAAAAACAAACTCTAAGCACCAAGTAGGTACCAAAAAATAGCACCAACTTTAAATCAGGTTTCCATCATCCCCAGAGACTACTGGGAGAACAGTGAGTTTAACATATTGGGTGGCAGTCACAGGTAGATTATTAAACACTCATAACGATTCTTCTGAAATAAACCCCTATGATTCCCACAGATCCAGAACTGTCCAAACTCTAGGCTTGTTCCTGCTGCTCCTAATTCAAGCTATGAAGAAGCTGACACAAACTTCAGAAGTACTAAAACCTTGGCTCCTTCTCCCACTGAAAAAAACAGAGAGGGCACTCCTCCCCAAAACTACCCAATTCCCATGTTCCTGAACTTCTGTAGCTGATTTGTTGGTGACATTTTTCATCTTGACAGCACATTCAGGAAATGTGACAAATTTAGGCAACGGTCTTGCACTGAAAAATGTTCCAGCGAACTTTTCCCAGTTAAGCTGCAATGAATTTGCTTAGCAAAAAACAAAAGGTTTTTCCTCAGCTTAGCTTCCAGTTACTTTGATACATGATGTTTCAAGTCGTTTTAAAAAATGGAGCCAGCATGAGTTTTGTATTAGTTTTTAAAGCTCAGATCATCGTTCAAGATACTGTGCCATTTCTCACTCCCAGGTCTGAAAGAGAACTGCGGGCTGTTGCAGTCCCAGGGCATCACCACTACCCACTTCCACGGACCCCAGTTTTCCAAAGCATCCTTTCAAATTGTGGCAACGATTCAGTGTGTGACATCATCTGGCTCTGCAATTGCAGAATTGCTGCATAATGCAATTCTGTAATTGTCGGATGTTGGAGCTATGGCCGAGCAAGCTGGGACATATCTGCTGATTTTCAGGCCATTCAGGGCTGAGTCAGTCAGTCCTGGGGAGGTTTCATATGTCTGAAATGAAGCCATAAACCTTGTCACAAAAATGAAATAAAAGCTTTGGCAAGCTGCGAAAAATTGGAGTGAATGATGCCCTGCGAGGGTCACAGGCAACATAGCTGGGCTTGGTGGAGCAGCTGGATAGGATACATGGAGTATTTTATGGACTATTATTCTAAACAGAAAATACAAGCTGGCATGTTTATGTTGAATGCAGAGGAAGAGGGTGAGGAACTGCACATTGAGATTGGTGTTCAGGAGCATCTTACCCAGGTGCACTCACAGCCTTAGAAGCCGAGAGCCTTTTAAGCCTCTTCTGCTTTTATAACCTCTTTCTACTTCATGAATGGAAATTCAACACGCAAACTGTCAAGGTCATAATCTGGTGAATGTTTAGCTTCACGACTACATTTTATATACAGCTTTCCTTCATCCATGAGGCTTCAACAAGGACTGCAGTATAAATACACTTTCTGAGAGATCTCCTTACTCGGGTGCATGACCACGTTACCATGAATTACTATAGCACATTTTCTTTATATTCATTACTAGAGACTTCTGAGATCAACAGCAAAACTATAACTTCAAGATCCTTTCAAAGCATATCTTTAAGCCTCTTGGATATTTCCAGTTTATACAAGCTGCTCTTATGCTCTGCATACAAGGGTCTCAGTGCAAATGTAAAGAGCCTTTGGGGCTGTGCTAGCAGCACTAAATTAGAAAATGGTTTTGGCTAGACTAGAAATACGCAAACCCAGCTCTTTGTTGTAGTGGCATTTGTTCTCACAACAAAACTAGGAAGGAAGAAATTAAAAATCAACTGCCGTAGCAAATGGCTACAAAAATTGTTTTGGATGCTACATACAACAATGAGAAACAGAAACCAAATTGCAGTAGGATAACGTACAAATTTTATCATCTGCAGTGAACTACCAAACCCACTCCCACTCTGAAACAGCATAAAAAAGCAAAGATAGGAGAATTTAATACTAACAGTGTACTTCTAGGGAGTAATGTTACACAAATATCATAAATGCCTAACTCTACCCTCAAGAAGCAAAGTGTTTCTTGAAATAGGATGCTAGCACATATGAAACTAAACCTTGCATTGCAAAAGTGACTCTGCTTTTGGAAACGTCTCCTTTTCAGTCTGATCCAGTAGTTTCTTCACTACTCCTGAAACAACCAGGATGCTGAGCTGTAAGTACTGTGTCTATGGGGAGAGCTTGTTTATTCTTGCTAAGCATGAGAAATTCTAGAAAAACAAGTTGAAAACATAAATTTTAGAAGCTTTAAATTAGAAGATTGGAACTATTGTTTCAAAATTAAATATCTACAATCCATTTAGGGGAAATTAGGACTTGTGTTTCTGAGAGCTTCAGGCACATTGGGCAATTGCTGGCCTTACATGTTCAATGAAATGCAGTTAGTTCAGCTCTTCCATCCACAAATCTTAAATCTGCATCCACAATTCCTAAACCTTTTAGCACATACTGCAAAATGCAAATAGGCTAAGAAATGTTCATCTGTGATCAGCACCTAATGATTTGAGTGACCTGAATTTGGAGAATATTCATGGAAGCATAATAATTAGACATGGAAGAGACCTGAGGCTGTCTTCTATTACCTAGTTAGTGCAGCACTGAGCCTAGACTGATTACTTTTTATCAACCTCATTTTGCAAAGATCCGTGTGAACAATCTTCCACTCCTTCTCTTGAGAGGTTTCCCCAATAAAGCAGATTTTGCTTTCAAAATATTTGTCTTGGTAACCTGTATCCGCTTTTTGAATAGTCTACTTGACAGCACACTGGCACATAACCTCTTGGTTGGTTGTATTGTCCTCTATCTGATCTTCTCTTCAGCGTTTCAGAACCACAAGGGCATTTCCAGGCTATCTCCTGTACCAGTTCGGTACTCCAGAAAATGTATAAAAAAATGAGAAATTTTACTAGAAACAGCCTGTGAAATCCCCACTAGACTGCACAGGTGGCCAGGAATCATGTTTGGAAGCATTTATAAATATTTCAGAGTAATACACTGGGGAAAAAAGTTAAAATGCAAGACAAGAAGGAGCAAACCCCTAAAACTCAAGATGCACTTTGGTTAAAATTAGGTTGGTGTTTTCCCTAAACATCCATCATAAAATCCAGTTGACTACATGACACTTGGATTAAACAGATGCAAATGAAGTGCTGTTAAACAGGACTCTTTTAAGAACAGAGGCTGCTACAGTTTGATTATATGTCTTTTCTTTAGCCAGATCATTAAATATATGGACCAAAAAATTCTGATAGATAGGTACTACCCAACAGGATATACATAAATATATAAACTATAAATATATAGTGAATTAGAAAATGCAAGCAGTTAATCCAGGCCCTGGGGCTGGACCTTAATGCCCAGGCAACACTGTGGCTGACATCATGCATAAACAATAAAAACTAGGACACTTGCTGGAGCTCATACAACATGTAGGTTTTGTTTTAAAGGATGCACTAGCCTAAGGTTAACATTCTTATCTACTAAAAACGTGTAAAATTTCACAGAATTAGAAAAATGGAAATAATCCGCAAACCCAGAAAATGCATGGAGGAATTGGAAGAAATCTAAATATGGCTATTTCATTAAAAAGATTTTATTGATGCCAGTTAAGAATGATTTTTGCACTTGTATCTTCAGCAGATTTGTGCCAATTTTGCAATTTTTGTCCTCTTACCCCCCCCGCCCCCCGCCAGTACATCAGACATTCCCTTCCCTTTGGAATACACCCAAAGAAAATGTATTCCAACCTCAGGCTTGGATGAGCCATGGCTGAAAGCCAGGGCTTCTGCATTGAATTCCAAGTTTTTTCCCAAATCTCTCTCTGCATATGCTCTGCCAAGTCATTGTCTCCAGGAGTAAGAACTAATAAAGCTGTGTTGGTATGTTCAGTGAGGTTCAGCACTCTCTGCATCCTATGTTCCAGTGCTTAAGCATTCCCAGACATAGAAGTTTTGGAGAGATGTTACCAAAGAAGATCTTTTGGTAAAAAGCACAGTGCAGGTAACTTGTAAACTTGCATAGAATCTCAGAAGCTGCCTGTGAAGGAAGGACGGATTTGCAGGATCAGAGCCTTACATTCTGAAGAGATGATCTGGACTGGTTCTTTGCCAGTCTAACTGGTTGGACTTCACTAGAATTGCTCTTGACATAGCAGCAGCAGGGAAAGGAAAAAATGGCCTTTGAAGAGGCAAGTGACATTTCCCATGGCTTCTTTAGCTGCAAGGACTTCTGATAATACCACTGTGCAGAGAAGGCAAGTGTCTGCTAGGTTGAAAGTAACCTATTTTATTAAAACTTTTCAATACTGATGTTTAGTAAAAGCCAAGAGGCCTCCATTATCTCCACGAAAATAGCCTGGTAGGTATTCAGGGCTGTCTTTTCTAGTATCTCTGCATACTCTCTAGCCCTGGGTATGTTCCTCATGCATTAGCTGAACAGGATTCTCAGAACCTCTCCTAGATCTGTGGTACACTCCACATTTAACATTGTTGTGCACTCACTCACTGATCCATTTTTAAACTCAGCCCCCTGCTGAGAGCTAAATGCACTGTTTGTATTCTAATCTTTGTACCTACTGCAGCTAAAGCATGGCAGTTCCACAGCTAGAAGGCAATAGCTAAAGCATGGGAAATGTAATTAAGAAGAATAAAAAAAATGATTGATAGAAAATACAGCACATTGCTCTAGACATATTAATTTAGTGATATCTGAGTGACTTGAGCAACTAATTTATTAAAATTACCTGGAAGCATCTTATGATTACCCCAACATAAGCGCTCTTTAATTTGCTTCTGCCTCTCTTCTTGGCAAGACAGTCTACGCTTTGCATGCCTAATGTACAAGATGCATGAAAACCAATTAATGCTGTTGACCTATACAAATAGGATAACACCAGTGAGCTTGATCACTGCCAGACAAGTGCAGATAACTGGTAAATGAAGGACTTGGTCCTAATTTGTGAAGCCAGTCAGAATTAAAACATGCTGAACTCTCCTTGGCTTCCATGGAGGTGTGAATGTTTAGTATCCTGTGCCACACTGAGGCAGTACGACCTATCAAAATTCTGACACTTCACAAGTTCATTGCCTGTAGCAAGCAGAAAATGAACTTATAGAAGGGAGAGGTGGCTATAATGTGAGGAATACCACATATTTCCATGCCAGGCTCCTGCTCTATTTGCCCTCCCAAAGTTTCCCTTGTGTCACCAGCTCCTGACTCCTACAGCAGAGCTAATGTCATGTCACAAGCCCTTTCAAGCTGTTGCCTCAGAGCACTTTAACTCACAGGTCAGTCTCCTTAACAGAATGAAAATATTTCAGAGGCTTGTTCAGGAAGCAGAGAAGGCCTTGATTTCTCACTTCACTGGTAAATATGTTGCATATTATTGAACTGACTCTTGGGGTTTGGGGCTTTCACAGTGGTTTAATTACATCTAGCTCATCACCTCCTCTCATGTGCTTGCTCAGAGACATCAGCAGGGTGAGATCCCTGAAGTCTGGACTGGTTTGTCCAGAATAACATAGAAAAGAGGTTATTTTATAAAAAAACCCCATGTCTAATAGTTGAAGATATCAGACATAAGTTTGAAATCACTTCAGAGAACGTTTTTGTTGGAACATTAAAGAAGGCTTTGTTCAGTGTTCCTGAGCAGAAAACAGTGATAAAAGTGGAAACTGATAAGCACCACATGTCCAAGGGACAGCAGATGAGACCCAGCCTGGCAGGTGCAGTGCTGTTCCACTGCATTCAAATCTGGAGAAGAACAAGTAGCCCTGTACTGAATACTGAAAAACTGAATGTGATACTTAAGTCGACCAGGAGAGAGAAATAAATAAACTAGGAAATAAAAATAAATAAACTACTGGGAAATAAAAGGAAAAGCCTCAGAGACTCACTGCATCCTGGCAGAAACTCTTGATCCAGGGTGGCCTTTTGCTACTCTGCCCCGCTGCCATGGCCGAATTTCACTAAGAATAAAAGATGTTTTTAATCTCCTTGGGTTTCATGTACTTAGTACCTTCTTCCTGGCTCTACCTTGCCATTTGAGTCTGCTAATCAAGGCTTCACACAAAGGCCATGTACTGTTTTGTCACCCCACAATGTCACACAAAGAGAATGCAAATGACGTCTGGCCCATTTGGTCACTTCTCCCTTTTTCACCAAGAGGTAACAGTTAAAAGCTGTCTCCTGGAATACCCAGCTGCTCCAGGCCATGGTCCTCCCCAGTCAGTCACTATGACACTATGATCTTGAAAACTTTGGCCAGCCTGCATTACATCTGACAAAAATATGGGCACAGCTACCTGGTGATAAATGTTATGGCCCATAATTACTGAGAAAAAAATATTTCACAGGGGTTGACCTCTCCTTTTAATGGCTGTATCTCTGGTAGAAAGCTGCAATTCACAGAAAGCATGAGCCAAATTCAGCTATGGTGCTCCTTCAGCAAAGTGAGGGGGATTGCATCAAAGAATGATTTTGGCCCCTTGTGTGCAATCAGAATGTGATAGTGATGCTGCTGAAACAACCCACTCCACTACATAACAAGTGCTCTAGGTCAGTGAAAGTCTCCTCTTTTGTTTGTAGAGATGGCAGGGCACAGCCATAAAGCCTGATGTTAGTGCCTCTCTCTTTTTTTCTCTCAAGTTCATTTTCTAAATGAATATCCAGCATATGATTCTCCCAGCCTTGTGTCTCTTCTGGTGATTAGTCTGCTGCCATTTTGGGCTACATGGATCTTCCCTGAGTTCATAATGGGAAAGATATTAATTATGGTCAGGGAAAATTGAGTTTCATGATTCCCAGAGGACCATGCTACAGTCTTCATGAAGCAACTTCTTTCTACCTTTTTATGTCAAGTACAACAGACTCTGCATAAATGGTGCAAGACATTTTTATGAGTTACATCATGAGTGGAAAAGAACAGCAATTGTATTGAACTGTCTATGTGCATTAACCTTGTTTCTGAGGAACTAAAATTATTTTTGGAAGCAAAGTTAAATATGATACTGCACAAAGAAGAGTCTGTCACTTGGTCTTCCTTCTCCTCTTTTGCCTATATCTCTTTTTGACAGAGGTCATACCCCTGCCTACTTGAACACTGGAGAGGGTTCTAGATGGTGAATAAAATTTGCAAACCCTAAGGCTATGCACTTAAGTTCTTATCTCGAGGGATATTTTAAATAGGCACCAGAGAGAGAACCAAACCAAGTGTACATTAAATACATTGTAAACTAATTTCATGAGGCAACTGGCACTGGAGCACAAACCTTAGTTCCAAGAGATAACAATTTCTTATTGTCTTATCACGACAGTATCCTTCAGAAAGACCATTTCTCTCCCAGAAATAAGTGAATTATCTTAAATTCATTAGGGACTAAATCAGGAACTGCAGCTGTATTTTAGAACCAGGCCAGCATAGTGGTGAGTGTCCCCACCTCCCATGTGGGAGACCCGGGGTTTGATTACCGCCAGGGCGGCAGAGGTGGACTCGATGATCCCTGTGGGTCCCTTCCAACCCAGAATATTCTGTGATTTTCCTTGGTTTGTGGTGCATACTGATAATCATTAAAATACATCTTTCTTGATCATGCACATTTTATTGCTTGAAGCTCCTCTGTATGAGGACTTACTTTGCGAAGCAGCATGATCTGGAAGCAACAGCAAAGGACTGGGGGGAAAACACTCCCTAAGTTTGAATCCTTACCCTGCCAATGCAAAGAAGAAAAAATGTTTCTCGCTCTCTTACTTCTGAAGAAGGGGAATTAATTACCTTGCACATATACACACATAATTTCAAGTAGGCTCAAGTAACTTACGTATAAGAATTAATTGCACATGCCCGTTTTCTCTGAAGTAAAGACACATTAAGGATGTAAAGACATTTCCAGACCCATGGGAACAATGTTCTTACGCCAGGAGCACTCTACTGGAATACAAAAGAACCTGTGGGTTTTGCTTTTTTAAATGTGTTTAGCATGACTGAAGAGCCCAGCCCTGCTGCTGCGGCTGCTGAGTCCCTGCCAATCCCAGGCCAAGCACAGGGAATGTGAGAAGCACCTTGTCCAAGGGTTTCCCCACTTGATCCACACACAGAATATGCATTTTCAAACAAGCCCATCAGCAGCACCATTTGTTATGGCAGAAGATGAAGGTGTGAGCAATGGAGCTCTGGCAGTGGTTGGCAGATGGGAAAGGAGCAGGAAGAGCAGGAATGGATATGGAGGTTGCTGGTGCCAGGAGCAGAACTGAGTCCCTCTAGTCATTCCTCTCTTTCTCCAAAGAAAAAGAGAAAAAAGAGAACAAAGAACACAACCGGCCCAAAATGAAGCCCTGAGTACTGCTTCTCACACTGCTCCTGTTTTACCGCGAAGAAACAGAAAGCAAGGACCCACAGTACTCCCAAGTACCAAGGCCTCTGTGTGCTCACTCAAAGCTCTGGTGTCCCACGGGACCCTCGTGACTCAGTGCATTGCACCTCCCTCCCTGAACGCACCTGATCCTGCGGGCAGCGGCTCCTGCCTCAGCTGTCCTGGAAGGCTGAGTCATCACTAACAACCTCCCAGCCACTTTGGTGAGGCAGAAGCCGAGAGGAGGAGAGAAAAACCCAGCCACGCACAGAGGAAGTGCATTGCATAGGGGAGCAGGGAAACCAGCTTCTTCCACTGCCTTCACACAGATATATTGCCACCAACAGCCACAGGCTGAGGTGCTATTTGTTGTCTCAGCAGAAGCAAGGCAGGTTGGGCATCCTGTGGTTAAGCAAAAGAGCTTGAAATTGAGATTTCCATTTCTGCCATCTAAGAGATAGAGGAAAACCCCTATAGTTTCTCTGTCTCACTCTTCCTGCAAAGAGAAATTGCAAGTTATATGTGTAGGGACCTTATGCTAGTTCAGAGTGCCTTGTATGCTCGTTAGAAAGGCCAGACACCAATATACAACATAAAGTTCCAATTATGCAAGGGTCAAGGGCTTAAAACACCTTTAAAAATCTACCCTCAAATTTGCTGTTAGCAATTTAAAACAAGAACAGCTTCACAGATTCCTGAAAAGACTAGATTCTGGCTTTAGTGAAATATTATTCTTGATTAAATGCTGCTTAATTAAAAATGGTGTGTGATTTCTCATCAGCATAAATAATGTGCTATAATACCTGTGCAGGCTGTCAAGTCATTGTCAAATTGAAACACTGCTTTCCTCTTTCTGTCCATACATTCTATTTTGGATTTTTCTCTTTTCTGTAAAAAGTCTTTGGAGCTCAAGATCATGAAGACAATCTGGCAATAAAAAAATTCAAGTAGCAATACAGAGAGCTGTGAATTTATTGTATCAGGATTTATTTTTAAAATATAGGTTTCTCCTGATAAACTAATATTGTCATCTGTTCTGGTGGCAGAGCATACTGCAAACAGCAATCTTCCCCTAGAGGAAAAATGTCAGATTGTGATTTATGAACAGGGAGCCACTAAAGAGTATGATTTCACCCTAAATTAGTAATTTATCAAGTAAAGAACAACAAGCAAATAGCTGAATATTGGTGTCTTAAAGGGTCAATAGACTTCTCACTAACTTTTGCTTCAAGCACAAATAACCACAGACTCCTCCAAGGGAAAGCTGTTCTAGTGAATGCCCTAGAAAATGAAAACATTTAGGTCTAAGTGTTGAGGAAAGCATTTCCAACATGACCTTTGAGTGTCCACACGGGTTCAGAGGAGCCCCACCCAAGGGGTCTGCACAAAGCTGATAACATAGCACATCCTTTGAAATGTGTAATATAAATCAAGACGAGGTAGTGGGGAGAAGGGGAAGACAAAATCAAGCCATCTAAAGGGTGTGTGTTTGCTTGCAACCTTAATTAACTGTTGAAGTGAAGCAGTTGATTTCCTTGTACAATGGATTATGAATTATTGGAAATCACTATGACACAGGTTGACAGAGCAATTGCTCTGTAAAATCCTCTTACAGGCCAGGGAAATGAGTTTCAAGGCATCCATTTGGGAGGAGGTTCCTTCTACCTCTGATCAATTTTGACAGGAAACATACACTATCAGGGCCTAAAGGCATGACCATGGATGCAAAGATATTCAGCTAGGATTTCAAGCAAACGAAGGAAGATCAAACTGTAATTCCCTAGTCACTCCTTCAGATATCTTTTCTTCAGGCCCCCTAGCCTTCACTCACAAGAATTTCAATGATTTGTAATTTTGTTGACTTAGGAGCTGCAGAGCACTCAAATTCACACTGCTCTCAATCTCACAGAATGAATTATGGGTTCTTTTTTCCAAACGCCATATTGCAGATGTAGCTGCCTGGATCTGGGTCCATAATTTCCACAAAATTAGGCAATTAAAATTTAACTTGTGGCAGTTTAAGTGCATCCGTAAAACTGCTACTAGAAGTGTCAATAGAACAATTTATGGTTCCATGCTTATAGATCTTGACTATTAGAAGATTTCATGGTGCATCAATCCACGACTGCCATGAAAAATGGGTGTTTATTTTACTGGTTAGATGTCAGCAATCTGTTCTTTATATGGCACAGCTGGATTTAATAATGAATGAAGAACTTCACTTCTTAACTACTGCAAAAATGTCTTGTCCATCCAAGAACTGATTCAGATTTCAATTGATGTAATTCCACCATCTCCTATCAATTGGTATAGGTCTGTATATTTTTCTGACATTGCTCATATAACAATAACCAAGCTGATAATCAGTAAAAGCACCATAAGGTTCCCCAAGCTTCAAATTCTCACTGTGTAATAGAAGGGTACTGGATATATCACTCTTCTAATAAAGTTCTACATTTTTTTAACCTCAGTCTTTGTAATGGTGCTAAAACTTCCTTGTGTGATGGTGTAGTCTCTGCTCTTTCCAATTGCAGAGAACGAATGCAGTGGTAACCAGGGATGTGGAGAAGTGACGAGCTGCAAAAGAAAATTGGTCTATCACAGGAAATTTAGTGAGAGACACCCAAAGCCAACCATCTAGATCAGTGTCAATGGTAAATACTCATTTCTGATCCTGAAGGGTATTGGAAAGGAAGCCCTTTCCCATTTCCACTGTAGCTTGCTTGAAAATCCACATCATCTGCAAATGTTGTATTTTGGTTTGGTGAGAAAGAAGCCAGTTGGCTTCTTCATTAGAGTTAGTTCATAGGTCAGTTACTCTCACTGGTTTTGGCCTTAATGATCACAATATATATGCTTTGAAAAAAATGAAGAATTATGACTTTATCTACTTGGAGAATGTGGGTATTTATTCTTTATATATTTAGGTGGTTAAAGAAAAGCAGTGAAGCAGACAGGATTGCAGCTGCACTTTGTGTTTGATCATCCTCTTTCCACTGCTCCTCACACCAGAAACATTTCCCAGGCTGGAGGAGCAAGTCGCCTGTGTGCTGGTGGCATCCTCTTCTTTGTTCAGGTTTTGGCACAAGACCTGAATCTGAAACAACCTGAATTCACATTCCGGGGAAACAGACTGGGAAAATCAACATTAGCAGGGGAGAGGCCAAGATTCAGCTCTGACACAAATAACCTGATTACAAATTTATCCTGGATAGCAGACAGGCAGCCTACAGAACCATCGACAAAAGCTTGCTCTGGTGTTCTCGCATCAATTGCCCGAAACAACCACACTTGTGCAGCACAAAAGCTGCTATGATACATTAAACACAAGCCCAGAAAAGCCAGCACGTTAATGATCGGTGTCCGTACAGAAGCAGAAAAGGAGAGAAGCAGTTATTTTGTTTACTGTCCTTAGAAAAGAAAGCAGAGGAGCCACAGCCTGAGCGTTTACAAGGATTAAAACCTTGTAAACAACTCCAGGGTTTGCAGCAGTTGTGAGGGCTGTGGTGAGCAGCCTGGTCCCCTTGGGCAATTCAGTAGAGCAGAGGGGTCAGTGCCAAGGCCAAAAAAATTGATTAATGTGAGAGGGTCTATCTCAACCACAAACTTTGACTGCACACAACTCAGTGCTGACATATTTCAATCAAAGCATGTCTGCAGCTAAACTTAATAACCAGCCAGCCTATCAAGCGGTGGACACTAAGCAATTCCAAATCACCCCAAGAATTTTAAAATGGCAATGACTTGCTGTAGGATTGCAGAGAGTGACCTGTCTGTCAGATCCAGTTGTTGTATCTGCGGCTGACACAGATGTCAACATTCCTGCTCCCCTCCATGAGCACTGCTGTGATTCTGGAAAATGGAGAGGGCCACCTGGGATCACTGCCCTACACAAGCCATCCAGAATCTGTCCTACACAATCTTTTCTGCATTTTTCCAGCAATGACATCTCATGACTTTTGAATGAAATAAGCTCTTTGCCAGTGAAATTGCTTCTTTTTTTCTGTCAGCCAGAGGTCAGACAGTATGTTGAACAGTAAAGAAAACCAAAAATGCCCCTTTTTATTTCTTTCAAACAAATACTTAATTTCTTTCAACAAACATAGTAATTGTTTTCATTTGACTACCTAAATGTATTTGTTTGCTTATTAAAACAGCTTTTGGGGGGATGGTTACAGTCCCCTGAATTCCTGTGACTTAAGTCAACAAAGTTTTAAACCACTTCATACTACACTGCTCTGTGCTACCAAACTGTTATTTTAGACACACAATGTGTGTTTCAAAAGAACAAGTTATTTCCCGAAGAGTGGCAGAGAGCATACACATACCCCTTGGGCTCACCTGGAGACAAACCCTTTAACATATATTGAGGCTGCCAAGAGTATGAGAAACTATAAAAACCCAGTAAGTTTCACATTTAAAGCGTGTTTTTTCTGGCAAAAGCCGTGGGAATTGATTTACTCTGCCAAGAGAAGCAGCTCCAGACTCTCTATCCCTTTAATAATGCCCTTGGAGAGCCCTGATGGACAATGGAAGTCACCAGGGTAAGGAACAGTCCATGACTCACTAGCAGAGGACCTATCATCACAGTGAGAAGATCATTTTGCAGCAACATCCACGCAGACTTTCTTGTCCCATCCCATTCAGCCTCCCAGGATAACGGAACATCATAAAATCCCGAAGTCCAAAAGCCTTTGCTGAGGGCTTCTTCAAGATGGATCTAAGTAGCAAGAAATATCTAAAGTGATGTCTCAAAAGAGACAACTCAGTTTGATTTTGAAGCATGTGTTAGCTGAGGTTTGCAAGGTTAACAGAGATCTCGTCATACTAGAGCTGCTGTGCTAATAGTTTCACTTAGCCACAAAAGCAATCAGGAAAAGGGCATTTGCTGGTTGAAAATAAAGCAAAGATAGATAATTCTAACTGGATACAAAATACTAACTACTCAAAAGTCCAGTTAAAGATGCCAAATTGAAGGAAGAGCCAAGGACAAAACTGGGGTACAAGAGGAGAAAAATCAACTCCTAAGAGAAGACAGAGTGAGGTAAGTGTCTTGACATAAAGAAATATTCACTTTTTGAAAGTATAAAATGCAGGTAAAAAGAAAACAAAAAAAGCCGAAATAAAATCCTAGTCACCAGCTTCCCATGAACAATCACCTACAGACCAAATCAGCACAGAAATCTGCATTGAGCAGCGTGTTGCCAAAATCCTCCTCCTTACTCCCTGAGGCACACTGCCCTCCCAGAGCCATTTGCAGTAATGAATGGGTCAGATTTGCTGTGAAAAGAGACGAGGAATAGGGCAAACTTTTCACCTGAGAGCTCTCTTGTAAAGCCCCTGGGTACGGAAAACAACTTGAATGCCTGGAGAATTTCATGCTGTTATCACTGGCTGAGACAAAGCATTGTGGAAAATTTAATCTGTATGTCAATCAGTTATAAATCTAATATTTACCCTGACTACATTATAATTTTAGAAAAAGAAGGAGATCTTATTTAACCCAAACAGGCAATTCTGTTCTCACACCACTCTTTCCTTAAGATAGAGAGTATCTGCTACTGTATCCCCGTTACAGGAATTTTTCCCTTAATATTTTATGCAGCAATTGACAAAGGTAGCCCATGGGCATTCAGTTATAAAAGAGATACAAAATCAAATAAGGGACTGTAAAGACTAGACAAGGGGGAAAAAAAACCCCAAACCCAAGAAAAGCTACATGGCGAAGAGAGTTACAACTATACCAGTAAGAATCTAGTGCTGCTGGGCTTGCACTCCTTCTCCTGCACAGACTCACACGGACGCTGCGATTTTACTGGCATTTCCCACCACTGTATATTTTATGGAAGGTGGTTTGACATGCCAAGCCCAACAGCAGTCTGTAACAACTTCCTGACATTTTCACCAGTTCTGAATTAGAGCACTAGGGACAAATCTACAAAGCCACTGTAAAACAATCTTAGGCTGCTCCTGGAGCTACGCAGGAGCTGTTCCCTTTCCCTGAGGGGTTGCTCAGTGCAAGGCAAGTTGCTCCTCCAGACACTCAGTGCTGGAAATGCATCTTCATTAACCCAGAGACGAACCAAGCACAGCCTGCAGGAGAACCAGAAGTGTCCTTTGGGTGGCTGAAAAACTGCAAATGAGCACAGTCCTACCAGTGAGCGTGAGGGTCAGCTTCGCTGAAGTCAGTGGACTGAGTCACTAAAAATGGCTATGTTCAGCTTGGGGAACCAGGTAGTGTGTTTGACCCAAAAGGATACAATTTTTGAAAGAAGGAGAAGTAAACATTATTGTTTGCACAACTAGTTTAGGGTTGAGTTTAAAGTATAAGGGCAACAGAAGAATTCAATGGCTTCAAGAATTAATATATGACCTCGAATCTTAGAGGTCCTGTTAGTCTTTGTTCAAGGCTAGCTGACCACAGCTAAAACTTGGTTTATGATGTGTGTAGAGAGTCAGAAGCAGAGGACTATGGAGTGTGATTTTTGCATAATTCCTGAAGAATTGCTTAATTAAATGAAGGTGGGCATGAGTGGGAACTAAATGCAGGCATTTGAGGCAAATTGGAGTCATATCATTTCTATCACGGAGATTTAAAGTGAGGCAAGTGAGGTAAATCTTCATTTTGCATATTCCTCAAATGTTTTAAAATTCCGAATAAGTATAGACTTTGTGGCCTGCATTAACTTTTCAGGAAATCCTGGCTCATCCTTCTACATTAAAAAAAAAAGTACTTGGAACTTCTACTCCTTGCATAATCATTACAGATATATACATATAAAGTTAATTCCATAAATTAATAAATATATACACAAAATATATATTTATAGAGAGATAGTAATTTATCTTTCCCCTAGTTATGATAGGCTTTGAAGTCAGACTAAAGATTTGAACAACTTGAACTTGGTGTTTAAATCCATATTCCCAGCAGATCAAGCCAGGCAAAGTCAGATGCTCCTGAATAAATAGGTATAAAACTAAAACCAGGAAAATTTCAGTAAGGGAAGGAACCTGATGCTCCACCTACTTTTTTCAGTGGTGCTCACAAGCACAAATGATGCTTCCAGTGACTTTTCGCTCTTTGAAAGGAAATGGAGTGGCTAGAGATTGACTTTCATCTTCCCACCACACCATAGGTAGGCAATGGAAGGAGAATATTAAGCTCCTTTCTCTCCATAATGAATCTCTGATCTAAAGAAGTCTTTTATTCCTTACAACTAAAAAATATGTGAAATGAGTGGAATTAGGACAAAATCAGCTCCTCTTGAGAATGCAAATATCCTTACAAGCTGAGAATTCAGAAACAGTACCATGAATACAAATACATTTCATTTGAAATAGAAGGTACTTTTTATCAATACAGAAGAGAGGAATAAATCCCCATATTGGGTCATGAAAGTGCACTTTGGATTTATCTTTATTCTCTACAGAGAAGCCCTTTCCTGCAGTTTTTAGTGAACTCTCCCAGGGAAATGACTCCAAATGAGCCCTGGTACAAGGAGAACTTCACGCACCTCTGAGGTGTGGCGTGCTTTTCAGATCCGTATTTTATTGGCTTTTTTTTAAGTTACAGAAAATGTTCTCTCCAGAGGCAGAAAAGAAGATAAATGGTTTACCTTATTCAAAGAAAAAAATTAATAAAAAAATCATCCTGCACAATATAAGATCTCTAAAAATACCTGACTTACCAGCATAGCCCATCTCAGAGAATGGATCAAATTTCTAGTATTGATAATTTTGCAGAGGTAATGTATTATCTCCTCCCTCAACTGTTCAATAACAGGAAAATAATCTGTGAGGGAAAAACATGAAGTTACCACAAACTTAAGGGTTGAATACGCCAAAGAACAATCATCACCAATTTTGTCAGTAGAAGGTGCTCAAGTAAATGATCACTCTTTCTGTCCCAGCTTTTGGCAGGGCTGGCAGCCTTAGACATCCTCTTGCCTCTGACTCTCTGCTGGCTATTCCATTCTTATATTTTATTTAGAAATTTGTTAAGAAAAATCCTATATATATGCTCATGCCAATAATCTGTTCCCAAGTCCAGCAGATATCTGTATTCTGCATTTAGACTGAGAACTTGTGAAACTTCTTGTGATCAAAAACAGTCAGGGGAAAATGACGTATTGTCTTTAAATGTTGTCCTAATATTTAATATTTTATCATTTCCATTAAATTATCGTGAGGATTTCACTTGTAATGCATATCCTTGCTAAAAATAAGAGTGCCTACTTCACTCGCAGAACTCAAAGACAATATTTTCTATTAAAACAGCTTTTTATTAAAATTGTGTTTAATTGTGGCATTCGTTTATTTGTCAAATTTATGCGATGAGTTGAAATGTCACAATTCACACAATTTACAGCAAAATCAGATTTCAGAAATATTTTCTTTCAGGAAAATCCAACTGCTTTTTGTCCTGAAGAATTTTTCAATCTTCATTGTGTAGTAGCCAAAATAAAATGTTTGACACAAAATGTTCCAATGATTGCCCATAGCATTCTGATAAAACCTGATGCATTTTTGGGAAATGTTCCCATTTTGCCAAATCAGTAATATCAGATAGAAGAATGCATCAACCAGCAGCACTCAGCCACCTCTGAATTCAATTTCACTCGTTCAGTTGCTGCACATGCTATTTTTTTTCTCACTTTTTATTGACTGAACTTTGTTCATTGGATTTCAAAAGTGTTTTCCCAATAGTATCTTCAGAAAATACAAGAAAAAAGGTTCTCGGCTCGTGGAGGCTGGCAAAGGTCCAGCGAAGTCAAAGGGCTTCAGCTGAGGCAGTGGCCCTTTGTGAGTGCTCACAGAGGCTTTTTATACACTGCAGAGATGCTGGGTTATGCAGAGGAGTCAGGAAACCTCAGTGTGCCTCCAGTTTACAAAGATTACAGATATTTTAGCAGTCACCAGTCATTTAAGGCTAATGGTACAGTGACAGTTTTGGATAAAGGAACGGACTCGGTGGGTTTCAGATAACACTGATTGCTTTGCTCGACTCTGCATTTTCCTCAGTGCTCTGAGTGTAGCCCTCGGTGTGTTCAGGAGAGTCAGAGGATGTATGCTCAGGCAGATATCTGGAAACTTCCCAAAGCACCTCCTGCTGCCTCTTCCTTTCATTTTCACTCAGGTTCTGAGCAGTTTGAAGAACAAAATACGCAACATAAAGCTGAAGAAAAAACATTCTGTGGCAAAACTTGCAGGAGAGGAATTTTTGCAAGGAAACTGGATATCCAAGAGAGGCCTTCAAGCCACTACATCATCCTGTCCCTGGGGCTGTCTGAGTGTTTGATGACTGGAGGAGAGGAGGGACCCTGAGTGTCTCCTGGGGATCAGAAGTTATTCTTCTTCCTACCAAATTATCTCAAACCTGCTGAAACCTTTCCACCTTGGATCTAGAGCAAAGGCTTGAACTGATGGTGCTTTTGCATATATTTGCATTACTTTTTTCTGTGGAAACTGGCTAACAGTCTCAAGGACTTTCCTCACCGTGGCTTTTTACCATAAATTTGTATTGCTTGGTCTGTATGGGGTGTGTCGTGGAGGGTCACTGCCTGCAGACAAAAATTTACTTGCCACCACAGTAACCCAGACACACAGAAGTGAAAGTTTCTGAGAAACCCACCCTCATTTCTTAACCTTTCAGTACTCTCTGAACAGGTGAAAATAAGTTCATTTGCAGTAGCCACACTAAAGAAGAGGGCAACTCAAAAACCAGCAGAAGATGATCAACAAAAGAGCAAACAAAGAAAAATAACATTCCAGAAAAATACAGGGGACCTTTTGTGGTAGCTGGTCCTGGTCCACTCCAAAAAGTAACTGAAATCAGTAAAGAAAACTGATTCCATGTGATCTTCATCTAAAACATCAACATATGGCTCCACCATGATGTTTTTCATTTGCATGAGAGTGGCCTCAGCTTAGGAATTTCATAATAATGATGCTACATTTTCATGAGACTAAGGAAGGTCCATCCTACAGAGCTACTCATGTGTCAGATTTGGCTTAGCCAAACAAAAAGTTTTTAATTCCAAGAGAATTAAAAAATGTATCAGGGCATGTTGTTGAATTTTTCAGTTCAGAGGTTAGAAATATCCAGCAGATTATAGCATCTGTAGGACAATAAAACATAACTTATTTTATAATTTAATCTCACCAAAAGTGAAATTAAAGTCCTCTTGGTGAGCGAAAGAAATAGAAAAATTGGCACTGCACAGGAAATACAGTTTAGCAATCTGGAAATCAGAAAAAGGCAGGAATAAAGAAGACAAAAGATGTGTAACAACAACAAAACCAAGAAAAGAGCATTGCATTGTAATCTAGTTCTTAATACAAAGTCATGCCTCAGTGCTCAGATGGCCAGTAGCATTACAAGAATATTAGTCAGAAGTACAGAGCCAGACCCCTCTATCCCTCCCCCAAAATAAAAGCAAAAACGGAACATCTTGTTTGAGACTGCGGGAGATGAGGTTTAACTATGACAGAGCAAATACAGACACATCTGAGGGACTGGCGTCGATGTGAAAATGAGAAACATTAGACAAATTTGTCACAAAGTTTTTTGGAGTGGAGGAGATCACCTAGGTTAAAAACCATACACCTAAATTCTGGAAACGTAGTGAGCTATTCACTGGGAGAAACTGAGCTGCAGCTCTTAGTGCAGAGATTTGATCAGCAGCCCCTGGAAATGGATGAAAAAAGCCAATAGTGCTCTGACCAGACTCCACTTACTACAAGGCTGTAAGTGCCCCTCTATTCATTCCAGCGTGTATGGAGAACAGAGCTTAATACAGGACCCTGAAATAAACAATTTAAGAAAAATACTTTCAAAAATGCCATTCTAAAGGACTGTAAGCATGGACAAATCTCCATAAAGGTTTGTAAGTGCTGCGCTGCCCAGGGATGACAAATGCCACTGAGAGATGGAGGGAAAGAACTCAAATATGTCAACTGTTTTGACTGTGCAATGTGGCCTCTCAATCTTTGAAAAATAACAGATATTAAGAGAAACATGTGGGGAGAATGTGAACAGGCATTCAGAAATGGAATTATCCAGAGAAAATGTTGAAGGTATTTTAAAATATCCTGGGAGGTGTACTATCTTCAAACAACAACGAAAGGAGAGAGAAAAATACAAGCTAATAGAAAACCTGTTGTGTGTTCCTCTGCCATTGTAAAATAAAGTATAACATGTAGGAAAGAGAATGTCAGACTATGATATCTTATTGTTGTCTGACCTTGTCCCCAAATGTTAAGTTTGCGGGTGCTCTAAAAGCAACAAACACAAGAGATGGATTTAGATATGGAGGGGAATGGAGGGAAATAAAAGGAAAAAAAACCCGGAGCGCATTTTCAGAAGTGGTACAGGAGCCTGCTGGATAAACCTCTTGTGTAAATGTCATTTAGTATCTCTTGAGGTGTTACCATCTTACTTTCTTTTCCTCTATGTTAAACAAGCTCATGTTAATTCACTCCATTCTCCATTGTTCTAAGGAGACACTACAGAGCTACATTGTAGCTGTACCTTATTTTCAGCCTCTAAGGACATGAATATTTCCTTCTTATTTCTCTCAGTTCCCCCAGAGATGAGAGACATAATCACCTACAGCATCAAAATACCACTTAAAACACATGTATGCAATAGCCCCCAAATAGTATTTTTGTACAAAAATAGTATTTATATTATATGTTTATATCAATACATCTATACATAAAATATATTTATATTTTAGACAAAGATTTATTTCAATACATAAATCTCTGTTGAGGACTTTCCTATGTCTAGATGTTATTTGAATAAGCATCTGATGTACAAGTAAAGCTCTCTCAATTATGTATTCACAGGAATGATTCAGTTTTCTTTGTTTACCAGGAGATAATCATTCATGTGAGCCAGGAGCTGTGCCTGATGCACAGGACCCTTTTCTCCTGTGGTATCTGTTGAGTTCATCCCTGGTGTAACAATGTCAGTGAAGACACACCAGGGGCAGCCTTGATGTGCTGCTCTGTCACTGTCTAGTGAGGCTGTGCATTGCCAGGCATCTATTGATGACATGTTGTTATAATTCCAGAACTCAGGGAATTCGATATAGTATTTTCAGACTCAGTCTGGCAAGACACAGAAGAAACAACACACTGTGTTTTCTGAAGTTTTCAAGAAGGTATGGCAGCATTTGCCATCCACCTTAGTGCGCTGGAGCTGCTGAGGCAAGGTGATTTCTTTGGTTTTTTGGAACAAATGATGGAACTGCTGTTTGGCTTTTGGAACAAATGAAGGCTTTTTCTGAACAAATGAAGGAACTGCTCTTTGGTTTTTTGTTGTTTTGTTTTTGAAATTTGAGAATACAGAAAAGAATATCAAACTATGGATAATAAATAAAAAATTCTAAGTGCATTTTCATGCTTGGAATTAAAATATCATAACCATGAGAGCTAGTAAAGGGCTGGTTTTCTCACATGGATAATGGTCACTGACCATTATCTTTCTGCCCCCAAACTAAATTGCATATCCACTGTCTTAGTAACTGCCTACTCAGTCAGACACATATTCACATTTACTGATCAAGAACATTTAATGTGCTGAACCTTTCCAAATCTATTTGCATATTTCCCATTTCCAGAAGAAGGAACAAAAGCTTCACATGAGAGAGAAGAAAATGTTGCTTCATGTCTCAGCCACAGCCCTGCGGATGACTGACTGTAGTAAACTCCAACTTCTATTCCTACCTGTACAGGGTGGAAAGAGCCACAACCCTTGCTCATGTTTGATGGAGCTGCATAATGCATTTTGTGGTGTGCAAAGTTTCGAGACCTTCAGACCATTTTGTATTTTATGTTTGCTGTACCAAAAAAAAGCATCTGAGGTGATGTAAAGTAATTCCTTTCTTGTTAGACTACAGCAGAAGCCTGCCCTACCCACTGTCTGCTCTTCAGCATGTAGCAATTTAATTTTAGTTTGCCATTAGGGTAAAATACTTTTTTCCTCAAAATGGAGTACAGGAAATTTTTCAAAATGACACAAGATGATGTTACCAAAGAAAAAGTTTTGTCACATGTTTTGTAAAGGACAATTTCTTTTATAGCTTGAGATATACTAGTGTCGTGGTTTGACCCTGGCTAATCCTGGACTGAAGATCTCTGAAATTAGCCATTATTTTTCTTATGGGCTTTGATCTCAGTTGAAAAGCAACCGGGAAAATGGCAACTAATTAAAACCTCCCAACTTTTGAGATTTGCTGCTATTATTAATACAGTCATACCTTGAAATTTGCAGATTATGGGTCTCCTGGGGGTCCCATGAATTGCCCAATCCACAAATACTAATTGCAGGAAAAAAACTGTGAATACATGAATCTGGAAGTGTGAATACACGAGGTATGACTGTATTTACTGTAGGGGAAAAATGTATCAGAGCTTGGGAGCCTATGATCAAGAGCAACTTACTTCAAAATTATTAATTTCTATAAAACCTTACTTAATGCTTATTTCAGGCACTGAATCACATCTATTTCTATCTTAAATTACACCTGCTCCGGAAGGGCAGCTCTTCCTATACGAAGAGCTAATACAGAGGGTAAATAAAAGCAACCAGCAGCATTATGCACATTATACCCTCCACTCAGACATTAATTTCCACTATGAATCTTTTAAACATGGTTTGAACCAAGTCTCCAATTTACCAGACATGTTTTGTACCACAAATAAGTGTAGTCTCAAACATTACCCTATATCTGCCAGCAAGTGCTCAGGCACCCAGTGCAAAGACACTGATCAGAGCCGAGGGAGATGAACAGACTGGTTTCCACAGGCTCCACCAGTGACATACATGAGAAGAAGATAAACTTTGAAGATGAACAGAATGCTGCTCTGCTTCACCCATGTCCACAGAAGCAACTCTGATAATAGTAATTGGTGAATAATCTGCCTTATTGGTAAGGAGAGAAGCCTGGAAATCACTGGGAGGTTTCTCTTCTTGAGGGAAACCAGCACAGAACACCATAAAGTTCATGCTCTCTTAGTATTTGTGAAAAAGCTTGCTCATTTCATGAAAATACTTCTGAAAGAACTTCTACAAGCAGAGACAGTGACTTTTGTTGCTCAGAACATTGTAAATATTAACAAGCCAACCATTTAAATTAATAGACTACTAGGTTTTCTGTTGCTGTTTATTTTCCTGTCTTTAAACAGGAAAATGACATTTCAAGGATCAGCACTTCATTATAAACTAATACCTTTCCTAGTAACTGGGGTTTTCCTGCTATTCCCAGCCCAGCTCTCACACTGACTGAAAGGCTGAGTTAATTTCTCAGAGGAACAGCAGTGGGAGAGAGGGATAGGAGAAAGAGAAAGAAATCTGAGATAAGGCTGAATAAACTCCAATTTTCTTCTAATTTGGTAAAGGCAGATTGAGTGACAGAGTATGAATTTTAACCAGATCTTGGTAGAGACATCTGATTATGAAAATTATTTCAGCAAGCAGTGAAGGGAAGTCTTGAGTTTGTTTTCAATATAATGCACAGGTGACAAAGCTGCTAATTTGTGCTGAGGGATATTTGTAAAGGTTTTGTTTCATTGAAATCTTTGTGATATTTTATGGAAAAGTAAGAAGAGAAGAGGAAGATCCAGCACTGCAACCTCACTTCTGTTATAACTCCCAACATCACCAACGCTGGGCAATTACACTTAGTGCGACTCCTGCCCTCAGCTTACAGGGTCAGACTTCAGCACCTGCTAAATGTGGACTTTCTCACACAGTACGGATTATCAAAAAGGGCCTTCTTCAGAAATTACCTGGAAAAAATTAGTGACTTTTTCACAGCTTCTGGTGACACATGAAAGGCTTTCAGAAACCTTCAGTAGTCTGGCAGAGTCTTGCTGAGCAACTACATTAACAATGTTTGAGTTCTTCATGAGTTGGGGCCCTTGATAGAAGAGTGTTAGGATTTCTATTTTTAGTTTTCTTTTCTAACACTTGACCATTTTTTAAGCCTAAAGCTTTCTTTCAGTCAGAGACTTAAAAATTATCACAGTTACTTTATTTTCCTCTTTCTGTCCAGAAATGTTTACGCTTTTAGATTCCTCTAACAATATATAGTGTACTTGTACTTTTGTATTGATATAAAAGTGACAGAATACTTGATTATACTTTTTAGAAAATGGTTTTGCTATTTATTTATTGATCTCAATAACTCATTTGAAGTAAAAGGGTAAAGGGCAAAGTACTATGTCCCAAGAAAATGCACTACCACTCCCTTTTAAATTTAGCTGAAATAAAGTATCAGCAATGCAATACATGTTAGACCATAACAAAAATCCAATAAGATAAATCAATGACCATGACTTAAGAGTTTTCATGCATAAAACACCCTCTGTAAAATGCTTCTGTACTAATATTTCTTTCACCTAATTCCCTTGCTTCTTTACTTCAGACTTTTAATTCCTTAGAACAGAAACCAGGTCTTATTTTATATATGCTAAATGTAAAAAGAGAATAAATATGGGACTAGCATGATATTTCAATACTATCTGGTCAATTTTCTGCAATCTTAAGTTCAAAACCTGTGGTCTTGCACACTCTTACCTGAACAGCTGCAGAAATGCTCTGACAAATGCAGCATCTGCAGACCAAGGTTTGCAGCTTCAGTCAAGTTGCTGTGAGCTGCAGCACAGCTGCTGCAGCTCCCATGCAGCCTGTGGTGTGCTGGTGTGCAGCATGCTATACCATGATTGCTATATATATATAGCTTATAGATAGAGAAGATGAAAAAGTGTTTTCCACTGACATAACTTAGAGCAGACCCAAGGCAGCTCTAAGTTATGGTGTGGTGTAGCTTGAGATATTTCCTTTCCTTACACGATCGAACCTTTTCTAACCCCTACTCTCTCGCAGAAGGAAAAGAGACTGGCTTGGTAAAACAGCATTTGCTCCTGACCTGGCAGCTGCCCTTATGCTTTATGGTGCACAAAGATCACACAGAACAGGCACCTACACCCAGTGTGCAAAATCATTCCTTACCTCTGCACTCATACAAGATAGAACACGTACAGAGAACAGCCATCGTAAAGCTGTAACACAGCTCCTGGGGTGGGATCCATGGACAGGATGCTGCTGTGCCTGGTCAGCCCTTGGCAGCCTTGGGATCAAACATCCCTGGGCTGATGACAGGTTGACAACACGACAGCTGATGCACTAACCAGGCTGAATGTCTATTAGCTTTGTCAAATGTTAGAGAAGATTCCTGCTACAATGCACACAATTCCTATCAGTCTGCCTTTGTAACCCCTTGGCCCTACAGTCTCCTTTGGCCCTGCATGCACATAAGTTTGTAATTAATGCACACACCACTCTCCTTTGCAGCATTGCCATTAACAGGTTGGAATCAGGTCACACAAGTGAAACAGGTTGATAGCTAAACTTTTGTGATTTCAATAGACTTTTTCCTGCAATAACAGCTTCAGTCAACAATCAAGGTTTCCTTCTCAATTTTGTTGTGTGCATTTTGTGGCAGTTTAATTCATTGTATACGAATTCCAGTTGTGCATTAATTGTATGTCTCTGCACAGTAATTAACTAATCACTATGTCACTCCCTCCCTATTATGAATTACCTCATTAATTCAGAACTGAAAGCATGGTGCCTGCTGCCATTGCTATCAATTTTTTTTTGTTTTTTTCTGCTGCTTCTTGACTTATAATCAAATATGAAACTCATGTATTTTTAAATACTCTCTCTTCTGTTTCTCCCACTGAAAAATTCATTGTGCTATCAAGCCTTTTAAAATAATGTTTATTCATTATGCATTTCTTTGCTAGGCAATCAAGAGCTGTTACAATAAAGAGTGTGACTTGCTCTCTTTATGGCAGTGATTCTGCTGTGTCAACATCTCCATTTTAATCCTAAATTTACTAGAAATTAGAATTTAGATTTAAAATTTAGCTCCAAGGTTAAAAGCATCATCAGACATTTTTGCATGTGGGAAAATGTCTTTGTTATTACAATTAAATGACCGGACATTTTGAGGTTATACTGGTGGGCAAAATTTTTGGACACACTCAACAATGGCAGCAGAGCTGTGCACATGCCTTGAAGGTCAGAGTCTGGCCACTGGAAGCAAGTGCTGGAAAACGCCCACAGCACGGATACACAATTTTGATTAACAAGACACTTGAACTGTTTAAACAAGTCACACACAGAACTGAAGCAAATGCTTTGCTATTGCAGTCTGGCAACTCCTAAGCACAGGACTAAGCAGCAATGCTTAGATTCAGAAGGTACTGAATCAAGGTCCTGCTACTTTAAGAAGTTTTCTTTCAAGCAACCTATATTTCACAATGACTATTCAGAAAGTACCCTCTTGTCCTCTTTATGCTGAAAGGCAAAAAGGGGTTTGGATAAATATATCTTTTGCAATAAAGATAATGAATTGAGATTCCAAAATGTGTGAGCACCTCTTGCCAGGACTGCATGGAAAAACTGAAGGATTCTGCATATATACATGTATGTGGATGCACACTCCTGATCCAAACCCCCAGCAAAGTCAGCTGACATATCTGTAGTTACTTATTTTTAATTAAGAATTGAAGTACCAATTTTCAAGCAGAAGTAAATACACCTAGAAGTCAAGACGCTGATTTCTCTGCTGTTGCAAGTTGCTGCAGTGCAAGGTAATTCAAAGAGACACTGTGCAGTTGTAACAGCCAAGGGACCAATGCACCCTTTTTTGAAGGAAAAGGCATTACTCTTCAATAGATGCAGTGAAAATCATCCTAGGGTTCAGAAAATGTATTAAGGAATTCATTCCTCCTTTAAGAAAGACAGATTTGGTGTCCAAAGTATTTTCCCTTAAAAAACTAAATGACTAAACTAAACTAACAGCCAATGAAAAAAACCTAAAAGTATATCTGGAAATTTTGGAGTGGTTTGATTACTGCCTCTCACAGAAAGGAAAAGAGGTCCCTCTGCAGAGAGGCTGCTGCTAATGATTGGCCTGACTCCAGGGCTGCTAAATACACACAGCAACTTCTGTTCCACCACACCACTGCACATCAACATTTATCCAAATACATATTTGTACAATGGACCATAATGGTCTGTTTGCCTTGTAACAGTCTATTTGGCCACCCCTAAATGAGTGGTTCGGGTGCACAGTGAAAGGAGATATTACTGCTATTGCTATTTCAGCATCTGTTCCTGTCCCAGCTACTAACCATTTCTCTCATTTCTGCCTCAGATGCTGCTGCTCCTGCTATTACTGACATCAGTCTCTTTTTCCATGTGCTTTCAAATCTGCCTTTTTATGAATGTCCAATGTTTTCCGTCGGTCACTTTGTATATTTCCACTTTACCCTCTCTTTTTTCAATTGTTTTTATCGGAACTCATTCAGTTCTGTTTCCTTTTGACTCTTCCCACTTGAAAGTTTTTATCTATATTAAGAACAGCTATAATTTCATTCGAATTAAGAACTGGCCTGCAACATCACTAGCTTCTAAAGTTCAAGTGAACCTACAGTTGTGGTTCAGAAAGGCAATTTTTTTCTTAAAAGTATTGTCTCTTACTGCACAGCTAAGTAGAGAGAGGAGGAAGATTTCTGCATAGCCACAGATCCATTTGAAAAAAATGAATAACAATGCCCTAGAAGCTGAAAAAGAAACTTTATATTTGAGTTGCAATAAATTCATTGAAGGCTCCTCATTAGCCTGCTCTGGTCAGTGTGGATTCTGCACACCCACGGTGGTGCTCATGATGAACACTCTTCTCCTGGTGGCACTAAGCGAGATGTCACAAGGAGGGAACTATAAATATCTGTCATCCTCTCCCTCCCTTTTTCATGGGGAGAATTAAATTGTTAACAAGGGTGACACGTAACTGATTATGTAGGACAGCTGATTAACAGTGTGCCAGAATAAATAAGGCAGTTTGCAGCTCTCCAAACTATTATAGCAGGTTCCCTTCAGGTTTAGTTGACGTGTCTCTATCACTTATAACTATGTATTTCATTTGGGAGAGGCAAGGGAGAGAGAATGTCTTTAACCATGACCACAGAGACTGCATGAAGGAGTATGTAGAGCAGAAAAGATGGCATGCCATCAATTTGCAGCACATCTTGCTTCACTCAGATTTCTTCACACAGAAAACCCTTTATACTCCATTTTTTAAGAGAAACTGAGACACTGCAGAAAAAAAGTCACTTTGAAACAGAGATAGTCTCCTGCATCTCCATACCCCAGCCTAATCTGTGCCCTGCAGACAAAGAATACAAACTGCCAGAGACTTGTAAGAAAGTAGACTTGAAAGCATTTCCATGACTTACGTCCCAGTTCCCCAGACTTCAACATGCCCAAGGATAAGCTTTCAAGATCACCACTCCCCTTGAACACCATCTGCCTCAAATGATCTGTATTAAATTAGTTTAAAAGCAGTACAAATGCCCACATGCTTTAATTGCCAAGAATTGCAGAAGAACAGTCCGGGTGAGTCTTTTGGTATGTGGTGCTAACCTCTAAGTTTTGGAATGTAAGGCACATTCTCTGTTCTTTTTCTGTGTTCATGTCTGGATTACCTATGTTACTGCTTACTTTTAAAACATTAGGTTTATAATTGGTGTGGTGTAAGGAAGAAGGCTGGCTGCATGATGTGCCATGAAGTTTACTGCCCTTTCAGGATCAGAAGGAAATTTTTTGTTTTGAACTGCTTCAAAGAAAACAGATCACTTATCATCTACATATTAGCCAAGACTTGTTTGATGGAAGAGTAAAACTAGAAAAGATGTTACAGGATTTGCAGGAACTTTCACCTTTGTATGTTTGCCTCAAAGCAAGTTATTTAAAGCAGTTTGTTGTGCTTATTGGAATAAGAGGATATCCTTTTATATAATCTTTCAGCAAACCTGAGTTATCAGGATTTCAAGAAGTGTTGTTAAAATTGATTGTTACACATGATTAAATGAGAGTTTCTACATCAGAGTAGAGTTAAGGGCAAAACTTGCTAGAGTATTAAAAAACTTGGGGTCTGAATTTAGTTTGGGAAAACAATTTACTATTGCTAGATCTGGATCCAAGTCCTATTTCCGTTTAGCTGCAGGCTTTCTAAATAAAGATATTTTATAAAAACAAACATAACTTTCCTTAATTCAAACATTTCTCAACTTATATGTAAGACTCAGATGCACAGAAGCCTTTTGTTTTCAGACTGGATCCATATCTATCCTAAATAATCCACTAACATCAATCTTGCTAAACTGCTTGCCTGTTTCTCTGCAAGTAGCCTTTAAAATTAAATTACAATAAAGTAAATGTTTCTAGTGACACTGTGTGTCTTTGCACTGAGGACATGAACAGACATTATTTGTTTATTGAAAAAACACTAATGGCATTTTTCTCAACATGAGTTTGAAATTCTGTACCTATATTTTTCTCATCTCCAAGTATTTTCTGAAGCAAACCTTGCAATATACAGGCAGAAAAAATGGGCAGATAATGCCAATGAACTGAGTCTCTACGTGGTCTAGTGAATCTTCACTCAGTGTCTCATAACAAAAGGGCGTTTGCTTAGGAGTTGGACTAGATGATCCTGTGGGTCCCTTCCAACTCAGAACAACCTGTGAACCTGTGACCCTGTGTAGCAGCAACACAGGCTCTGGCAGTCCCATGGAAAAGAGCTGGCAGAAAGGGAATGACAAATAAATGGAATTCACCTTCATTTTTGTGTATGAACGTATTAGGAGCAGGTCACAGCCAGTGAAAGACTTCCATGGCACAGTAAGGCCACACGTCCAGCTCCTGGCTGCACCATGTTCTCTGCTCTCCCCTTCTTGCTTACATCAGGGTTGACTTTTCTTCAATTTCCCACAGGAAACTTTGGCTGTCAGTCAATTTTTTTTTCTGTGATAGGAATGATATTCTTCTGCACCCAGACCATGGCAGGCTACAAATAGGCTGGGAGTTGGGCATGGACAACTGCATTTGAACCCTTCCATTTCTCCAAGATAATGCCACAAAAAGACAAAATAGCCTATAAGGAAAAGAAAAATCTCAACAGATATAGTTACAGTTGATTCAAGTGAAACATCATCAGTTTTGCCTAGAGTTAATGGGACTGCATCTGCCCAGATGGAGCAGGAATGACAAATGCCTTAAAGACTGAAGGCAGTGAAAGTGGTGGAGTAATAAATCATTGAATTTTGTGCTTCTCTCCTATTCAGGACACCACTGATGGTGTTTGCTGCATTCCTGCTGTGTCCACTTCACAACAGACATCAGTTGTTTGGAGGCCTGAATAATAACTTATTGTCAGAGCTAACATTTTGGGCAGAATTAAGACTACTCACAGCAAGCCACATGTACATATCAGACAATGATTGACCTATAGATCTCAGAATACAAACAGTAGGAGGTTTAGAGAGACTCTGACAATTAGCTGAACTACAGCACTAAGGCAAAAAACCACTTGGAATAGAAGGTTTTGTCCTATTGCTGTTCCACCCTCCCCTTTTCTTTTTCTCCTCTTACTGTGGAGATGTGGGCTTTTGTTTTGCAAGAAGACATATATGCTGTTAAGTCTGATTGGTTTTTTTACTAGCAAACTTTCCATAAAATAATCAAAATTCAAAATAATTTTGGCAAAACACAGCAAGATACAGAGAACCAAAAACCATTTGGTTTATTTAATTTGTGGACATTAGATTACCAATCAAAAGGAAAAGCTGGTTTGAGTTAGAAAGGACCAATTGGAAACCATAATATAGGAGGTACAAGAACTGGGCTAAACTCTGAAGATTCTCCTTCTGGAGCTTGTCTTTGCTGAACAGCTCCTTCCTGTAACCACAGGTTCAAGTCAGCCCAATCCAGGCAGCCAAGCACAGCTCTGACCACAGTGTGTGGGATCTGCAGCACAGTACAACTGTGTTAACTGATGATGAATTGCATAAACTCACAGCTGCAGGCTGTAGTTTCACCTCATCAGTTGTCCCAGCCTTGAGGACAGTCTAATTAACTTGCTATCGCTGGTCCTAGATAGGCTGGTTCCCATTGCCACCTTACTATAAAGTCGTGGCTGATTTCTTCCCAAATCTTGATAATTTCACAATGTTGTCTTTGAAAGCATTTAAACCAGCAAAAATCTAGGGCAGGATTTTCCTAGTGGATGGAAGTAAGATAAAGAAGTAATTTCAGACTTTAGCTCACTGAAAGGACGTAACCTTTGGGTTTTTCATGTAATTCTATTTTGATAACCTCTGATGCTAAATCAATATAAAATAAGTATAAAGTGCTGTAAATTTATAGTATGATTTCAAAGAACACAGTAACATCACAATATTATTAGCTGTGAAGATTACAGATCCTTTCTTAACCTCAGTTCTGAGGTCACTCTATAGAGCTTTAAGGAGGATAGAAAAGACAGACAGACTCTTCTTGTTATCATCTAAATCTCACCACAGATCATTTGTTCCCACACTGCTAAAGGGGCCGAAGTATCTGCACTGCAGTTTACCAGTATTAAGAATGCAAAGTGACTTTCACCTGATTCTCTCTTCTTTACAAAGGTCAGTTTTGTAAAACTTGTCACCTTGATTGATATTCTAATCTCATTTTTTTATAAATTGTTTTGCTGATGATTGGAGACTTTTGCTATGGAAGTGATTGTTTTTCTCTAGATTATTGAGAAAACTGAAGTGTGCAACAAGTGCTAAAGTAACAAGGACCATCAGCATCTGCCCTGAAGAAGATCGAATGTCCTCCCTGCAAGGAACCACAGCCTACCTCACTGTAAGGAGTGTCTTCAGGCTAGAGACTGAGTTACCACTGAGAGATCAGCTTTGCTTTTCAGGAAGGTGACTAAGAAACCACCACCAGCAACCCGAAATGCTCCCATGGGATTTTAGAGTATCACAGTGTTGATAAGGTTGGAAAAGGCCTTGAAGATCATCAGGTCCAACCTATAATCCAACTAAAACCTAAGAGCTATAACATTTATATCATGGCCCTCAACACCTCATCCAGTCTACCCTAAAACACCTCCAGGGGTAGCAATTCAACCACCTCTGTGGGCAACCCATTCCAATGCTGGATCACTCTTTCAGTGAAAAACTTTTTCCTGATGTCAAATCTAAACCGCCCTTGTTGGAGCTTGTTTGGACCCTTGTTTCATATTTCCATCAGGGAATCATGCACAGAGGTCTCCTGCTGTGCCACACAACACTCTGGGCACCACAGGTAATGGAAGTGTATCCACAGTGCTCCTGCTGTGGCACTGAACGTGCTGCTCAGCAACATCCCATGGCACCTCAGAGATGCCGCCAGTGAGAACAGGACAGTTCGTCTGGCTCCACTTCAGCAAGACTGAATATTTACCACCACCACGCCAGAGGATTGTGGCAAAATGGTTAAACAGTTCCAATTAGAAAACTGGAAAAGGCCAATTCATCTAAACCAAATCCTTACAAGACCATAAATTTTCATCACCTCACATAGAAATACTTTCGTGTCTGAGATGAAAGTTTTGGCCAGAATGAGATCTCAGATTATTCACATATTCCCTGTGTTTACAAAGGGATACCTGAGACGAAACTTAGCCTTCACCCCCTCTTTTGTGTTGATCAGCATGAACACATGAACCTCTCCATGCTTTGTCTTAGCAAGCTCCCAGAACAGAGAATGAATAGTAAGGAAAAAACCCACTTCTCATATCTTTTGTCATGAAATAAGATTTTTTTTTTTGAGTCCTGACAAAGCCACAACTTCCCAAATGCCAATCAATCTTAAAAATATGCATTCAAAAAGGCACTATTTCAATGGACTGAGAAGGTCAGGAAGACAACATTTACTACAGCATTACCGTTACTTGAATTTCTAGGATGATATCAAGATTTACTTTGGAAACGCTCATTTAACCTTGCTAGATAATGCATACACAAGATTTTTCACATTCTTTAAAATGCTTATTGCAGGATTTGAACAAAACAATCTGTCACACATCCAAAATTAGTCTAAACCTTCTGTATAGGATGTGGTTAGATAAAATTTGAATAAATATAAAAACACTAGAGTTCTCAACATATTGTTTGTGTTTTAGAGAAAGATTCTTTTGAAACCTGTTTTTTCCTACTCCTGGTTTATGAGTGCTAGATCTGTATATGAAAGTGTGTGACGAAAAGAAGAAAAAAGATTCAGGAGACACTCAAGTTGAAAAGTAAATGTCATAAGACAAAGAGGTAGAAATCAATTTCAGATTTGAAACTACATATTCTCTTAACATGACATTAATTCAAAATTTGACTGCCATTCAACTGAAAAGTAAGTCTGTCTGTAAGGTTGGTTCTATTAATACACTGTACTTTTTTCTGAGTACTGTCTCAATGCAAAGCTTCAGCCTTGTTTTGTTTAAGTGCTCACCTGAAGTTCTTTATTCCAATTTATTGCTTTTGGAAACAGGATGAAACATGCTGAAAAAGCCAGAAAATTACTCTGGACATACCTTGTAGCTGCAGATGTTCCCTAATATTTCTCCCAAAACAAAATTTGAAGGTTAACGTCACTAATTATTTGTCATTCTCTTTTCATTTATTTGTAAAATTCAGGATGCAAACAGCAAGCTACACGAAATGCCTCCAGATCTCACTCTGAATTTCATAGTCACATGCACACAAGATATCTTTCCTCTTTGTTTAAATCTATCATTGATTACTCCTCTTACTGCAATCTACAGCCCACGGGTACCGACTGCTGCGAGGCTAAAGGTGCAACATGAACAATACCTGTATTAACTGTACGTAGGAACAATTGAATGCATTTTATCACTGTTTACTTCAATACAGCAAACTCTCATTAAGATAAAAATCTACAGAGTCACAACGATTAAAAGGAAGAAAGTTTGTGATGAGCACATATTCATTGGGTGCTCTACTGTTTAGTTGGGATTGGACTGAGATCATTCACCTCAGTGCCCTCAAATGCCATTTACAGGAGTATCTGCAATACTGTCAGGCTGTCTTGCACCCAATGGGAAATATCTCTATTATGACACAGTTATATAAAATATTTTCTTGGTTTATGTGCCTGTCTATGGAATAATTATTAACATATTTCCCATCCTAATCACAGATAATATTTTTCCTGAGGCTGTAGTTATCTTTACCCACAGGGACAGAACAATATGACAACACTACACGATGGCTGTACAATCAGGAAGCAGGATCAAGAGCAGTTTTTTAGCCCCATACCACACCTTCAGAAAGAACTGCCAGTTCACAAAATCACGGCCAATGTGTCAGCCTAAGCATGCTGTCTAGATGCTCTATATTTAAACTGAAAAATCATTATCTATTGTTATCATTAAATTGTGTCCCTTCTGGAGTCAATACCTTGCCTTTATCAAGGAGAAAAGCAGAAAGACACATAATCAAGGCAAGAGGATGAAGAGGTGGATGCTTAACTGTGTTACGAACTTTCTTTAATTAAAGTCTCTCTTAACTTGCTCTTAATCAAAGCAAATGGCAAGTGGCATGCTCAGCAGATGGATACAGCTGTGCATAACAACCATGCAGGTGTTTAATTTTATACTTGGCAAGTACAGTAAGCAGCATTCAAACATTTGAGGATGAGGGGGTGGTTAGTGAGGGAGGGTTTCCAAGACACATACCAATGAAAAAGAGAGATTATTCTGCCACTATTAAGTTACTCAATCAACTTCACTGCTTTTGCGTTAAGTCCCAGTTTGAATTACAGGGGAGATGTATAATCTGTGAGGCTTTCCAGAGTAATCCCTCTCCCTTGCCCCTCCACCCCCATATGGTTTTTTAAAGGCTAACTGTACTGAACTGCAGATTTCTGTCTCCTCATGCTCATCCCTGAAGAAAATCCCAGTTTGTCTCCTATTACCAATATAAAAGACACTGAATGAGTCAGAAGAGGCAGAAACAAACCCATCCTAGGTAGACATTTATCACTATCAGAGCCAGGAACTCCAGAATCATACAAATTGTGACACAGGATGCATGAACAGAGAAAAGAAACCAAAATACAGGACTTTCCAGACAAAGTGCAAATCCAGAAAAGTAATTACCAAGATTGTCACAAAATAAGAAAAAAGAGCGTTCATTTAAACTATAAGTCTGCCACAAATGTAATTAAAATGAAAAACAGTAATTCAAAACAAAGCCAAGGAAGGCTAAATTTTCCGTTTCATGAACATCCATTATCCCCTGTACCCCCAGTAAGTCACAATATCATTCACCTGCAAAGATAAAATTAAATAAGGCCAAGTAAATGAAACACAGAGAAAATGGCAAGTATTTGGCATTTTCCATATAGAATATACCAAAGGAAGGAATTTTGGTAAAGCAATGGATCAGCACAGAAACGCAACTTGAAAGGGAACGTTACTGAGAGGCAAAAGTGGCAGCACAATCATCTGCATCAATAGGCATTATCCAGACATTCATTACAGCTACAGACAAGGAAGGAGGCAGAATGTGGATGAGGCAGAATATGCAATTTCAAAGCATGCGAGTCAGTGTTGATGTTAAAGTGATTCAGAGACTGCAGAGATTATTTTTCCACTCATTTTCATGTACTACAGTAGGTTAGCTAAAAATAGATTACACAATTTCATAATATTCCTTCCTCGCATATTCCCCTGCTATACTATATTCTTTCAAATTAGAATAGAAATATCCAGCAGGTTCCCTCTGTGTTTTTCCATGCACAGAAAGAAGTTCAAATACCCTTGGTTAACAATCTGAATACAAAGAGGAAAGGAGCTTCTTAAGAATTTCTTTCTTCAGTATTTCTCAGACTTACAGAAAATACCTTTTGGCCCTCTGTTTCCATCTGCTTGCAAAACCTGAGGTAGTTGGTAGAATATTTTGAACAATTTAAAGCTTTTTCTGCTCCTTTCCAAGACCTTTGGCATTCTTCTCTTGTCTTCAAGAAGAGGTATGGCACCTCACATCTGGAGAAGCAGTGACTTGGATAACTATCATAATCAAGGGACTTAGCAGTTTAACACAGAAATTACTTAACAATGTTCCTTGTACTGAGCTGAAGGTTTATAAACATATGGACTCTTTCTTATGCTCTGAAAGAAATATTTGTTTTGCTTTCATTCAGATTAATTGCCAATGCACCCAACTCCATAAGCATTTCAGGTGCTCTTTGGGTGACCATGATTCCCATGGTAATAAGAATCACCCAGAGTCCTCTAACAAATTCCGTGCCAAGAAATTAAACATATCTACAGGGGAAAAGTCAAAAGATCAAGTTCTGAGAGCACTGCTGAGAACAATTCCTGTTTTCTAGCTTTAGGTTTTACAGTCTGGAGGGGGAATCCTCTGCCGCTGTTGAGAGATACGTTTGTGAATTTAAAACACAATGTTCTGAACAAAAGGATTTATGAGACTAAAACCAAGGCACCCAATAGACCAAAACATTTCCCATATATTCTTATAGCAGCATTATAGCTGCTACTAGGAAAACCAGCTTTCCACATTATACGCAGCAAATCCTAATTTGCCTTCACCTTAAGCACCCAACCTACACATTTGCATTTTTGCCTTGATATGACTGAAACTGAAGAGCCCAGGACTTGAAACACATTCTAATGGTTTTCCCGTTTTCCCTAATAACCACATTTCAAACACATAAAGATCAGCTAATTCATTAATTAAAATTCATTATTATCAGCCACAGTTTGTTACAGAGATGATGATTTATAGAATTATCATTCAATACTGGATTCTTCAACTACCAGTGATGCAAACCAGGTTACCCTCAGGTTTCAAAGTATCTAATTTATCTGAAGAAGATCTTGCTGCCGTGTCTGTTGAGGCAAGGATCTCAGCGTGGCACATTTGAAGGGCTCTGCTGCAGAGCTGCTCTATACCCAGGGGCACAGAATTCCTCCAGAAACCCACTGGCATTTCCCAGCGGAACAAGATTATTAGTGCTATGTAACATTGCAGGTGAGGAATATGTTTGCAGAAATAAAATCTACTCAGCTTTTCCTGAGTGAAGTAAAACTGGGCATGTCTCTATACAGAACAGTTTATATCTGTTTGATGGAACAAACTGTTCTCTCATCTGAAGTCAATTCAATTTGAAACATTTAGTTTAATGTTTCAAATATTGAATTTCCAATGTCAAATATTACAATCAATTACAATGATCAGGAATGTCGATACCTTTTAAAAAGTATTTTTATTTTAAAATCTGCCAATGATAATTGCTTGGATTGTTTTGGAATGCAAGTTTTAAATGGCAAGCGTGTTAAATATGTAAAAGTAATTGAGAAAGGTGAAAACTAAAATAATAAACTGACTTGCTTTACCTATAGCGTGTAGCTTAAATGAAGTCCAAAGTACTATTACACTCAAAATAGATGCATGTGAGAAAAAGTTAAAAGTCATCATACATTACTTAAAAGCACAAACATTATTTAGCCAGCATTTTGATTTCCAATTTTTTACTCTTCTGTTTCTGCAATCATAACATGATTTTGTAAATATTTAAAGGCTTCCTTCTCAGTAATAAGCAAATTTTTTATTTGTACAGCAGATGAAACACTAGTTATACCTTGGAGAATTACAAATATAAACAGAATAACCATTCAGGTCAAAATAAACATAAAATTAGAGTCTAAAATGTTTGTAGGAAATAGCACAATTTATATTTAACTATTTCACATAGAATTAAAATAGAGGAAGCAGTGTAGTCAAAGCCAGCTTTTATGACAACCTGTACTTCAATAAACAGTTGCTATCTCTATAACAAATCTAACCAGCTAAAATAGTCTAGCCATATCTGCATTTCAGGGTGATTATTTTTGCAGCTAGCATATTAATTTCCTTAAAATTAATAATTTATTATGGTTATTTTTCATTTCTCCCTTGTGTGTATTTTCAAGAAAATGGTGTCCTAAGGCTTGAATAATTACCAGCTGAACACCAGGTAGTTACCTTAATCTTTGCTAAGGCACATGTACATGTGTGTGTTATCAGGGCTTCCTACTATTTTCTCCAGAAGACAATATTAGATAAGACTAGAAAGTAATCTATAAGTACATTCAAATCCTTCTAAAATCCAGATGATTCAGTTTTGATTCCAGCAGTATGCAGTTCTATAGGGGCATCTCGTTTGGTCTCTGCAGGTTATTTGGGCCTGTAAATGCAAACTACATTCTCTAATTTTGTCACAGACAGTGGCAAAGGCATGTGAAACACAGGTAAGATACAGTAGGGCTCCTCCTTGGCAGAAACAAAGCCAGGCTCAGCACAGCTGAGGGAGTGCAATGCCAGTAAAGGCTCCCACAGAACCACTCGTGTCCCAGGGACCGATCCGTGAGGGATCTGAGGGAGTGCGCTGGGGCAGGGGCAGCATCCGGGCTCCCACTTCCACTGCTGACCCAGAGTTTGGGGACACATGAGGAAATGACCTACTGGGAAAAGAGCCCATTGTCTATAAAGGGAAGAGTATGTCTCACAATCAGTGTCCTGTGGACACCTTTGAAGGAATCACAGAATCACAGAATCAGTAAGGTTGGAAAAGACCATAGAGATCATCAAGTCCAACCTATCACCTGTTACCTAACCTGTTGTCATCCTGCTACCAACACCCATCTTACCTATAACACACTACCCTAATATCCAGGTCATGCTACCAAGTACATCATCTAGCCTTTTCTTGAACATCTCTAGGGATGATGACTCCATCACCTCCTTGGGCAGCCCATTCCACTGAGAGGTCACCCTCTCTGTGAAAAAGTTCCTCCTAATGTCAAGTCTAAATCTCCCCTGACGCAGTTTAAGACTATGTCCACTCATTCTGTCACTGGTAGTCNGCCCTCCTACCTTCCACCAGATCGACATTTATCCCCAGTTTGGTGGATAAGGAAAGTGGATAAAGGTCATCAGTGAATAATTATTATTACTGCTGCTTAATTATTGGCCTCAAAAGACGACAATCCTTCAGGAACCTTCTGAGTGTGAAGCAAACTGCTGGTTGCTCTGTTTCAGTTAAGACTGAAATCCTTGGAAAATATCAGAATCTGACTATTTATTATAGTTCAGTGTAGACATTACACTTTATAGGCAGTATTTACTGCCTCCCAGCTTCGACAGATAACATACAAACTGCAAATGGATATAAGTCAACTCTTCCAGAGGGAAGAAAAATACATTTTCTTCACTATAGACTACATGTAAACATAAAATGGGAACTACTCAGGCAGGAAATGGATTTCGCTGTCCTTTTTAACTTGCAAAACATACCTTGATACAGTAACCAATGCAGAAGGGCACAAATTGCATATCTACTACTGCTGTTTCTTATACAAACTTCCTAAATTTGAATGCTAAATAGATACTTGCACTTACTTCTAGGCCTTAAACCTGTCAGCTTTCCTTATAATCACCTTAAACATTCAAAAAATTCAGAAGGTTTTCATAAGGTCTGAAGCATTAGTAGTTACAGCATAAGCTGAAAATGGAATTTAATGCTATCATTCTGCATCTAATGTTTGCACAAGTCTAATCGATTGAGACATTCCCAGATGGTTTTAACATTTAACAGGATCTATAGGATGACAGTCAGAATTTTTAATAGTCATAGAGTCACAAAAGAGTGACATCAATAAGACAAATTGTAAGAGTAACTGGCATTAGAATGCACTGGCAATGCACCCAAAAAGTTATTTTTAAGGACTGTGACAAGTAATATTCCAATTAGGCTACGTAAATTACCAGAATATAACCATCATTACTGAAAAGAGAATTTCCCTTGTTACCATAAAATGAATTCATTGTACAACTGGAGAAATGTATACTCTTTTGACTTATTAATAAAATTAATGTAATGAGTTATAATTAAATAGTTCTTAAATTGCAATAATTACCTAGAAACAATGAACAGATGGGGACAGGTGAACACTACACACATCAAAACAAGCAGCGAAGAAAATGAGAATAAATGCTTGCTCTCTTTTCCAAATGCTGTGTCTTCAAATAAGCAACCTGGTTTCAGCTCAGCCAACCAACATAGCTGATGTAATTAAACAATGACACTGGTTTATTATAAAACCAAATGGAAACCTGTAGATGGGTCTGAACAGCACTAAAAGAAGATTTAATTAAGTTTGTAGAAGATCTAATTATACAATGTTGGAACCAAAGTGAAGGAACTGGATCTGTTCAGCTTTGACACTTCTTTCCAGCTTTTTATTCTAGAATTTCAAAGATTATTTAAAATTTACAAAGGAGGAAAAATGGAGCAGTTGGTCTGAAGTAATGAATTTTTCACTTCAAAAAAGAGAAAGGTACACTGCAACAGAATAAATGGCAGCTGCACCAGAACCAAGCTTTTATATTTAACCTCTCAACAAGCAGAATATTCATTGCTTTTCATAAATTGAAAGTGTGAAAATCTAAGCAAATCACATTGTTAAATCCTCTTTCCTAGTGCATTTCAGGTCGACAGTCACATGCCTAAATTCACTGATACCCACATAGTCCAGCTGCCAGGCCTGCAGCCCACCCAGCCATCAGCCAGCTCCCTTGTCCTGCTCTGCTGTTGGTGATGGAGGAACTGTCATCTCTCTAATAACAGTGGGCAGGTGGTCTGGTGGTCTCCTCCCTACACAGCTGCCCCTTCACCCCATGACATGTTGCCTCCCAGTGGCTCAGACCCTTGTCTTGCTGCCCAAGCAGTTGGGGAGCGGCAGCACCACGCAGGCAGTTTGTGTCCATGAGCTCCTTTCCTTGCTCTGCTTCTCACCCTCTTGCAGAACCCCCTTGAGCATTGCAATAGGACAGTCCTGAAAAGCTGCTTGTGCTTTCTTTAGATCTGAACCATTAGGAGCTTTCTTGGAACAAAATCTCCTTTTCCAATACCAGAAGTTACCAGTCATGGAATATTACAATGCTGGCCTTTTCCCTCAGAAATAGGAAACTGTGCACATTGCAACCATTGCCAATCCCCCCAAAAAGGCACAGAGCAAAGAATATGGAAAGGGAAATGCCTCTCTGACTGGGATTAGACCTGCTGAGCTGCATGGCTCCAGTGAGACCAGACAGCACCAGTGACATGTTGCAGAGTGCCCCTTGGAGGCACAGGCAGGCTTCAACCTCCTCTGCCAGCCCATGCTCCCCTTACATCAGCTACCAGTGTGTCTCAGTTGTATTTTTATTAGCTATGATTTAAAAGTATGATGATAAATGCTTTTAGCAAACACACAAGTGACATTTTAAGGCTGTCAGTGAAATAAATTGGTGTTAAGGTACATTCCTCATTATCTAGTTTTGCCCAGAATACTTAAATTACTTTCTCCAAAGTTCTTTTTTTCTGGCTACTGTTTGGTAGTTGACTCTGTGCTTGATCAGTGATTTCTTTTTGCTCCCTTAGCTGTTGTCTATACAATGACATGCTTAGACACATCTGAGAAATTCAAGTGTCTTGTTCTCCTCACTCATGTCTATCTCAATTCAATTCTCTTTCAGTTCTCTTTTCCTCTCAGACAATTCCTTGTTAGTATAAATCACCTGTCACTTATTTTGATAGATTTAGCTGGATCCAAACTGAGAAAGCTCAAATAATTCTCAGCGCTCACTATAGCATTTTTATTTTAACCATTCTGACATTCCACATAACAATACTACAGTTCTCAGACTCCATTTTAATATCATAGATTGTGAAATTACAAGTCTGTTAAAAAGAGTGGTCCAAGGGAGATTTCTGAAATACTCTTTTTAGTCATGATTTTCACTGCCTGCCAAAGAAATGTGTTTTCATATACCACCATGACAGGGAATGATGCTACACACTGAAAAAAAAATGTGCATCACGAGTGTCAAAATACTGTTCACCTTTATTCATTAAAAGGAATAGAATGAAACTACAGTAAAACTTTAAAATTTAGAGTTTATCCTGACAACTAGACAGGCCTATAATATTCTCAAGGCAGAGTTTAAAGCAATTGGCCTGGACCCACTGCCCAGAGAACACTTAACCCCTTTCAGCACTCAAGCCTGCATGGAATGGCTCATTAGTGTAAAATTAGGCACATGAATGTGTGCATTCAGAGCAGCACTCAGACCTCTTTTTTTAGGGGGTGTTGTTATTTCTTTCTTTTTTTTCCCTCCCATGCCCTGTTTGAAGTCCTTGCAATAGAAGTGGGTTGGACTCTCTGTGTCCCTCCCTCCCTCCTGGCAAGGCTGCTGACACAGAGCACCAGGCAGAGCTCTGCAGCCACTCTGGCCTTGATGAATTCTCACTCCAAGCATCTCCCAGCCTAACCTCTATTTTTTTCCTTCTGAGGGATGACCCCAGTTCGGTCAACAACTCTATTGGAAAGAGTAACTAAATAAAACATAAAGGAGGCAGTGCCTACCAACAGCAGTAGGAACTTGGTGATTTCAAGAGCTTTGGCTCATGCCAAGACTGCCTTTGTCTACACAGAGGGTGAAAAACGTAGGAACAACCTACAGATATTTACTAATCAGAATATGAATAGCTCACTAGTATCAACAAGTTGACACTATGGAACAAGTGAATGAAACCGAAGATACTGTAGGAAGCACAGTAACCATTCAATATCCATATCATAACCATATCAATAAATACATAAAAGCACTTTTCTAAATACTGAGGGTTTTTTTCTAAAAAGTTGAGGTTTAAGGAGGTTTCCCTTTCAAAAAAAACATTAAAATAATAATTTATGGCTCATTATAACATGATTTGGGCAGACATTAATTCATTAGGCCCTCAGGGATCTGTGTAGAATCCTTTCAGATGAATGCAATCAGACCTTTGGTTATCACACATTCCTAAAATCATGCCACGGTTGTTGGTTCAATTATATTTTTTTAAATACTCCTCAAATACAAAATGATAAAAACTTCTTTAACAATATCTTTACAGTTGTGGTAATGTGTTATGAATTTAATTCCAGTGCACTCACACTGAATGTACCCATTTTCACCCTCATTTAATACATTATTCCCAGGAGGATTCATTTTAACAAAGAGAGTACGTGCTCTGAAAATATCTTCAAAAATTATGATACACTGCAAGCAATGATTTTAATTGTGAAAAAGTTCATCATTTTAGAAACAGGGACTTGATAATGTTTGTCATTTCAAAAATTCATTGCCCATTATTTGTTCAAAATCTCCAAGCTTCTAAGAAATAGCAATGCCCTTCTGGTAGGGTTGGCAGGACCTTCACCATATGGAGATTATCCTCTATGCAGTAACATGATGAACTCAAAACCCATTAAAAGCGCTGCTGAAAAGACACAGGAAATCCTGAGCTTAAGAAAAGCTAGAAGGGGAAGGATGTCATTTAATTTTGTTGAAATGCTAGAGACACTTATTCTTCTCTTAAATTTCGTGCTATCATTTTCAACCGGATACCAGTGTGTTCATATATGCATTTAGCTGAGCAGAATGGGAAAAAAGAGGGGGAAAGAACACCAGGCCTCTGTTCTCAAGTGTAGGAGACAAGTAATAATTGACTGCAAAACAGTGTGTACTGACCTGCAATTCCTGAATGATTGACTATCTTGTCTGTGGTTTTGCAAAGCTTGATTTCACTCTCCTAAGTGATTAAAAAGAAGAAAATATAACCTATATTTAAAAAACCACTAATTTATATGTTACAGTATCTATTCTTAAGGACAATAAAAGCCTTGCAAGTGAATTATAAAGTAAAATGTATTTTATGCATCAAAATTGGCCCTTTTGGCTCTACCTGTTCTTATATGGTACCAGTTACATGAAGTACAAATGCGCTTCTACCATTTGTTCTATCAAGTGCACTTCAAGAAAAGTGACTTGATTCATAATACCTGAAGTTTATTATGGAATTGTATTGCTAGGAGACTGAGAAAACAGAGAGTTTCAAGACATCTGTGCTGAAAACCTACTGATAACTTTTGTGAAACACAGATATGTCACAACCTGCATTAGGTAAAAAATGGCCCCTCTGAAGACAGTCTTTAGCTAAGGAAGGGTAGGGCACAAGAATGATTCTAATGATGGCTTTTATCTCTCTGCTATTTATAGTATCCAAATTTAGAAGTCAGTTCTTCTGTGGGTCAATTGGTAAGATGCTGAACATTTGGCCATGACCCTAGAAAAGAACAGACACATTTAAGAAGATAAGAACTACTGGCATCTCTGATCAGTTACATATAGTAATTATAAGTTACTTACATATCTTTGAATAGAAGCATATGAATCTAATTCATTTGCTAGAGTAAGATACTATAGCAACTCAGAAGATAAGTATTAAATCTATGCCATTTTACAGATGAGAAAACCATGCAGCAAGTAATTGAAAAAATTTGGGTCAGAAGAGTAGAGTCCAGCCAAGTTGTCCTCCTACTTAATCTAGTCTGTGTCTTTTTCTTATTCTTTATGCAGCAGAAACCATCACATAATTCCTCTTTGTTGTAAAATCCCTACAAAACTGTGCCTACATCCTGACACGTTTTTTGTTGCCTCTACTAACACTTGTGCTATAGCATTTAACTTCTCCCAGTGCCACTTCCTCAGTTATTTAAAATGTCCAACAGTCAACCACTTTCCATGCTGCTATTGAGCATCTTCTAGACATGGTCCCCCTTTATATCGTGCTGAATTTGACACAGTCTAACTAACAGCTAGATTACCTGGTCATCTCGGGCACTCCTCAACTGAAACCTCAACATGAGAGCATCTTCCACTTGTTTCCTACTCTGCAGAAATGTTTTTGTTGCTGGATAATACACAGTTTATAGGAATCATGTGCTTAATGAAATGCAAGACTGGTTGAAAAAAAAAATAGGCTGCTCTGCTACAAGACTCTGATCTCCTCTGTGCTCCCTATATTACAAGATATTTTCTCTTTGGATGGAACCAAAACTGACTCACATAATTCACAGAAATACAGGTATTTTCACTTAAGATTCTTACCTTCTCCTTGGAAATCTAGCTTGTATTTAGCTGCAGTGGTGAAAATCAGAGAGGAAATGGAAGAAGCTTTTCTTCACAGTAGCAACCATCACATCCTTGCAGATGCCATGGACTCTTTCCAGCTGAATGAACTCTTCAGCCAGCCAGACACAGGTGAGCATAAAAAAAATCAATCCATCTTCTGTGGGGACTGCACAGGCTCTACAGGGAGCTCTCTATGGTCCTATCCTGGGGCCCCGAGATATGGACCTCAAAACCATTGGCACAGACCACCCATGAGAGATGAAAGTTAAACTTTGAGTCACCCTTCTGTTTTTATAACTCTGCCCCAAAAGCTTCTGTAACACTCTGGAAGCAAACAGAAAGCTGTGGTACATGCTGAGAAATTCTGCTAGAGAGAACAGAAACATCTCGGAGAGTCAGCAAAGAGATCACGATTATTACTCCCTCAGGGTACCACAGCATAATAGGAGCTCATTTGGAAACAGATAAAACCATGTGGCTGAATGGAGTTGAGCCTCTAGTGTGGACTTTGAGCTCTGAAAGACATGGTTGGTCCTTTTAGCAATGTCTGCAGTACAGTTTGCACTTTCAGTCTGGCTGTAAAAAGAGATGTTAGAGACAAAGTTAAAAAAAATCATTCAAAATAATATTGATCAAATTGCAAGATCAGTGAACAGTGAAACAGGTATATCTCCCTGTAAGTCGTAGTCACTGATTGACTGTAGAACCATTAGTGTGAATGGGCTTTCCTAATGGGTGAGCAGAATTGACTTCTGAATGACAATGTTTCTCCTCCAGGCTTATACAGCCCAAAAAGCTTTGCTGGACTTTAAAGAACAACATTTCTCACTGACCCAAAGAGAACTCAATTTCTTTTTGCAAAGAAATTATATTTGACAGTAAGTTATGTTTTAATTATGACAATTAAGTGGAAAGAAACTATAAACCTCTGACAAAAACCGACATATATTCCCAAATCACAGGAATTCTGTAACGGACTTCTGCATTTTGCCTCTGTTTTCTGATGTATGAATTACCTGTGCATCTTACTTTTTGTCTCATCATGGCAGGCATGGTAGCTCTCCAAGAGGCTAACCAAAGGGCTTTTAAATGTGGGGAAGTAGATTAATAGTTCAGTAAAAGATGGGAAGAACTGAAAGGAACTTAATATGCTGTAACCAAATGACAATGGTGCGACACTGACAGGGCTTAAGAGGACTTCTCAAATGGAATTCCCCACTGCACATCCTATCAGCCTGCAACATCTTCCCACTGAGCATCTTTACCCATAGATGGGAACAGAAGTGAGACAGGAGCTGCAACTGGGACCTGAGGAATCTGGGAATGCTTGGGAGTACTGTGGGAATTGCCCCAGTGGGAGTGATGTCAGTCCAGCAGCTCCTGGATCCACGGCTCTCGAGGACACTCAGCTGTGCATGGCTTTATGCACATGGACAATACAGCAAACAGGTTTTCAACCCCTCTCCACAATCACACAGAGTTCAGCTATTGATGGAGGAACAAAGAAAACTCAGCTTTACATCTGACCAGCACAGCTGTCAGAGGTCCCACATAATATTTAAGAATTAGTTTTTATAGAGCATTGTAGGCAGAAAATTTCAAGCCTGATGAGCTTTAAAGTCAGTATTTCACTGTCAGACACAAGAAACTGCTCTGGTTATTGCTCATACTGACTTCATGTCCAGTTAACAACCATATCAAATAAATTATCTGCCACTTCTGATAATCTTGTCATTTCCAGAGATACTGCAAATTTTCATGTATTTATATAGTGAGCAATTTATCAGATATGCTTATAAGAACTCTGATAATCTAGAGAGCACTAAATTCCTCACCACTGCTGAGAAGTATTGCAGAAAACCTGAAAGACTGGAGGGGAAAAATGTTGCCCAAGTAGTTTCCATTCTGCAGAGTGCTCTGTTTGCATGGGGAAGCTTATGGGATACTAGATAGGTGCAAAGAAAATAAAAGGTTTTGTTTCTCCACCAATCAGGAGAAAAAAAAGGTCTTCTTGGCTTTTGTCAGAATTTCCCCACTTACTGCCTCAGCCAATGAAACATGACATACTGGCACTGGTATTTCTTTTGCCTACAAACCTCATCATAAAGCAGACGCACTTTGAGATTAATTTAGCAGTTACCACAGAATCTCATCCTTATTTGCCTCCCAAAACTGCTTTGTTTATTTTTAATACAGCATACTTCACAGATCACACACAATTAGAACATAAAACTGATATAAAATCACTGTTCCATTTGTCAGCCTGCAATTAATAAAAATACATAGCAAGGTTCCTTGTCAGGAACCACTGAAAGATACAAACATAAATTTTTAAAAATCAACATAAATAGATTGATTTTATGACAAAATAAATTATTCAACACTGAATGTGTTGATAGACCAAGGAGGACCCAACACAATTCAGAATATTTAAACACAGATTGCAAATATATATGTACTTCAATTAAAAATTAAAAGCGACAAGTATGTCATTTACAAAATATATTTTATGGGGAGAACAGATAAGATACATAAATACGTTTATATACACACATCTGTTTCCAAGAGTGTTGCTTAATTAAAGCAACCTGAACAGCAGAAGTAAAATGACACCATCTCTAAATACCGATATTTGGAAAAAAGCCACATAGGAAATTGGGGGTGACAGCATAGGGAGGTGGACCATTAATGACATATAATGATGATAATACCAACAACTACAGTTTTGAGAAGCCTAATTAGAAAATTATTTATGTAGTGATGGGCACAGATTTTACCAGACTTCTGGTAAGAGATCAGCTCAAACAGAAACAGGTTTCATTTATCTTCTTACTGTGTGAGCAGTGCATGTGCCCTAAGCACAGGGGCAGCCAGGCATTGCAACTACAGCCTAAAGCCAGGCACAAAGTAGAGCCTTCTTTTTCCCTAACTACAAATCAGAAAGAAAATGTCTTCCCTACTTACATGTCTTCCTAACAACTTTCTTCTTTGACTTTTCTAGACTGCTCTATCGCAATAGGTTCTTTAAAAAACCAAACCTCAAGCAGCAAGTTAATCTTGTTTTCACTGTTTATCCTTTCTTTGAAGACTGAATTCTCAGGCATCTAGAAGAAGAAAGTTTGTTTTTGCAATCCTAAAACAAGGAGCCTTTCCTCTTCCTTTCAGTCCCTTTCCACCCACCTGTTGAAAGCACTTTCCTCTCACTGAGTTAGAGAGTAAATAGATTAGATTTATTACAATTCCTTTCCTCTTCCAGGAAGATTCCCAACAGACCTTGAGTAATTTGGATTTAAAGTTCTGAGTTTCCTCAATCGCTGATAAAAATAATGGAAAATCAGTGCCCTGCAACTTGATGAGTTGGGTCCATTGGATAAGAGGCAACATCAACTCACTGTTCTCACTGTCAAAATGAAACCAACTCCAACATGACATTTGGAACAGCAACATCCTCTTTCTCCTTTTGCTCTTCAAATGCAGCAGATCCCAAGTGGGAGGGGAAGGGGGGAACATTTGCCAGGTTTGAACATCTGTCTCTGAATTAGTTTCCCGCTTTCAAACGCCACTCACTATGACACTGAGGGGGGGAGAAAAAAGAAGATAAAAAAAAGTGTGTCTAAGTTCAGAAATGAAGCTTCCTTGGTGTTTGAAATGACAGATGCTGTATATAGAAGACAACCTCTCCAGAAGAAAATGCATCCCTGTACAAATAGCAAAATGGCAATCCTAGAACCACAGAAATAAAAGTAGTTACAGCTGGTTCTTTTCTAAATTTCTGAAAGCATAAGGAAATCAGATCAAATACATTATGAAATAGATGTTCTATATGAAGTAGATGTTTTACTAATTTAAGAGGAAATTGAAAGAAGATATTAAAGGATTATATGATGTAGAAAATCATAGGAGACTGCTACTGATAATTGCTTATTATGTACATCCATTCCTAATGCTTTATCATGCAGGAGTTATAGGTCAATCCCTAACTCTACACCTCGTTCCGTATTCTTGCTATACATAATGACACACTTGTACTGTTGTAGTAAAGATTCTGTCAACACTTCCACTATAAACCTCTTACCAGAAACTGAAAACTTGTCATCAAAATGCACTTATAGAAATTCCTAGTCTATCAAAATCACAGTAAGCATGTGCAAATATAAAATCAGAAAAGGCTGAGGTTGGACAGGACCTGAGGACACCCTCTAGTCCAACTTCCTTGCTTAGAGCAGGGCCAGCTGTGGTGGGCTCAGAGTTGTGTCCACCTAAGACTTGAATAACTCTACGGAGGGAGAATCCAAAAAAACAGTCCAGGGAACCTGTTTCAGTGTTTGATTATTCTTACAGCAAAAAAAGATTGTTCTTATGTTTATTTAGGCTGTATTCTATTACATCGTCCATCATGTATTGTGTACCAGATTTAAGAAAATAAGTTTAAAGGTGGCAAGAGTTAATACTATTGCTAGATGACTATGACTGACTACCTGAAAATAATGCAACCATAATTCATAAGCTTGTATTTGAGACAAGCTTCACGTGTGACTCACTTACGTTGGACCCCTGCCACTGTCAGTGTTAAAAAATTTGACAAGGCCTGAAATGCAATTAAATTTGAATTTTCAAGTCAAAAGACATGACCCTAATGTTTGAGAATACACTGTGTAAACTTTTAAGTGCCTTGAGGTGATGACTTCTCTCAGTAATCCAGTTGTAAGGAAAAAAAAAAAAGAGCAATGAAATGTGATTTCCCTTAATCCCCTTGACATAAAAAATGAAATCATTTTACTGAAATTTAAAAATTAAGAAAGATGGCCAGCCACTCACTGTAAGAGATTTCAAGCAAGAGTGCAAAAGGGTAAAATTACAACATAATAAACTTAAGAATGTGTAAATGAATCTTAGCATTTAAGGAACCTGTATGAGAAGAAAAAATACATCTATGTATATACAATACCACAATACCACCTAGTCACATGCACTGTTTACTAGGAGTACTCATAAAATCTTTTGTCTCAAAGAGTTTGGTTTAAGTACTTTACCAGAAAATGTACAAAAGATTGTTAACTCATTGATCTAAACACCATGTTGTTTTAACACAAATTTACAATGTTTTGATAATTTTCTCAAATTTCTTTTGTTCTCAACTTGCTTTTTGTCAGTCCATTGCAGAAAAGTTTATTATAGTGATAAACTTTTACATTTTACAGGCAGTTGTAGGATCATCCATGCATCACTCTTTACCTGCTTGTTCTGTCACTTCAATCTCCTTTCTGAGTCTCCCATTATCTTGACCACGTATTTACAAATCTTTTGTATAGTTCTGCTCGTGTGGAAAGACAAACTTCTTTTGGTTCCTCCAGTTTTTGCTGGACAATTTTCAGTCATTGATCACCACCAATTTTTTTGATATTTTTAAATATAGAGATGTTAACATTTCCTCTTTTATTCCTTTTTTAAGTACATATTTTGGTAAGATCTGCACATCATCTATCTTCTGAGTCATCTACTGATAGTCATTATACACTTAGAAGACAGATAACATTAATTGTGACAATGGAGTAGACATGATCCTGTGTATTTGAACTAAAGCTCTAGTCAGGATCCATTTGAAAACGGAGCTATTTCTGGCATTCTTGAATTCTATTATTATTCATTCATTTCTTGGATGCCACAAAGACTATACAAAAAGCTTACATATGACATGTTTAATCATGCTGTACCCTACGCTGATGTATCCTCTGCAATCCATTTTCTCAAATTAACTCGGAAAAATAGACGCCAGCTTTACTGATTTCATACAGGACTTAGGACATTGGCAAATAATCAGGCATGAAATGCTCAGTGTTCTTCCACTCAATTCTCTCACCCACAGAAGAGACAGAACCTTCCTGCCCGACACAAAAAGCAACAGGTGTGCATTCTGTGCCTGCAAATCCAGTGTTGCCACAGAGCACTTAATACAAACTTACTTGGTTGCTTTGTTAAAAGACTGATTCCACTCACATACACACAGAGAGAAAGAAAATCCATATTGAGAGAAAGCTCTAATTAACAGATTTCGCTTCAGCACAAATGAGTACCCAGAGATGAAAAGGCTCAGATTACCTACTTCATGCTGATAAAGTGCAAAATGAAACCCTGATCAGCTTTGGAAAGGAATTCCCATGCATTTAGCTAAGCCATTAACAAATGAACAAAAAAAAGGTTTGGCTGAAGTTACGTGGGGAAGGTTTGGTGGTGGGGTTTTTATGTTTTGGTTTGGGTTTTTTTGTTTGTTTGGGGGGGATTGTTTGTTTTGATAAGTAGAACTACTCAGGCAAGATGCAAAGTTTATTTTCAAACTTCTTAAAACTCTTGAGTTTTTCTTACTGGTCTGCTCATCTATCCATGGTGCTGATCTCAAGGGAGAACCTTGCATGCCCACAGTTCTGTAAATTTTCAAGGTATATGTTATTGGCTTCCATCAGCTTTAAATTCCAGGTATTTACAGACAAATGCATCTCTCCACCCAGCCCTGGGTTGTTCACTGTCTCCCATACACGTGGGACTGTGAGCAACACACGGACTGTGGAAAGGGATCCCTCATATACAGAGCTGAGCCATGCAACAGTCTGGAGACAGAGAAATCTCCAAGATCTCTCTCCCTAGAATCCTCACTTCCAGCAGATCAAACCCCCTATGATTTTGTATGTTCTTTTGGTCCTTTGGGCTTCTCTTTTCGTCTCTGCTTCCCTGGAGCTGTGCTCATGCCCATTTCAGCCCCCCCTTCAAACTCCTTCCAAACCAGAGACACCAAATCCAAGATGGTCCTTTCAGCCTGGGAGTTTGACATTTGACAAAAATATTAAATCATAACATTTAATAGTTCAATGAGAGCAAGTCCAAGTAGGGCAAATGCAGCACTCTCAGGCCTTACAGGGACTCTCTGAACCGTATGACAACTGGTGCTAATGCTTAACAAATGTCTTCCAAATGCTGTGGAAAGAATATGGTTTCATTGATATGCTGTTCTGATGGATTTGTGGAATGAGAATCACTGCATAGCTGCATTTCTGAAACAAGTTTTATACCTCATTAATGCAGTACATAAGCTGTACAATTATACATCCATATGTCACTGCCAAATTTATACACTTTTACATACTGTTAGATTAAGATGGTTTCATTTCATTGCTCTGCAAATGGACTTTTGAAAGGATATTTCACTCAAATTTTTGTGCAGCACTGACAGGCAAAGCACATGAAAGACATGGGGTTCCTTGTGTAAATGCAGCACCTACAGTATGCCCTGAAGTAAAAAAACACGACATGAACAAACAATTTTTACACTCTTTCAATACAGTGACCTTTTCAAAATGTAGGTTGTAGTCAATTGTCCCCTTCCCCCAGCAAGAAGCACCATTTTAGAACCAATTCCACTAGATTATGCTATAATGCACTCTGATGTCTCTTGATCTGACCCACTTCTTCAAGTCTGATGGGTTTTTGTTTACACTGGAAGACATCTGATCCAGAGCAGCAGGAGGATTACAGCACTGTCTAATTAGAATAACTTTTCAATTTATAGTGAATAATGAATGCACACTATTGGACACTGCTGTCTAGTGGACTGGGCCAAGAACCAGCAGAACCGAGTTCAGCCCCTTAAGGCAAAAAGGAAAAAAAAAAAGAAAGAAAAAAACCCAACCCCAAACTTTAGCTGATGTTATGTATTTAGCTCTCTGACATGCAGCCTGCTTTTATGCCTGTAGTCATTTCTTTCCTTCCTGAAAGAGACTGTTCTGCTGCACACTCTCATATCAAGAGACTTGACTATCAGCTGCAGCAAGGCAGCAGATTCACTTTATGTTTGAGAGGCAGCTGGTGAAAGACCAGACAGCGCCAGAAATTTCAAAGGCAATGTTGCCTTCTCCCCATCTCTTTTCCCCAGCAAAGCAACCTTGGGAGTAACAGGGAACAATGCAGGATCATAGAATCCTGTAACAATAAATATAGCTAAATACAGGGTGCAAGCAAAAATGGCCAGAGATAGGAAACCTACTGGATAACTAAAGGAGGGTGAGTAGCAAGCAGTTGTTATGAAAGCTTGAAGGAATTATGAATAATAAAGATTTCTTCCAATAGATGAGTGCAGAATGTCTCTGCAATTGCTCTCCCTTGTTTTAAGAACAGAGGTGCATTTATTATGTGCATCCTGTTCTTATGGCAAAGCCAGATGGAAAGTGTGTAGGGCTGCTACTTAACACAACTGCTTACACGTGAAGCTGCATTATAGGAAAGCTATGGGAAAAGGATCAAAACGACGAAATGCATCTGGCTCAGTGCACAGCAGTAAATACAGGCAAATATACTATGGTAGTTCAATTACTGATAGGATACTAGAGCCTATTCAAGACTTAATATTTAATTATCTTTTGACTACATCAGTTGTTAAGCTGTCAGCAGCATCTGTAGAGGCTACATAGGTGGACATCTGCTACAGACTGAGAATGCCACACACCAGCAGAGCTGTTTCCCACAAATACACTGAAATTCAGGAGGTCACATTACAGCCAAATCTTCCACATCAAACATATTAACAACAGGGATATATAGCTTGGATCACACTTAGGCTGGTAGGAGGCAGAAGGACAAACTGCACTGACTGGGGACTTGCTGGAGGGAGCAGTGAATCCTGAGGGAAGCGAGATGAAAGGCCACTGTTTAAATACATTTTCTGCACTGAACCACCCAGCAATCCAGCTGAAACTAAGCTTACATATCTCTCTTGCATGCAAAAGGCTGTTGTGAAAGATCATTCAGTTTGCAAAGTCAAGTCCAGTTATGCTTAATTTGGCTTCCTCAAGCAGACAACACAGCACTGTGAACGCATAATTTTCTAATTTCATGTTTGTTTCCTACCCCAGGAATATCTTTGGTTGGACAATTCTCACAGACAGATCTCCTCAATACTCTTCAGCTGCTATCCCAAGTACCCACCACCTGCACGAGTCTGTCTGGAATTTAACTCCCCTTGCCTACAATCTTCCTCCAGCAACTCCACGTCTCTCCTCATCTCACCTCTTTACTTATTTCAGCTTCAGGCATCTCTTGCCCCTGCCTTGAGCTCCAGACTCTGCCATGTTTGGTCTTCAGTTGTCCTACCTCAGGGGCACAGCAGAAGCACTACAGCAGTGGGGCACTCACAAGCCCACTCTAAGTCAGGCTGTCTTACCAGTACCACAGAGCAGCTGTGGGTCTGCAGTTATCCCTGAGCCAGGGCAGGTGTGGGAAAAGTGATGTCTTCTCACTTGGAAGCCAACTCAGCCTCTAACAAAGCACATGCAAATAAAATCAAACTCATAAATAACATGACTAGATTCTTATGAGAATAACAAAAAAGACTCATCCCCAGCAACAGAACAACCCTCTAGACAAAGTTCCCCGTCTGAGACATGGAAGTGTGAGAGCTTTCCAGCCAACAATTAAGAATGTAGTCTCCTTCCAAGAAGCTCAATTATTTCTGCTGACAAAGTCTCAAATTCACCCCACAGCAGCAGCCAAGCACAATTCAGCTTGACAAAGCTCAATTCAGCAGAAACAAATCTTACAGAATGGACATACAAGGAAACCTTAACTCTAGGAAGCACAACCTGCTACATTTACATATCTTATATTCCTCTGCACTGCACAATGACAGCAAAGTACAACATAGCTAAGTGTTTCACCTTTTAATGAGCTTTGAGAAGTTAAAGAGGATAGTAGGTTTCTTCCTATCCAAGCCATATGTCTAAAATGGTGAAGGATGTGAACATCTGCAGGGGATTGAAAACACCTTCTTGCACTCCCACAGCATTTGCAGAATTCTTCACTCTCTTTGATAGCAATGCTGCATCGTTAACATCCCTTTCATTTGTGAGACTGATCTGAGCAAGCCCAAAAGCAGAGACATTGTTTTTAAAGTGGATTTCCTCATTATACTGGAAAACTGAAAATGGAGGACTTGTGTTCACATGTTGAACACAGTTTGAGTATGGAATAGTCCAAATAAGGTGTGATCCTTCTGCCACTGCAAGTCAGTGTATTTTAACCATCTTTTAGGTCACTAAGTACTCTGGGGAGATTTATAGCAATTGATAATGGATAAGGTGACTTTGTAATTTTGCAGGAAGAAGCTAAAACTTTTCATTCCTTCTTGTCAGGTCTCTGGGGCTGTTAGGATTTTGTACTGTAAATGAACCTTAAAGATTTGTTTATACTACAACTGGATTTGCCTAAGTAATTATTTTTTCCTAATACAAGCCTTTTCTGCTACAAGGTCATACAGCACGGACTTGGGGCTGTTGGAGGGTTTTTTATTTGGGTTTTGCATTTGATTTCAGCATAATTTCTCCTCACCTTTTTTTTTTTGTTGTTCTAACCTTCCAGTGTGGGTTAAAGATGCAAATATTAAAAAGCAAACACAAATACAAGTCATTTTCACAAGCGCTAATGTAAAAAAGGTCTATTTTGCCATTTTCTAGACCAATATTTACCATCTTTGACAGCCTTATTGCTGAGCAGATTGCTGCATATTTCAGCATTATCTTTTAACAACTTGACAGATCCACCTATTTTCCTGTGATTATTTTATCCCAAGTTGGGAGCCTAATAGTTCCTTTCTGACACACTGAATCACAGGATTTGTAGCACAACATAGATTTGTGATTTATTGTCAGTATTTTGACGGTGCTTTACAGAGCATATTTGGATTTCCAGCAGTGTTGCTTTGTTTGGCCTGATCTGCTCAGGAGCACAGCCAGCGGCCCCAGTAACCCTGGGATGATCTATATTCCACCAGCAGAAGCACAAGTGAGGCAGCCATCTGAAAGGCACGAATTGAGGATCAGAAGGTCACTCGGGAACCACTGACTCCTGCAACAGCAAGGAGTGGATGCTTTCTTAGCAGAGAAGGAAATCTTGGGCAAGTTAATTCCGGATATTCAGTAAATGCCAGAAATTCCTCCTGCCAATTATTTAAATATACAGCACAGAAGCATGGGCTGGAGAGCCTTAAAAAACACACACAGACACAGCACAATAGAAGAGGGAATATATGGCTCCATACAAGATGTTCTGTTGTAAAAGCAAGAAAAGGACATAAAGCAAATTGCTTTAATAACAACTCCCCTTTCAATGGAGTGTATCATACACAATTTTGCCACCCAAACCCAGAAAATAAAATATTCTTCACATTGTTCTTTCAGACATTTCAGCTTTCTGTGTCTTCAGATTATAACTGGTAATTCTCCTAATTATTTCCAGCCAGGTTCCTAGGGTTATAACAGAAAGGATTTTGCACCCAGTGAAGCACACCAGAAGCTTTATTTATTTTCATAATGATTGCATATTCATAGTAAGCACGACTGGAAGGGACCTCCTGGGTCATCAAATGCAATTCCCTGCTATGACATGTAACCACATAATATAAACACTTCATAAATGAGCAAGTTCCATCTTAGAAGTAATTTGGTTTCTTGTCCCCACTGCTCTAAACAGAAAGTTGCTCCAGAACCTCACTACTCCAGTGCTTAGCAACCTTCTAATTTCCAAATTAAATTTATTTGTAGAAAGTTTATTTCAGTTCTGGTGCCAAGGCTGCCCTTTAATTCAAATAACATTTTAACCTTGCATTCAGGGAGAGCAATCACAACAGCTCCTATTCTCCCTTTGCCGTATCTTACAAAGTACAGTATATATTCACACAACTGTTTATGTACTAAACTAGTCTCAATAATTTTCAAGAGACCATTTTAAGCCCTGGGAAACTGTGGGTCACTTTAGTGAGCCTAAATTGGTGCTTTTAGGGTAAGATATCCCAATATACTGCTGATTTTTCAGCCATACCACTTTATATCAAATGGGAGTGCATGAAAAGAAACACAAATCACCATGTCCAATTAATGGCATGCAAGTGAGCACTGTGGAGTCAGCCCAAGCCTGGAGATGCCCAATATGGTGAAAGGAAACTGTTTATCACTAAGATATGTTGAGTAGAGGGTGTATTTCTCCAGGTCCCTCATCATGCCAGCAGGTATGAGAGATTTTTGTTAGCCTAACACATTCATATTTAGGCAAATACTTAGTCAGGGCATCTACAGAGGATGGGAACACTCACCACTGAGAGCCCAAGGCCACATTTCTGTCTCTGGGTGTGGAGGCAGAGGATGCAGACACGAAGCAAAAGGAGCTCCAGGAGGCTCTCGGTCCCTGTTTGCTCTTCTGCCTCTTGCAGCCCTCAGTGCTCACCACAAAGTGATGGACAAAAGGCACCTGTATCCACAGACATGAGATCCAAGAGAAGGAAGTAGGAATTCTGTAATGCCTGAGCATCCAGTCTGCACTTTCCAGGAAAGCTGAGCATTTTACAAGAACTCTGAACACCTGAATGCATTTCCTCTGTGCACCTGTACCTTAACTCACCTCTGGGGCTGGAGACAAGAGAAGCAGTTTTGAAGCAATTACAATATACTGCCAGAGTTATACTCGCATCACACTTTCCTTTTAAACTCTCACTGCAATAACAGCAAAAAATTAATATTTTGTGATTTGAGGGCACCATATCATAGTTCACATTAAAAAAAATCAAAGTCATTGCTGAAACAACTTTCACTATCATTTATTGTACCCTCCTTTTCCTATTGTAGCATCATAACAAGATGACTTGTAGCTACCTGTATAACCACATGTACACAAATTAGCACTTTCTGCCAATTTTAGCAACATAGGCACACAAATACTATAGATAAGTATAGTAAGCAAAAACAGGCTCCTCTGTGAATGAGGAACAAGAAGTCATAGTCCAGAATGGCTACAGAAGAGTAGCTGGTACTTAAATAGTTACTTATCTCTAGTTTGCAAAGGTGAGATCCATTTCTACCCTTTTTTAGGTCAGCATATATATATAAAATAGATATGGCAGATGATAGAGATATTTCAGAAATCATACAGCAGTTGCCTCTCAAAATAATTGATGGGGATTAGGAAGTCACAGGCCTAAAACTTGTGTATCTTAAAAGGTGTAGATATTTCCTTGATATTTAAAATCAAGTAGAAAACTTCATAGCAGAGTCCTGGATACCTTCAGAAAAGGAAAATTCATTTACAACAACACTGACAGACATTTATTACACAGAAAATACTGATCGGCTTAGAATGGAATTTTGAGCTATTCCCTACAACTAAATTTGAATATATGAGATTCAGGTTACAAATACTGTAATGTAAAATCACTATTAAATCATTTGAGCAACAAGCTCTGGAAACTAGCAGAAAAAGATGAATTATTCAAAAGGATTTTTTGATCAATAAGGTAGAAGTAAAACACTTTACTAAATATGAGATGTGTCAGAGAGAATAAGACACCTTAATAAAACTGTTTGTGTCAACTGATAACCGAGTAGATTTGAATCAAGATTATGATAAATCAAAAAGCAGACAGTTGGAAGAGAAAAGCAATCTTGAATTACCAGAAGATAAACATTCACAGAGTGTATTTTATGAAGAAGATTAGGAATCCTTGTTGTGAAATAGCCTGATGTGAACTCCACAGATTTCTTAATAAAAGTGTGTTAACAATAGTATCAGAATTGAAAGAAAAACACCAGTAAAAAACTGATGGGTTTGAACTGGGCACAGGCATCATGTGAATATTATGACTTCTCTTAATATAAAGATAAGACAATGTTATCAGAAGCTGGATTCAAAGATAGGACAGTTACTTACCTTCTGCCAAGGTAAGAGGTACTTTTTCCAGATGAATCAGTACTTTTCCATATGTATAAAAATATATGGAGAACAAACAGGAGGAAAAAAATCCTACCCAATTCCTATCTTCAGCCCTTAAGACCTCAGAGCTGGAGAGGTAAATGCCTGGCTGTGCTTGGCAGTGGGGCTGGAAGTGGCACAGCTGCAGCTCTCATGCTGCTCCTCTGCTCCACAACTCAACTGCAAATTGCCTGGTAAGAGGCACCATGCTGCAAGCTGTCACACTCCAAACAGCTTTAACAGAGTTACAAGTACTAACTTATTGCCTCAGACAGCTTCTAATCAGTGTATCAGCAGTAAATGGGAAGGCACTAACTTTAGAGATATCAATTGAAATGATTTTTTCCGTGATAGAAATGTTAGGTAATATCAGGCAAATCATTGAAGTTCAGGCTTTACAGCTATGGGGACCCAGCACAGGAAGGACATGGAGCTGTTGCAGTGAGTCCAGAGGAGGCACCGAGATGATCAGAGGGATGGAGCAGCTCTGCTGGGAGGAAAGGCTGGAGAATTGGGGTTGCTCAGCCTAGAGCAGAGAAGGCTTCGGGGGTGACATAATTGTAGCCTTCCAGTAGCTGAAGGGAGCCTGCAAGAAAGGCTTTTTTACAAGGTCATGGAGTGACAGGACAAGGGGGAACGGCTTCAAACTGAGGCAGGAGGTTTAGATCAGATATCAGGAACCAATTCTTTACTGTGAGGGTGGTGAGGCACTGGGACAGGTTGCTCAGAAAATCTGTGGATGGACCATCCCTGGAAATGTTCAAGGCCAGGTTGGATGGAGTCCTGGAGTCACCTGGTCTATTGGAAGGTAGGATCTCATGGCAAGAGGACTGGAACTGGCTGATCTTTAAGGTACCTTCCAACTCAAATCAGTCCATGATTCTACGATTATGGAAAATGTCTGGGAGATCTTGGAGCACACTTGTTCTGCCTCACCTCTAGGTGCAATCCTAAATAGAGGTATTCTGTTCAAAAGTTCAAAACTGTGGCAATGTGGTCCTAGGAGATACCTGAACTTTAAAAATAAAGTACTTCTGAAGTTTTCAAAGTCTATCTGCATGGGCAGAGAGAGATGGAAGGCTAAGCCTCGATTAAGAGCAGATGGTAAGAGCTCTCTTGCTCCCTGTCTCTCAATCTCCATTGACAAAAATGGATATTAATATTGCTTAATTCACGGAGAAGAGTGAAGTGATCCAGGATTATTACAGCTATGAACTGCCATATAGGCATAACAAATGGCTATATATTCCCACCAATTCATCATACTCTTACAGTTGGAAAAAATATTCTTTGTTACATACTTTTAGCTAAATTATTGCTAACTATAGCTTTCAGGCAAAGTCACAAGTACTTCGGCTGAGTTTCTTCAAAAGAATAGTCACAGAGGAAAATATTGTTCTTATTCATGCAAGTCAAAGGTATTTCAAATGTTGCTTTAGTTGAAATTATACCTTTTCAACAAATAGAATGTAAATATTTCCATAAACTCCTTTTAAAAAGTAGATTCTTTGAGATATGAGATATTTATGTATTTGTGACTGAATAAATCTCATTCTTGGGTCCAAATATTTCTGGTGTTTCCTAAATGTTCTAAGTAAAAATTAGCTATGCCTGAGAATAGCTTCTATAGATAAGGAATAGTGATCTATAGGTTGCATAACTACACTTTATAATTGAAAACTTGTCTTTTTCTGGAAACATAGCTGTCATCAGCAGACATCTTGAGCACTTAAAAAGAACATTTCCCAGTTTTTCCTGAGGCATCTTTGGGAGCACATAGGCATGATATTGCTTCTGAATTCTGTACATCAGTGCTTCTGCCATTCTGTTGTCTATCTTGTATGCACCTGCACTACACATCTGATCTGGGCTACTGGATTACTGTTCCTCCTTTTATACTGCTGAGAGGTTTCCCCGGGGAATGATATCTCTACAGATACTGTCCAACTCGAGGTTACAATCTCAGTAACACGTTCTTCTATAATTATGTTTAGACTGGTGCTTTAAAACTATTCATTTCATTAATTCTCCATTTGGAGCCTGAAGCAAGGAGCTCAACATCTCACTACACACAGAACGCCTGAGAGAACAGATTTGAAAGTCGGATTTCAAAATAGAGCAGAAACAACAACAACAGCAACACCTTCCAAAGTTTCTTTTCCCAAACATAAGACCCTTAAGCGTAAAGATGCAATTAATTTTAAGGACTCCTCATTACATATAGCTGTCCTAAACCTTCAAGTGTTCAATCCATTCTCTACTTAAAGGCTTTAGAAGGGAGAGAGGGACAACAATTATTCATTTCATTATGTGAAGTTAATAAATTCAGGCTGTAGCAAGAAACATTTGATGCTTCACCAAAGATGTCCTTTTACTTTTGATGAGATCAATTTATCTGGAATAGACAAAGTAATTTAGAGGGAACAGAAAGGAAAAGGTATCACATAAAGTTAATACAAAAAATTTAAATGAGAGCTTAGATTATAATTCTAAACCACGGCAGAAAGTGCAGGTTTTAGAAACTTTACAAGTGCCATTGAGGTCTATCATTCTTACTGCTGAAATATTCCTTTGAAAGAAACTTCCTTTAATCCATGTTAATCCATAAATTGCTTTCATGACCACCACTTACCTAAAATGTGACCAGAATTCTTGGGACTGTGGGGATATGTATAAAGCAACAAAGACATCAATTACACATGCTTTGAAGTTTCAATCTAACTCAGAACAGTTTCATTAAAAGCAATTACATACTTTATACTATAGCATTTGCACCAAAAAGGGTGTGTTTATCATTGCATGTATTACTTTTACCCTGGAAAGTTCCTCACTGATTGAGGCAATGTGTTCTGAGTCAGTTCTCTTGCAAGATTTGGCAAATGGGCTGCCAAAACATTACTGTGCTGCTGCTGTATAGCCCCATCCATCATTGTACAGGTAATTTCAACAGTTCTGAACTTGTCACGTCTCAACACCTTAACCTTGATATAGTTTCTTTACCGGGACATCCAAGATTTAAAGAAACAGAGAAAACCAATAAATTAATCTCAATCTGTTCCTTCAGCTCCCTCTAATACATTTCCTAATTCAGCCTTATATTAATGTCCATTTCAAAGCTTAATAAGCAGAGCTGAATACTCATCACAGAATTGGGAAGAGTAAGTAATGAGATATAAACTTAGAAAATCCCTGTGAACCCACTGACACTGATGGTAGAGCAGCCTGTGGTTTTGCCCCAGTTCTAGTGGAGGTAACACTCTGGTTCACAGGCCTCCTCCATTCACCTCATCCTCCACAGGGGCTTTCGGAACTGTCTTCACCTCTGCCTCACACATTTACCAGTCTTCCCCAGGTCCATATAGTTCCTGTTTCCATCTCTGTGTCCCACTCCTCCTCCTGGGTCTGCTCTTCCTCACACCATGACATCAGCTTGTGTCTCCTGTTCAGGCAACCCTGGTCTACTCCAGCCTCACCGAACTGCAATTCTCACACCACCTCCTTCATCCTTCTGTCTCCTGTCATCCCTGATTTTGTCTTACGTCAGCAGGGACAAGTCTGTTTTTGCTTTAAGGGCCAGTCTAATCCGACCTCTGGTCCCAGGGCACGTGCTGGGACAGCTCAGTGCCTGCAGCCCTGGGGTAGTGCTTCTCAGACAGCTGTAGAATCCTCAGAACATTTGTCAGACAAGTTTACTAAGCCTTCTGTATCATGTAGTTCTGCCAAAGAAGGGAAAACTTTCATGCAAATAGCAGCAAGAACATTTCCTGCATTCCCATCAAATTTAATCCCTTCTCATAGGAGGATACTACAGTTTATTAACGAAACATCTGCAAGTATTTTTAACCAAGACAAAAATGAGTGCCATTCATTCTTTGGAGCAGCTGAGTCTCTCATTGAAAACTTAACACAGTTTTTTTTTGGTTGTCAAACACACAGGAAAGAGGAACAGTTGGAATGAAGTTAATTCCTTCAGAAGTTCAGTTAATTTTTTTATATAAAGTTCAGAAGTATTCACCAAGATCTATTTGAACTCTGCTATTAAACCATTCGTCCCAAAGGTTAGAGGGAAGAAAAAAAAAAGACCAAATTTTTTTTTTTTCTAATAGAATAAGAAGAAACTTTTTATGTCCCATTAGAACTATGTACTAGCACAGGGCTTTATCACTACAGTAATGAGTAAAGAAAATTACATATATTTAAGCCCACCACTATTAAAGATTTAAGATTATTGCAATAATTTTCTGCTTCTCTTTTGCTTTATTGAGCTTAGTCAAGCTGATATATTGCTGTGTACTTCATTCACTCCTGCTGATGGATGGTATGAATTACATAGACAATGCTGATGTCCAACTAATAAGAGGAATTACAGAAAAGAGAAGATAAGCAGTTGTAGATGATGAAGTGCTGATTAATAGATTATCCCCCTCCCTGTCAAGTCCAAACCCATATTTTAAACTGCCAACAGCATTGCAACTGAATGAACAAGTACTTCTGGAATCCAGAAAATGTTGAGGAGCTGACCTTTCTCAAAATTAATCCTTAACAGCGTCTTTCAAGATTTATTTCTTTCTCTTAGCTTCAGAAAAAAACAGTAACAGTGTGACCTGAGCTTCATGATTTCTAGAGGTGAATGCATAAAATGCTTTCTGGCCTAGACGTTTGGTACTCTTGCCTTGGTTTTCACCTAAGCCCTTGAGGCAGTACTGCTGACAGCAGTGACATCCATTAAGTGTGGGTTCAGAAAGCAGGTGATGTCACGGGGCAAAGTCTTTGAGTTGGCATTGGCTCATATCAGCAGCAACAGTGATTGGGAGCTGCCCCTTTCAGCCACCATCCAAGAGCAGGAGAAATTACTCAATTCTCTGCAGCCTAAACCTAGGGCTCCCCAAAGGGACCTGCCCTGCCCCACGGACCCTGGGTATGTGTCTGAGAAACCAGACGTGCCCAGGAGGGATCCAGAGCCAGTGTTACATCTGCTTCAAAGTGGTTGCAAACAGCCATGTGGTGTTTGACTGGGTACACTCTCAGTCTCACTAATAATTATTATGAGGCCAAGCAGGACTGGCATTTTAATCACAAGGGAGCTTAAACGCTCACATGTGCTAAACACCTGAGAATTAAAAGACTGTGAGCATAAGTGAGGATAAATTAACATTCCCAAATTGCTAGCTCCAACATTTTCAAGTGAAAAGTAATTTTCCCCATAGACAATAAACCACAAATACATTTATTTGTGCTAATTTACCAGATATTTATTTTGGGACCGTTAAAGCAACAATGTCAAGTTTCCACCTTATCTTTACGCTATAAGCAAAGAAATTTTGTCACAAAAACAATGTACTATTTAATCAACACACACACACAAAAGCTGTTATGTGTAACAAAGTCTAATTTCTCCTGGAAAACGTGTGACTTTTACAAGTCCCCGCAGTACATTCTCACACAAGATCAACAAGTTGGTTTTGAGAATAAAGATAACACAGCAACAATCAGAGAGTGCACGAACCTGGCTACACAAACACACAGAGTCCTTAGCAGGAGGACCAGGTGCTCTTCGATGCTGGAAATGTCCTCACTGTACAGAAAGATATTAAGGAAGAATTGCCTGCTCCCCATTTTCTTTAAAGATTTCTGCTCAAAAGGATATTTTTTTTTTCTTTTTTCAAGAGTAACTGATTATATCAACTGTAGATTAAATGAAAACATGTTTATTCAAAGCAGGTGGGGAAATAAATACTGTTGAGAATGACTTATTGCCACAAGATAATCTGAGGCTTTTTGAAGTTCTGTCTTTCTGAAAATGCCAAGATATTTCAACATTACGGGCAAAGACTCATTACAGACAGAAGGTTTTAATGACATGGTTTCAAAATATTCTTTTTTATATAATGCTATGCAAAATTACCATTTAACAATACTGCTTATACTATAAGGTGAAAAGAAGATAGCAAATACTTCTCGAAAATTTACTTGCTCAAATGCAAACAAAAGAACTGCACATCTAACCCATGCCAACTTTAGAATTGTAGCACTGCAAATACATAACCTCAAGAATCAAGGAAGACCTTAATTTTGTCAGATAGCTTGGAAAGGTGACTTCATTTTGTGTATTTAAAAAAAGAGAAAATCCCCCTCAAGCTGCACACTCCATGTTCAAACACAGAGTCCAGGGAATTTCAGTTAAATTCACTTTTGAGTAGGCAAATTAAACCCACCTGAAAAAGGCTTCAGTCAAATCATATGCTCATGTATACAATACATTACACAAAGCATGTCCAAAAGCATCTGAAAATACCTTACATTAAAGCCAGTGCAATTAGCTGAGGCCCCAGGTGAAGGAAAATTGCACTAATAAAACCCCCTGTGCCAGAGTCAGCTGGCCAGTTCCTCTGTGGTGCTGAAGCACTTGGGGCATACTGGCAGAGAGAATTAATTCATTAATTCATTAATTAATGTTATTGAGGAATGGTTTTATTTGCTTTGCATATTAAAACTGGACTTGAAATCAGCTCCGTACTCTACCCAAGCAATGCACAGAGCTGTCAATGGCTAAAGGCTGCTCCCAGGACACCAAACTGCTTTCTCCAGTACAAGTGTACTGCATGATTAATCACAAATGATGGCACCACACCACCACTATGGAAGTCCCCAACTGTACCACTGCAGGACTCCCCTCCTGCTGCACAAGTTCCACTAAGCATCCTAAAGGCAAGCTGAGCAGGCAAATGGGATGTACTTCAACAAGGTGTGAACAGCCAAACATAATGTGGCTACTGCACAATCCTGTGGCTTTTTTGCAGGTACAGAAGCACAGAATGGTTTGGGTTGGAATGTACCAATGAATCATCTTGTTCCAATCCTCTGCCACGGGCAGGGACACCTTCCACTGTCCCAGGTTGCTCCAAGCCCTGTCCAACCTGGCCTTGAGGGATGGCATCCCTGTGCCAGGGTCTCACCACCCTCACGGGGAAGAATTTCTTCCTTATCTCTAACCTAAACCTGCTCTCTATCAGGTTGAAGCCATTCTCCTTGACCTGTGACTATGTGCTCCTGTAGAGACTCTCTCAGTGAACAGTCTCACAGTCACCAGGTTACGCTACCATTAAAGAAACTACCCCTACATGAAAATATTTACAGACACTTCCAACTAAACGAGTCCTTCTCTACCCACCCTGTTTTCCTACTGCAGGCACAGCACAGCCTGCAGCTCAGAAGTCCAGAACACAGTGATTTATTTGCAGGAGGAGCTGGTGCTACTTCAAACAATAAATATTTTGGTTTGACTCTCTCAGAAAACCTAATGAAGCCTATTATCTGCTTTCCCAAGCGCCCAGTCTGTGGCTGGCAAACTTTTACATTGGTAAGCCCTTCACATCAAAGACATAAGTCTTCATTAGACTCAGAGCACTCCAGTGTAATTTTTCGATGCTTTAAATGTAAGGAAATTCTATTGTAAGCTGATAAACTCCAGTTCTACTGAACAGCATTCCTCGAGAAAGTGCAGCTGTTTTAATATAGTCTGAAGCCAGAAGTTTTAAAAAGCGTTTCACTTAAAGGAAATAGTGATGGAATGATGTATTTCCTCAGGCACATAGAAGTTTTATTTCTTGAGCATCATTGAAGGTCCAAGAATAAGAGTCTGCATCCTAATTCTCAACACTGGACTTTCCTTTCCACGTTTCAATATTCTGCACTTACCAGGGTCACATGAAAATCAGCTGTCAGGGAAAACTTACAGAATATTTCCTTTTTTGCCGCATTTATTGTCAAATAAAGATTATTTTCCTTTTCCAGCTTAGTATACGGTATTACCTGATAAGAGAGATTATCAAAAAGCCTAATATATCCTTCACTCATAGTAATAAGACTGATAATTAGCAAAGTTAAGATTAATTTCATTTTAGTAGCTCCTAGAGTGTTTTACTAGCCCTTTAATGATGGTGATGATAGTGAAAAGAGTTTATTGAGAATTTTGAGATACTAGTAGAGAAGTGATTAAGCAGATGTTCCTGATATTAAAACTGACCCTTTCTGTACAAAGAAGCGTTCAGATCAAACTCTGGGGATTTTTCAGAGAGAACCCTCTGTGCTGGAGAGTCAGAGGTATCTTGTTCCCTTCCTATCACTGACTGCAGTGAGCCCCAGATAAGCAAGGGCCACACGCATCAGCTCCTCCTGTAAAAGCCCAGCAGGGATCACCACCATGATTGGCAGATACATTTTGCAGATTGTGTGTTTTAACGGGAGGCAAACGAGTGCCCACGGCTGCTCCTTTGCTTTGCACACTAAGCAATCTCCAAAGGGCAGGAGCAGAGCTTTCCCCTCTGCCCCCAGACACTGAACATAAAGGGAAGACAGTCAGGATTTACCCCGGCATCTGATTGTCTCCTACATGACACTTGAGAGAATTGGCAGTCACGGCACAGAAATGACTGAAAATCTGCGGGAGCCTTCTGTCCTTACTGCTTTGGTGTTCCTCACTCAGTTATTTAACAAAGAAGCCTGGAAGTACCTGCAAATCAGCTGCTCGGGTGCCCTGCAAGCATTCCTGAAATGAGGTCCATCAATCTTTCCACAAACATTTGTTACAATAAATCTTGCAATAGTCAAAGTAAAATGAATTGTATCTCTAAAACAAACATTCACAGAGGTCTGAAGCAATCTCACAAAAGAGATTGTACTTGAAATGTAAGGAATAAATTAAAAAATTGAATCTGACATTAATTGCCACGTTAATAAAAAGTTTTCACAGTGTATTTCTCTATAAAGACACTAAATATTGTTGAAAACACTAAATATTGTTGAAAACCAAGTCCACCATTTTATCTCCTCTCCCTAGAGAGAATTAAAGGACAGAATGAAGACCTGAGAACAAACTTTAGTCTCCAGCAGTGCTGCCTGCAGAGCACTGTCTCCTGCTCCAGCACTTCAGCTGGGAGGATGGACGGGAGTGGCAGAGAAGGACTGACAGGGTGGCATGAGATTATCTACAGTTTGAAAACACCTTGAAGAGCCTGTTCTAGGAATGGAAACAGTAGTTCTCTCTGCATTGCTATTACATCAACATGGGCTACTTGTTCTAATTCTATGCAGAAAACAATCTCACTGTGCAGCTCCAATTCCGACCATAATTAACCAAAAGTGTTAATTATGGCAGGAAAATGAGCTACATGTTCACAAAAATCTTATCCCTAAATCCTAAGGCAATGATTTGTATTGTATTCTCACTGCTTTTATCACCCAACTTTAACTGTGAATACAATTCTTGTCTTTCACATCTGTAAAATATATCACTGAGCAGAAAATACTAGTAGAAGGTACTGAATGACAGGTAGAAAAAAATTAATTAGTGGAATGTCCCTGGAAAAGATAATATTGAGGAAAAGTCACAAATGTAATGGAGGAAGAGGCCGAAACATCAAGGAGGCCATTAAAACAAGGCAACAGTTTTAAAAATATATATGTATATACCAATAATGAAAATATACACATTCACACTGTAGATCTTATTGCTGTAATAAAGAGAATTGCCCAACGGGATTATTCCTGCTTTTTTACATTGTTTTGTTTTAAATTGGAAACAATGAGGAAAATTCTATAAAAGAGACTACAGCTCTGCAAAGCAATATTTTAGATACACCACAGCTTCATGATATTGCAATAGTACAACTTTAACAGTTTCTAAATAGAAAAAATGGGAATAAGGATTTTATTTATTTCATTTACTGCTGAAACCTTGAAGTTGTTCTTCACTGAAGATTTAAATCAGGTAGATTTGAGCAAGTTATTTTCAGGTTAATAAATGTACTTACAAAAAGTACAAACTGACTGCTCTAACTTTTTACTTTAATGAACAAGCATTTCCAAATTAGATGTCAGATCTAAGTTTGTAATCAGCTTTAGAAAAAAAAGTTATGTAACTACTGACTAACAATCATGGGGAGACCACTACAGCTGAGCTTCTCAGCTCCTTGGGGAATTGCTCATTGGTCCCATCCTCAACAGAAACAAATCAAGGTCCCAGAAAGACTATCCTGCATATGGAGCTGAAAACAAACTGCTACTGGAAAAGAGCAGTTATAATCCAATAGTGATTTCTTTGTTCAGAAATCCCAATAACCAGAAAAACTCTTTGAAATGATCAATTCCATTAAAAGCTTTAATGAGATTACCAAATTTAATTACTCTTCTGTGCTGCATTAATTTATAAAGGGTGGGTCCTCAATCTGAACATTTAATAGTTTCCAGAAATAGCAAATCCCATTTGAAAAGAAGCAGAATGATTTTTTTTTTTTAAATTGAAATAATCTAACACCACTATAAGCCCTTTGGGCAAGATTTCTAGGAGTACTATAGTGCCTAAAAGGTTGATATTTCTTAGTTGTCTATTTTAATTGTCATATGCTCAAAGGCCTTTTAAATGCTCACCCTCTGTATGTTAACACATAAAAAGATTGAACAAGGTTATATTTAGGCTGTTTCAGTTTTTTAAATGTGATTTTACAAATTATACCACTAGAAAAGATAAGTGGAAGTAATTTTTAATACACAGCAAGATGCATTTCTAACTAGATTAAGCAGCTGTTAACATTATTTTTCTGCACAGCAAGAGCAAATGTCTACAATAACTAGACCTTAAAGGAAGAGGCAATCCCATTTGGTGCACATTGTATACATTTGATTTTATTCCCCAATAGCTTTCAGAAGGAAATAAAGAAGAATTAGATAAGGAAATTAATTTGCAGCAGTACTTCAGACAAGCACATTTGCAAAAGCATAAGAATGTTGAAGACTTTAGGAAGAAGTCTTTAAAAAGCAAAACAAAAGGATAAAACTCAACTCCAACATTCAACTCCAGTGCCAACTTCTTCCCATATAAAATTGTCAAGTTGGTATCAAAAAAAGTTAAAATTCAACAGCAATGCCTCCCTTAGATATATCTGACAGGGAATAGGAAGGCAGGCATTTACAGAAGAAGTTAAAAGTCTGCTGCTGAAACAGAAAACTGTATTTCTTGGAATTTTTCCCATATCCTCTGTGCTTAATTTTCCGACAAAAGATCATCATTTTGCTGAAATGCTGAGTGTTAAAGACAAAGGCACCTGTTCCAGGAAATCTACAATGCCAGCAATGAAACAATAGTCAAAGTAAGGCTGAAATGCAACAATTAAAGTTGTGCATGAAACATTGGGGAAGCTACTAAACTGCAACTACAGCCTGTAGGGCTTAATCCCAACCAAGATAATTCTACCAAGTCAAAAGCAATAAACGAGTAATAGTTTAAAAATTCGGGCAGCAAGACTTGATGATAATGAAATACATTGTATTAGCCAACACATGAAACCACCCAAATATTTAGGTAATAAGCCTGTTTATAAAGTTTTCTGAATATTTGCTCTCTGTGACTCTAATAGGTTTAAAATTCTCTATGTGGCTGAAATAATTTATAGACAGGAATTCTACAAAGTGTGATTTCTGCTCTTTAGTACACTTTATTGACTCTTTAGTAGACTTTATTGACTGGCATGTTCTGCAGGACGGGGACAAGGCATCCCCCAGGACTGCCCTGAGGGGCACACAAAGCCTTCCAGGCAGAGTTTCTTCACTACAGTATCTTCAGCAACTGTAGTAATTGCCTTAACACCTTCTGAAAACCACCTCTAGCCAACAGATGGCTCGTTCATAAAACTATGTATGGGAATCACAGATTGGAGCTCTCACCTTGCCAAAACGATTTTTCTCTGCAAGGTGTACTGGAAAGGCACTTACAGAGTGGTAATTTCAGAAACTTAACTATAAACAACTTCAGGGTTTCAAATGCAACACCTAATTAGAACAACACAAAGTATGTTCCTGCATGATATGATTCCATCCAGCTTCAGGTCACCCCTGGAAATTTGTCATTTATAAGGTACAGTATAGGCTAGTCTAATGTTAATTATATAGTTGAACTTAATTAAATTAATAATTTTGTTTGTAGCAGAAGGATCTCTGCATTTTTACAGGTCCAGGTTTGCTTTCCATGAGCACTGCTCCTTTAACCTGAGTCCAAGGATGGGCAGGACTTACCACATTCCAACCAAGAATACAATAATCCAGAATCAGTCTTATAAAACAGTAAATCCTGCTGCAAGACATTAAGGTACATCTGTCCAGCTAAAATCCTCTTACAGCAAGACATTCATTACTGCAGGGAGACAGTGCTTAGCAGAAACAAGATCAAGGCCTGCTGATCTTCCACAAGTAGAAATTCGCAGATGAAACTTGTGGTAAAGAGGTAACATATACTATGTTCTGTGACTTACAACTTCAAAGGCAGTTGCTGTACAGTAGTTAGAATGGACGAGGAAAATGTCTCCCCAAAAATTATTAGGCATCCCAAACATATTCCTGAATGGATGACTAATTTGATTAGTTAAAAAAAAATTACTACTTACTACAAACAGAAATGTAGTAATCTTTCTGTAACCAAGAACTGTCTAAAGTTCTTTTAGTTGTACCAAAAAAAAAAAAAAAAGACAATTTCTTCCAAAACCCCTCCATGTAGTTTGTTGCCATCCAGAGTCTGGACAGACCAACAAACAGCTCCACCCCTCCCTCCTCTGCTCTCACCATGGCATGAGAAGCCAGATGCTGAGGTCTCATTATTTTGAACTCTTCATTACTTTTAACACCTATGCAATCAAATCCAGATTCCAAAAAACTATGAAACATAAATAATCAAAGCTAAATGTCAGCTGTCAACATAACAAACACTACATGAGGGTATTTACTGGAGAATGGAATTGCAAAGTTGATTCATATTCCACCTTTGCACCTCCATGACCATGAACCAGCGCATTGCAACGAGGACATTGCTGAACCTTGACAGGAGAAGGAGAGCCAGAAACAAGGACCAGTCTGGCAGACCCTTTCCCCAGTAACACTGCAGAGTCCAGATCCCAGCAGAACTGCCAACAAAAGCTCTGGAGCCCTACAGTTTTCCCCAACTCTTCACCCATTTCCTGGGCTCAGAGCAGACCTCTCAGCTGCTGGCATGAACAAGCAGTTCTGCTGTATGTCACTGCAGAGTTTGGCAGGAAATAGAAGATAATACAGTTTAAAAAAAATCTTTGTAGCCTCTTCTTCAAGATAAGATGGAAACAAACAAGATAAAGGAAAACAATGGAGTAGACAAAACCCCAAAAGAACGAAGAAATCCATGTTTCTTTCCTTATCTCTGCATCACACTCACACCTAAAATCAGAAGACGTTTCCTTTGCTCACAAAAACATTTGAAGATTTATTTTCACTCAACACTCCTTTACTCTATCTGGCAACAGCTTGGGTCAGTATATTGAAATGATATCTCTGTGCTGCTAAATATTCCTGCTGATAGAGCGCCCCTTGGATTGCTGCCAGAATGTTTAATTGCAAATGGACAAAGTGTTGGCCAAATGACTCCTTTATCTCCAAAAGCATGGATGAGGGTCAGCTTAGGAAGTTTCTTTAGGTTGTAAGAGATTAACCCTCTGTGTGATTTTGAGTATCTCCTGTTTCAGCTGGCTGTCCATATTCACCTCAAGTGAAACAGGCAATGGAGAACCAACAGTGCTCAGTTCAACTGCATGAAATCAGCAACAACAGATCTGACAAATTTAATGCCTTTATATTTTCCATTCATCTCTGCCTACAATCATGATTTGAGAAAAAGAATTCTCTACAGATAAATTAGGGGAAGCAGCATCAGGAATCTCTGTCCTGACTCCATTTCCTTCCAGCCTCTTGGCTAGGTGGCCTAGCTCCCCTGGCAATGGGATGCCTCAGCAGCAAAGCTGCACATGAGCCAGGAGGGGAGACAATAACCTCCTCTTTCCATCCTTTGACATGGAATTAAAGAATTTACTTTTTCTACAGTGGATTTTTTATCCCCATTTAGAAATTCTGCTTTTCTCTGCAGACCAAAAATGAAAAACCAAAGATTATGTGTATGCTTACTTTTGGTTTCCTAGCAATAACACTTTGAGAGATACAAAAGAAATAAAAATAAGTTTTGAAAAATGACATCACCAGTAAATCCTGCTTGGGTAGCAGTGCTGGGGACCTCACTTACAACCCTGCAAATCAATTCCAAATTTAGATGCACTGCTGAAAGAAAGAGGGTTTGAAATGTACCTTCCAAAATAATCCTAAAGATCAAGGCAACACCACTGACAAATGAAATTATGTTGCTCAACACAAATATAGTAAAACATTCTTTTGGCATCTGTATAATTTTGTCTACGGAGGAGACAGTGCAGACATTAAAGAAAAGGTGCATTCCATTTATTATTGAGAACTGACACTCATCAGAAATTTTATCTTTGAACAGGTCACATAATGATAATTAAAAAGGCTCTCATTCCTCATTCCTTCCAGCAGCTCTATGTAAGAGTTTTTATTACATAGGATAAGAGACATTTCAAGGGATCTGATTTTCTGTATGCACATACTGTTTTGTTTTCTTAATGTTTACATCTGATTTTTTCATGTTATTTTTAAACTAAAACTATGCATTCATATTTATCTGCATGAAAGATTATAGTCAAATTTTATGAAAATTGTTGATCAGAATACATAGAGAATAAAGACCCCAAGTTGCTTAGGTAACATGGGACAGAAAGACAGCAGTAAAACACTGAAAAACTTCACATCTCAACTTCTGTGAAAGTTTGAGATTTATTCAGATCTCCAGCTTCCTAACTGGACTAATTGCTGAAAGACTTTCCTTGTTTGGTTGTTGTTCCCCCCGCCTAGATTTCCCCGTGTTCACATCAGAGTTGAGACAATTAAATACTTTTTCCTCAACTACAAAACATTATTAGCAAAACCAGGACTTTACTACAGCAACTTGTCATCCGCAGGAAAAAGCTGTTGTTAGAAATCAATGGCAAGTTCAGGAATGGAATTGCTAACCAGGAAATATAAAGTAAGGGGATCAGTTCAGATGCTCCTGGCTACGTGTCACTGCCACTAAATCCATGTTGTCTGTCAGTCTCTGGTCCCACAGTATCTAAAGTCATCCAACACTCATTATCACTACCTCAGAGTCACTAACTCTTGCAATCTTCCTGACTTTTCACAAAATATTTTCAAATGCCCTGTTTGGTGCAGTTCAAAGACCTCAAACCTTATTAATTATTACAAACCTTATTACTTGCCACAGTTTTTTCTGGATAACTACCATTCAATTACTCTACAGTCTACACCTGAGAATTTTCATACAGAAAATCACTCCCTGACCGTCACACTAAACACTTCTGATCCCAGCTGAGTTATTAGAGACACACAGAAAGCCTGTTAAGCTATAAACATCAGCTGTAAAATAAGCAATGATCAAAAGTTTTTCAGGAGAAAGCATTTCATGCACACTTTTCTAACTAAGCTGAGTTGTGTAGAGGCCAGAAACCTGGACTGCATGAGGAGTCTGTGCACAGCCTCCAGCAGGAATGCTGCTTTTGGCAACCTGAGGGGGCATCTCTGCCCATGGGTGTGTTGGGAATACCCAGAGCAGATCTGCACTGTGCCATGTGCACATCTCTGATGAAAATTATCCAATAGCACAGGGAACAAATATGCATTTTGTTTCAGAAAAATGACTGGAAAACAGTGCTGGTTTTTTCCATAACAACTATTCATAACAGATGCACCTTGCTAATCCATTTTCCTCTGATATCTAAGATCTATAGGGATTTGAAGCTCTCTTAACAGCCCAAAGAAAGTCAGACATTGAAACAATTTGTACATTTGTTTAGCCATAATATTTTTACACATATTTCATTGCTACTTATTTCCTGCAAGTTCAGCTGAGCAAATGTATCAGAACTCGGCTCCCTCAGGAATTTCTGTTCCTCTGTTTCATCATCACTAAATAAATTTTATTGTTTGCTGTTATTAAACATCCAGAAAGTGAACTGTGGAGCCACAGATACTCCTCCAAGGTATTCTGTGCCATAAAGAGATATATAGTGCACAGAAAATCCTTCAAGTTTTAAAAACAGACTATAAATTCAGACTTCTGTGCTTCCCACAATCAGATACAGAGCATCACCAAGCTGGCAAAGCCCCAGTGAGACACACACACAACCCAGAGTTATTTTACACGGAACTATGTGGAAATTTTCCATGGATTTCGCTTCTAGCATATCAGGGAGTCATTTTTATCCCAGGATAAAAGAATACTAAAATACCTCCAAGGGTGCACAATAATAATAAAGAAATATTTATATTACCTATATTTACAACCTTAATTTTTCTATGGATTTTGTTTTATAATTATACTGCAACATCTGTAAATTTGTATTATATATTTGTAGTATTTTTTCAATTTTTATACCTTTATGTACTGACTTATCTGTTTAAATAAACCAACTTTAAAGTAGACTTTATAACAACCTATTCTGTAGTATATGAATGCAACAATTCATATAAAGAATAAAATTCAGCTTATGTAAACAAATTCTCCCTTGTAAAACTTACATTTGAAGCATTTCTCTATTATCCCCTGCAGCTGATCACAGATAAGCAAATTTTAGCAGCATTTTAAGTCTGCTGAGGTCACCAAACAGAGTAAAGGGGAGAAACTCAATGGAGAGAACAGCACCTCAAATATAACTCAGCAGGCACATGGCAGATGAACCCAGCAATCGTTGTTTGAAGGGGTAAATGTACATTTATGACCCACACGAATGCCAGGCAATTAACTTTAAAACATTCTTAATCACACCCAACTTTAGGCTAACCTAAAATAAGAGTGGAAAAACTACAGCTCAGAGAAAAGGAGTTTCAAGTCTACTTTATCAGCACGACTTTTTTTACACAAGGAGTTAACAATCACAGCAGTTTCGTCCCTCTCTGAAGCCATTATGTTGACCATTTTTTTTCTTGTATTTGATGCCTTGTTCAACTACAAAAGCAAAAAGAAGGGGGAAAAGAATCAACCCTGAATTACACTACAGGTAATCATTAAAACATTTTTCAATGCACAGAATAGCAGCAGCAATTTTGCTTAGATGTACTGAACCATGAACCTACCAGACTATAATCTCTTGATGATCAATGTTTTTTGCTTTTAATTCAGGTGATTTGTTTTACAGCTACCAATAAAGTTACACACTGTATTAATTTTTATGGAGTCAAAATTCGAAAGCACAAAAAAGTTTTCGACTTCTTTTACCAACCTTTCTGCTATTTCAAGTTCTTAAGGTAGAACCTGAGCAAATATGAGGAAAATGGCATAGAAGGATGTAATTTGAAATTACTGAAATTATCTTAGAGCCAACTCAAAAGGAAGAGAGAATTCGACACCTGCAGAAATGGAGGCACTGGTGTACTTTGAACAGAAACACAAGGGCACAGGGGTCTCAAAAAATTCATATTCTTCATCTTTTACAGAGAAGAAAGAAAGAGGTGGAATTGCATCCTGTATTAATCCCTCGCTTTGAAATGCCAGTGGCCTTAAAATGGTCTTTATCTTGCTGCTTGTAAGATTTTTGCCCAGAAAGTGGAGAGATGGCCATATATTGAGAAAATAACTCCCTACTGAATGGTCAATCACATCCACGGTGTTCATTAGGGATTGCCGGCAAATATTAGGCATTTTTGGCTTGTTATTAGGGTTCCTTTCATCTGTATGTGTTGGAAATGCACTTGCACTGTTTGTGCCTGGAGCATGAATAATGGATCCTGTTTCACTGCTGTCATCTGTGTGGTTCATTGCGAGATGTTTATGCAGTGTACAAATTCTTTCTTTTTCCTCACATCAAACCTGATCCTGTATCTCCTCGTCACTACTGTGAGGAATACAGGCTACTAAATCATGTTTTCCTTTCCAGGGGATTAAAAATGTTTCATCCTGGTTACATCTGAGGCAAATTCTGATTTTCATTTATGAATAGAACCATTTCTCAGGGTTACGTACAAAGCATTCCATATTTATTAACAAAGACATGACAATTACTGCACTGGTGGACTTTGGCCTTGGAAAATCTCAACCATGATAGCCATCTTAATTGATCTGCAGGCATGGGCCTTTGCAGTCTGCCTGAATTTAAAGTGGAAAGGATGGTCCCTGTGTCACTGTCATTTAGATCAGGAAGCCCATTATCCCCCAGTAAGCGAGTTTGACAGCACGCTGGATGAACACCTGTATTCTATTTACAGGAGTCCACTTCATTTTCACAATGCATTAGCAGAGTCATGGATCTCTGAGCTATCCTTTGGAGGTCCTTATTGATGCAGATTTGTTTATTAAAAGCTGAATTTATAGAAGCTGGGTCCTCCTAGTCTTGAGACCTGTGGCAAAGCTCAGGTTCTAAGATTTGGAAGGAAGTCTTATCAGAGCAGGTTTGAACACACCAAAAGAACTATTTTCTAGACCTGTTTTTATCTACAAGGATCCACTGGCTGTGCCATTTTACTTCCATAATTATGCATTGTTAATGGAATTAGGAGGGCTCTGTACAGCAGAAGAAATATTCAGCAGATAATTTTCTTATTTTTTGAGCAACTGGAAAAGAGATGAGTTTTCATGTCGTCCATCAGTTACTTCATTGTGTCAAAATTAATAAGAATAAATAACACATCAATGCAAAAAAATCATATAAGATTTGAACCTCCTTTCTGAATCCAACTCTGCCATGAACTGCATTCAATATATTTCACTTACTTTTCCTTAATTTCTCACATCTGAGCTTTCAAACTGTTCATCTCTTCTCCATATTAGACTGACTCCAGCTCAGCAGGGCTGTGGTATTGCACATAAAACAGCGCATCACATCACTCCAGACAGCCTCCAGAGCACAGCGTGGGTTGCAGGTGAGAGGGGCTGGGAGGCACAACCACATCATGAGCCCATGTGCAAGCAGCAGGTAATCACTGAAGCATCCCTGCAAGTAACTCCTTAGACTAAAAACCAGTTTGGTTTCAGAAACAGTTCATAACATTATCTAGCACATAGTACTGAGAACATTAAAAATTAATATTAATAATAAATTGACTAAGAATGTTTTCCTAATACATAGCAGAAAAAGGAACTGGATGATGTAGATAAAACTGAGATAGGTTTAATAACACCATTAAGATAAGCTATATATGTAGTGCCAAACTCCTAAAGCACAGATATTTCTTCGTGCCAACAAGGAATTACTGATAAAGGGCAACAAACTAAATGCAGAGGCTGACACTAGATGCAACCTCTATCCGGCAAAATGTAAAACATGAGCCTCCTTGTAGCTGAACAGCACCAGCAGGGTCATTTACCTGACCTGTTCTAGTTAATTACATTTCCTACAGCAAGAATGAGTTCTAAAATAATACGATGAGCACAGCTTACTATTGGGATCATGGTTTATATGCAAGTATTAGAAGAATATCAGCAGTGATTCGAGTACCTCAAAGAACACAGAGAATTTTGAAAAGGAAACAGCCTGAAACCTGTTGGACTTCCAAGGGGCACTGATATGGAATGCACATTTAAAATAGGGAGTAGTGAATAATCACACACCAGGTATGTACATATTCCTTTTGTTTGTAATGCTACAATGAAATAAAACTGTCTTGGTAAAGACAGCCTCTCCCACAGTACGAAGATGGTCACATAGGCCATTAGTTGCTTAAAGAAGTATGACAAAAAATATGTATTGCTCTTTCTACTTGTACTTACTGGATTTAGAAACACAAGAGAGGTCAGTTATGTGATTTATGTAAGAACAGACTTTCTTTGAAAGGTCCCTGTACAACCATATAACCTGGTTCACTGTTTTAATGATTTTCCTTTCAATGAATATGCATGTAGGTGTTTTAGCAATGGAGAGGAAAGCAATACTGTGTTTGTATATAACATTTTTTCCTGAACATACTGTTTTTTCCAGATTTCATAAACAATGGCTAATCCTCTTGGAGGAATGGAAGGGGAGAAAGGAAGAGAAAGAAGGGGAGAAAGTTGGGGAGGACATGGGAGGAAGGAAAGGAGGAAAAAAGAAAAGCAAAGAAAGAATAAAGTATTAGTATTCAACAATGCTACTACTAAAGCTCTTCTTGTAAATCCTGCACAAGAGTAGGGCCATAAATATTTGCCATTTTCTGTGGTGCAATTTTTGAGTCACCTTGCTATTGCCTGGAATGAACACCTCTATCTGCTGCTTACATGGTTAAGCAATTCATTATATGCTGCTAAAACTCTGCTCAGCCTTTATCAGCCAAAGGTGTGGCAGCTTCCCTGCACCTCAGACACAGAGGTCCCCACTCACTTTGCGCTGAAGTTACACAATAACTGACAAGTAAGAGAGGCATAAGATTTAAAATCTGGGGTTTGTTTTCCCACAAGATATTTAAGATTACTTTGTCAGCTAAACCTCAGCATTCAGTCACTTGTGGAAGCAAAGTACAGCTGCCTCAAAGTTGCTTTGTGGTCTATTCAAAGTTCTCTGTGGGACCAGGAATCCAAGGCTGAGAACACTCTACTGAGCATCCCTGAATCCTGCAGCTTTTTTTGAGCTGCAATAGGGCACAAGGTATCCCAGCTATTTTATTTCTCAGTATTTTATTTCTTGTTTGCAGTTTTGACAAGCTATTGGATCACTGAAGAGCGAGGTGCTGTGGTGCAGCTCAGTGAATGTCCCTGTTACTCTGCCTGCATTTATCTTTGGGCATCACAGCTCTGAGGAGACCTGGGATTGCCAACCAGGACATTCATCCATCATTGTCTCCACTGCCAAGGCGCAGCTCAGTGGCATTAAGTCTGACAGCCCAACATGCTGTAATGGTATTGCTGCAGAGCCCAGCAGTGCCACTGTAGTTTAAGGTCTGTCAGTATTACTGTTATAACCACACTTTTCAAGGGGCTGATAACTTTGCTACTTGAAATTGCACAAGGCTCAGGCTCAAAATATAAATTGTCATTCCTCCACTCTTTTAAATAAAGCAAGCTCCCAACCAAAACGACAGATTCTGTTCCAGTTTGAAAATAAATCTATGTCTTACATGTTTTCCAGGTACTTTCAGACACGGTTTTGCCCTTTTCATAGTAGACAAACATTTCCCTGTAGATGCCAAATCTGCCTCTCTGACCCACACCACTCAGAACATCTGAAGGCAGTTCAAAGATTACTTCTGCAATTTAGAGGCCTACACAAACACAGCAACTTGTGATTCAGATCAGATATACTTTCTGGAAAGTCTATTTTTGTGCAGCTTGACAACATATAGAAGAATTGGCTTTTCTTACATTTCCCATCAAAGGAGGAAAAAAGAAAAGAAAAAGGCAGCAAGCTCTGCATTATGGTAACGCTTTGAACGCTTCTTTCCCGTATCTTTCTCTAGAGAATTTTCTGGATACTTTTTCCACCTGTTCTTTCAGTCCTGTTTCTACTCAAAGTTCTGGGCAGATGTTCCACAAATAAGTAGGAGCTAAGAGGCTTTTGATGAGTTGATCTAACTAATAAAAGGTCCAGATCCTAAGAAACTTATCTATGTAATAAACAACAACAACAAAAAAATCAACAACAACCAAAAAAATATCACAAACAAACAAAAAAGTACCCCAGACAAAAATCCTGCCCTTGGGGTGGTATCACTTCTAGTGGTTTCTTACAATATCCTGGTAAAGAAAGAAAGCTTCATTAGCATTGGAGACCAACTGAAAAAACCTCCTTCTGTCCTCAAGTCCAAGGGAGAAGTAGCTGATATTTCAAAAGAGAAAAGGTGCCACTGGCATCTGAGAACACTGTCACAAGAACAACGCAACTTTTTCCAAACACATTAAAACTCACCCAAAGGAAGGACTGAGACAACCAGAGGGAAATTCTTCCCAGATTGTATAAATACAGAACTGCAGCCAGGTGCACATCCTGTACACAAATTATGATTGCTCTGCATAAACTTCTCTTAACAATTCCAAATTTCTCCAAGGATCCATTTTGAACAACTTGGCATTAAACTTTTGGGAACTGATAAACAGATGGATATAAAATGATGCTCATATTTAAGTACAGATTAAAAACTTCTAACACTGGAAGAAAGTTGGTTTTGCAAGAAATCTCTCTCCTCAAGCAGTAACCAAAGACAAAAAGTGTCGGTAAGTTATTGAATTTAGACTTTTTGTTTCTTTAGCAAGGTCAACACTTTTGTTTCTGAGTTTCAACATTCATTTTCTATGTGAATCTAAACAAGATAAGAGCAGGTACATATTGGTTAGTGCTGTCTCAAAGAGTTTATGGGTGTTCTTAACAAAAGATGACCCATTTTCTATTTATTGTGAAATGATTATCTTTTCAAAAGAACATTTAAAAAATCAATTTTAAGCAAATAATTTAAATTATATTTTTCTAGTATAAGTATAATTGTCAAAATATATTTGCAAAAAGTTGATTTAGCAAAAATATAATTTCCTCTTTCTTTTCTTTTTAAAATTTTTCCAAGTTAAGTGTTACAGACCTCAGAAACAACACCACAACTAAGAGTTCAAAGCACAACGCTTGGTTGGAAAGGTTTGCCTTTCTTAGGGTTTTGATACTTTTCAATGAGTGACTTCTGAGCAAAGTAGAGAGAAAAAATTGCATGGAGACTGGTATTTTATTACAACTGTTACATAATTAGATCTCTACAGTTTTATTTGCAAAATGTTATGCAGAAAGAAAAGACAGGGCACTGAGCAAAGTTATCAGTCATACAGAAATTACTTAATATCAAAACATCAGTGTCTTAATTCAATTTAAAGCATTATTGCTTGACTCTCTTTGAAACACTCCACTATGTAATACTACTCCTAATTTTGTAAGTTTTATCTATAAAGAGTGCTCTGGGACTGGAGTCAAGATGCCTACACAGTGTATATTGCAGGCTAAATGCTTTTCCCATCCCTATTTGCATAACAAGAGAAACAAAGAAAATTTGATTTAAGCAGGTAGAAAGGAACCCAAAACTTATGTCTGTGCATATAATGAGAATGCAGTTTATATTCACTCATGCTAACAATTTAAAGAAACCCCAAGTGAAGCATCTTCATTTTATGGGAAAAAAATTCTCAAGTCATCATTGTCCCTGTTCTTTTCTTCAATTTTGATTAAGACAAAGATTTACATTAAAAAATAGCATCCTGTTTAGATATTTCTGGAGTCCAAATACTCCTTCTGAAGTTACAACCTTATGCAATATGCTAATTTATACAGCCAACACTTAACAAACACAAATGGTATAAATATTATGCTGAGGATTAACTGAACTATAAAGAAACAGCTTTAGAAAATGCTGACTTGTCAGGACCTGTAAGTGCATTGATTTCCCAGATCTAGGATAAAACTTCAGAAGTCAGAGACCACTTTCTTCCTCTCGCCTCCCCATCCTCCCCCTTCCTGATCCCATTTATCTTCACCCATCTCCCAAATCAAAACTGAACTATCTCCAGCCCTACAAGAAAGTCTTCAGCATCATACCAAGTTTATGATCTCTTGGCTTCAAATCAGGGAAAGTCTTCCACTAAGTTCTGGAAACTCTCAGTCTGGTTTTCACAAAATATAAACTGGAAAAAGATAAAAATAAAATTGGTAATGACAGGTTTCAAGGATCGTTGTAACTGATAAACCAAACAAGATTTTGCAGCGCTCCTTGGAAGCAGAGGGACAGCTGTAACAGTGTTTGTTCCAAGTCTAGATTCAGGAAGAAATTTGACACAAATAATAGCACTTCAGGCTTTGGTTTATCTTTCTTTTGGTTTCAGTGATAGCAAGTTAAACATGACAGATCTGAGTTCCCAAGTAATTAATTCTAATCAGCCACCTGCCTTCTTTGTCTGTTTAGACATCCCATATACCGAAGTGGTTACTGAAATAGCCACTAAAAGGAAGCACAGTTCTCCTCACACTGTGTCACCTTGCTCACACAGAGCTCACATGACTTAAACTGATAGAGAAGGAAAAGGAAATTAATTTCAGTACTACTATAACTTGTCAGTGCATTGTTTAAAATCAGGAGTGATGAAAGTTGGATACTGATGAAGTTTTCCTGTGGTTTTGTTGCTTGAGATAGATTGAATTTTATTATGTCCAAGAAACAGTCTACTCCTTGGGAGATGGCATCCACTGCACATCCTCTTCAAAACCCCTGGGCATTTCCCGCGCAAGAGGGGATTTTCCAGTCCATACAAATAGAAACCTGCAGCAGGCACTGCCAGTTTCTCATATGGACTCTGCAGTGCTGAGGTCTCATTGCATTCCCCCTCTCAGCAGGGACAGCACCCAGGCAATAAGAGGATGGGAGCTGGAAGACCAAAACTGGCCCTGCTGTGCTGTTACTTGTTAAAGAGAGGCTTTCCCTAGGAGGCAGTTTTCACAATGCTCAATGACTTACACTTTAAAAAAAGGATGGAAATCGTCCCCAGGTCTGCCTTTTTCTTTTTTTTCTGAAAATGAAGAGAAATGCCAGGATAGGTAACTTCAAATGAAAATGAAAACAGGCTGTGAAACATAAACACACCATAACATTTTCCTGCTGTTGCTTCTCCTTAGTCAAAAATATTCAAATCAATCAACATTATACTTCTAGCACATTACAAACATAAATCAATGTAAGACATATGAGGTTTGCTATCAGACATGCTATTTTAATAAGAAATGCATAAATTTGATTGATTTTAAGATGCCACTGGTTTTTTTCAAGTTACCTGTTACCACTTCTAAACCCTCCTAAGCCATTTTGCTGCAGTTTACGGAGGACAGGGAGTCTGGGCAGCCCACAGGCCAACAAAAGACACAAAGACAGGGAAAGGAAAATCTGAATTGATATGCACACAGGCAGAATCAACCTCCTCCTCTTACAGAAAGCAGAAAAGATAGAGAGGTTCCACAAAGGAAAACCTCTATGAAAAGTAGTTTGGCACTTTGCTGCTGGTCTGGGAGCTAGAGAGGCAATAAGTCACTGCCTGCTTTAGGAGTTTGGAGCTCCAGAGTTTTTAGACTCCACTCCAGCTGCTGACACAACTGAGCCAGTGAAATTGGATTACTTCCATGGCCACAGCCACACTGCTGCACAGCACACACCTGGAGCCGGTGCTGGGGACAGCGACTGCTGCCTGTGCACAGCACCATTTGTGTGACAATGTCCCTGAGAGGCAGAGTGGAGTTGAAGTGTATGGAGTGACACAACCAGTTTCAATTTTCTCTGACAGTGGAACATTCCAAATTCTTCTCAACATTCACAAAATCATCACCAGCTTTGACACCGGTTGACATTCCAGCCTCTGACATCTCAACTTCTGTGCCACCTTTGAGACAGTCTCCTTTTCGCTAGCAAAATGCTTATAATGCTCTCATTTCATATATCAAACAAGTGCAGCACCCTATTCCCTGAGAAACATAATCTGACACGATTTTTTTATGCAGGATTTGAAAAAGGAAAAAAAAAAGGTGTCCTTAGAACATTTTCTTTATCACTAACTGGCTCACTATCATTAACATCCTTGCCCTGTTCTTTGTCACGGTTCTTTTATTCTTGTCTTCCCCTGAAGCACGACACAGCAGCACCCTAAGGGCTCTGGGGCTGTCTCTGTGACTAGTCTGTAATGTCACACAGAATGGCTCTAACTGCTGCTCTGGGGCCACTCACGGCCTCCCCAACACAGGAGGCTCAGGGGCCGCATCAGAATTGCTGTAACAATGTCCTGTAGAGGCCATTTGAAGGAAAAAACAAGCAATTAAAAAAAGAAGATCTGAAGGGAAAAAAAATCCAAATAGCTCCAGACTTTTGGCCTTTAGTTTGGGTCTTAAAGTTAGCAAGTAACCCTGGGAGCTTTGAGCTAATAGCTATTTTCAGGTATTACAAATGATGGGTAATGGTATGCTCTGTGTTTGCACTGGGTTTAGTGGATAGTTTGACATGTTTATTGCTTTTGTGTTTTAAGTGACCAAGATACTACGAAACTTCACATCTAAGATATTTCATCATAAACCAGAGCAACTAAAACTGCAAAGCAAGGAAAGACAAAATAGCTAATGCTAAGGCTGAAGATATTAAAAATGGAAACTGTTATAGTTACCAATTAACATTTAGATTGCCTGTACAAAGGGATGCCATAAATTCTCACACCTCAGGTACAATAATTCCTTTTAATATCTCATTGTGTCACTGCCAAAAGACTGCCTCTGCTGTGTACCATTTGTGCACTGTTGTCTTCCAAAAAGTATTGGTGCACGTGAATGACATCAGTCAACATAATTCTTGGTAATTCAACTAATTCACGGTTATTTTCTTCCCGCGGAACCTCTCCAAGAGGAAGCAGAGACAGCTACAATTCCACTGAACATTACTCAAAAGGAAAGGCACCAATTTAACAGCACTGAGTAAATGCAATGTTAACGGAAGGAGGTAATTTCCTACAATTCTATCACTAAGTTCTGCATAATGCACTCATAAATTTCAGCTGCAGCCTGCACTGAAAACAGAACTTGGCTTTGCCTGTACACCACGGTCTGAGCTCGTTAGACCTGAAAGTTTTTCCACTGTTTTATTTTGTATCTAGATTAGGATTTGGCATTGTTATACAAGTGCTATTCCAAGCAATTTTTAGTTACAACGTCAAAATAATTGGACTTTCACATCCTGAAGTTTCCTTATGGAAGTTTTATCAAAGAATCTCGCAGTGTGCTTTAAAAGATAACTAATTTGCAAAAGAGTTGCCTTATTAGCCAAAAGCACATCATATTTTACCTCTTGGTTTTGCACAATTTAGTGTTTGACACATATATATATAGGTAAATTGACTATTACAATCAAACAAACCTGTCCCAAAACAAACAAAAGCCCAACCAACCACACAAAAACAGCACCACAAAACCAAATTTGAGGAATTTCAAATTAGCAATGAGTTAATCCCTTTGCACTCCCAGTAAGAATTTTCATAACAGAAGTAACTCAAGGGGTCAGAAACATATAGTCTTATAGTTGCTATTTATCAACTACCTGCACAAGTGATTCTAAACATAAAAAGCAGCCAGTTCAGTTTCTGGGAAAAGAATAATAAGACAGGAACCAACTAGAGAAAATTCCAGAAGAGAGCAATAAGATGAACAGGCTGAAAGCATGAATCACAAGGAAAAAGCAAAAGAGCTGAACACAGAGAGGAGCAGTGAGATGAATATTATGCTTCAAATACATCACTGCAGAGAGTAAGGGAAGATGACTGTTTTCTAAGATCACATCTGGGAGGAGAAGGCGAACGTAATGCAAAGATGAGTTCTATTCTGCATAAGGAAGCTGCAGGGCCAGTGAATCAGAGGATAGATGGGCTGGGAGGTTTCACATTAAGAACTTTTTAAGGAGATACTGGGTTAGTACCTGTTAAAGATGACAGCAGATTATTGCTCCTGACTTTAGGGAAGATATATACTTCAGGCTTCTTCCAACCTTGTATTACATGATTTCTGGGAGATCATGTCAGGAAACAATTCAGCCCATCTGAACTCAAGGTTGTAGGTGCCATTTGCTCCAGATTTCTGTCTTAAGCTGCACTTCTCTGTTAATTTGCCTGTTTCCAGACAAGCTTAGATCAGCCTACGCAGACCTGACAAAGCAGACATCTGATACAGGAAGTTCAAATATAAAACATGATGAGAGCTTAATCAGGAAATCTGCCCAAGATTCTGCAGCAATTAAACCTTACAAGAAAACATCTTCCATGCAATAATCCAGTTACTCATAGAAACTTTAGTAGGGTTTTTAAGGATGCCTGTAAGGCACCAAAAGACAAAAATTTAAAAATTGGAAAGCATGAAAAAAAAAAAAAATGAAATACCTTAAATGCCAATTCTACACATTTAATTTTGGAATGGGTCCCTGCTATTTAAGAACCAAAAAGAATACTACAAACAAAATAAGAACCTAACCTTCCATCTGAAATAATAATTGAAAGAAACCAAGTCTTAGAGAGAAATACAAAAAGAGCTGGCTGACAGGAATAGAGCAGCACAGTGCATTTCAGCCTGGGCTCGCTCTCTCATGCACAAATGGGTTTTAGCCAAGTCTTTTATAAGATTAGCTTTTCTGTTTCCACACCAACACTTTGCATCCTTGCTTTCACATATGTGCAGTCTAGGCCTTCATTCAGACATTTTGACAGTCAAGCTTCAAGAATCAAACCCATCACTACACAGTTTAGTCAGTGCCATCTAAAGTAATCATCCCTTCTGACCATGAACATAAACACATCAGACTCACCAACTCGTTCTTTTCATTAGCACTGAGTATTTGCAATATAAGAGTGTTCCCTGAGATTTTTTTGGGTCTTTGCCACGTCAGGTGCTTTGCATCTAAATTTACAGGTATGTATGCACGTAAATTGAAAATATATAATCAAGAAACAGCATTCAAATCAAGATAATTCTGACTTTATCTCAAGTTATTGTATCTTGGTAAGACAGAAGTTTCAAAAAATCATGTTGCTTGCAAGTAGTTGAAAGAGTCTGTGTTACTCTTGCATAATAAGTTTTCCAAAGCTGTAAGTTAAACCTAACAGAAACAGAGAATTTAATGGACAGCATCAGCAATGGAAGTTCACCAGGACAGGGTATAATGAAGTGTTTGTGGGAGGTTTGTTGGTTTGTTTGACTTTTTAATTAAACCATCCACATCTAAGGAGTTTGATGTGTCTTGGGATCTCCTCACCTTTCTGTGAAAGAGATATTAAGGACACTCTGATACCTGACCCATAACAAGAACCATTGTGGCAGCTGGTGTTAAAGGCTCTGTGAAGAGGAGATCCACACAATGCTGCAAAAACCAAAGTTCAGAAGATTTAGAAATAAAAGCTAATGCAGGCAGCTGCCAGTATTCATGGAAATAGTGACAATAGTTGCCAGTAGGGAATGGAAACATTCAATTACAGTTTCGAAAACCTTGGGGAAATTGGGCACTTCCTTGGAGAGTTCTTTGCATGTTCTAACTTTTTGCTTAAGAATCATTTTCTAAATGCTCTCAAGCAAAGCTCAACTGTTTCCATATCAATGGCTGATTTAAAATCAAGAATAAAAATCAGTTACACACCTGTGTAACTGATTCCTGATATTAGTCAGGAATTACTAATTTCATCAGCTTTGCTGCATTTGCTCTTACTGATGTAAGCAGGATCAAAATCTGACAAAGGGAATTTGGGGTAGCTTTGGTTCCAGCTCAGAGCTTTGCTTTCTGAAACATTTGTCTCATTTCTGGCAATAATTATGGTAGGTTTTACAGCAGATAACAGATTATTGTAACTAATTTGTACTTACATGAATAATTATGAATGAGAAGAATGCTGTTTACAGTCCTCTCTCACATCTGGAGAGGACCAGAAGCACAACAGCAGCTGTCTGGATGTTGTCATGAATTTGTTTGCTATTTATTCACTGCATGCTTATTCTTTTCTCTCCTGATGATAAATGGTTTAATGTAACCTTGTGCATTTCCCATCAACTTGCGTCATTGGTTTACTGAATTATTGAACAGGCAAATCCCATTCACTTGACAAAGACAGCAAACAAAATAACTACTGAATACATATTAATATCTTCATACTAATCAATACACACATAAACTTCCTACCTACCTATTACAGAAAGCTTGTGCAATCTGGGGTTTTTTTTCCTCCATAAGTTCACATGTAAGCAATTACTGGCTCTTGCTGACTGAAATACCCTTGGGGCAAAACTGCTGGGATCAAATGATTCTTTTAGTTGTCTCTTCCCTGCCTGCCCACCTCCCACAACACCACCACCACCACCACCACAACAAAAAAACCAAACAAAAAGCAAAGAACCCCCCCAACACATCAGGAATGTTTCATAGTCCCAATTTAAAAAATCTAATATGTTGATGGGCTGCAATAATTAAGCACCTTTCTGACTTTTTCCCCGCGTTTTTATTTTTCTTGGGTATTTTTATTTTATTTTTAGCCTTATTTCTCTTGGTAGAAGACCGGGAAGAATTGGTCAAATGTTTTCTCAAATCCTTGATTTAGAACAAATGCAGATTAAAAGACTACTATACAAGCATTTTACCACACATACAATTACAATTAAGGAAGAATACACTAATGTTAGGTTTGTTTCCTGTTCAAGGGCAACCAACACCTCCACAACAACCCCCACACCATGGTTTGAACGTTAATCAGAGAAAACAAAACAATAGCTTTGAACTACACAAGTTTACAACAAAGTAGTTGTATGAACAACATGGAATGTTTTTCTAAAGCACTTCAGAAAATTACTATTATTGAGCCTGTAGTCTTTGAGGCTGTAATTCAAGTACTACAATTCCAACCACAGTGCTCAGGTCAAAAAGGAACAAATCAAACTGACAGAATGTAAGCTGAGGAATTCTTACACGATTTTACAACACAGAGAAGAATAGAAGCCAGTAAACAATAAAATACCTCTGTGCTACTGTTTCTGATGTAAATACACTTTTTCTTGCTGTTACTGTCTTTAACATGTTACAATATTCTTACATATTTTAATTGATTAGGCTTTCTAGCCCCCAACCTCTTTCCTGCACTCAGTATATGAGGCACTAGCATCCATTTACTGCCTGTGGGAAGGTATGCAAGAAGTAAAGGAAAATTTGATTAAAAAAAATAAAAAGCAAACGAAAGATCAAAACACTAAATTATCTTATAAAGTGAATTGTGTTATGCAAAATCAGAAGTAGGCTGGGGTCTTAAAAGTTGACTTTAAAAGTTAAGGACACACTGGAGAAACTTTCACATTGTACTAACAGAACAGTGTTTTTAGTCAGATTTTAGAGCTTCATGTTCCTGGATACTTAAAAGAATCAAGATTACCCAAGAAAACAACAGATTGGGCTGAAAACTGAGGAATTGTTTTGTGGTTTGGGTTTTGGTGTTTTTTGTTTGTTTGGGTTTTGTTGTTGTTTTGTTTTAATTTAAATACAGTACAACTGCAGTATTATTTCAAGGCTGAGACCAAGTAATGAACTTAAATTGAAACCTCAGGTTTAATTAAAAATTTTGCATCTTTTTTTGGTCATGGGAACCCAAAGCTCCAGCCAGCAGAACAAAGGCTCTTTGGTAATTTTTCCCACATGTGCCTTCTTCCCAAGGGATGCACAGGCCCGAGGCATGCCCTGGAAAACAGTGGCACCCTGCTCTGGTACCCATCCTGCCATCACTAGCTGTGCACTCTCCAATCTCCAATTTCTACCACCATGCCCATTGCCTCTGGCAGCCCTTTCCCACTTTTCCCTCACAGTTTTCATCCATCTCTTTTGCATGGGGATGTCCAGAAGGAAGTGACCAGCCCAGCACCATCGGGTCTGGTGCATCCGTAACACAACCTTCCGTACAGGCAAAGGCTCCACTCCAGCTCACCAGCACACCACAGTTAAGTCTACATTATCTCCTGTGTCTAAAGAAGGGGGAAAAGAAATTTATCCCTTCCCTGTGCAATCACTCTGGCATATTTATTAAACTTCATGAAGCTGCAGAGTGAGGGGACAGAACTATAACTCACAATATTCCTCTGTCAATTGTGTTTTCAGATTTCTGTGACTGTCCCCTGGATTGTGTCTGTTTGGACTCCAGATTTCTTGTGCCATCACATTGTGCTTGCACAGTCTCCAAACAGCACAATTTGCATCATCATGTTTCCACCAGTCTCTGTTATTCCAGAACTTCAATTTCCTCCTAATTCATCACATACAAATGAACCCTCAAGTGTCTCAAGAAACAAGCTGAACAAGCACAGACAGCACTAAGAGAGACAAGTGTTCAGATCTTTTTTATGTTTTTCATCCTGAGATAAACTTGTCAGACAACCAGAATTTCTAGTGGAGCATAAGGAACAGGGAAACTGAAGGACTAACATGTAAAAACCACAGGGTTTCTCAACTCCAGCTTGAATGAAACAGCATGACACTCTGGGCCCAATATCCCCAGCAAATATTAAGAAAGTCAATAAAACTAAAGTCATGTAAAACTAGCATGAATCAACACCTAATCTAAGCAATTCCTCTACATTTAAGTATTGTCAAGAAGTTGTTTCATTCCAACTCAGGATTAAGGCGGGGAAGAGTGCAGTATAAAGTGTTTTTACTTCTGTGTTACAATCCCTGCCCAAGGTGCCAGGTAGGGCGCAATAAAATGGTTTCTCTGGGATGTCTGAGGCTGAGTACGGCATTGCTCCCTCCTGTGCTTAGAGCAACAACAGAAAAGAATATGTACTGATTACTTAAGAACAGCTTCAGCCTCTATCATCATTTCTGCACGACAGAATCCTTCTGAAATACACCTTGTCTGCACAGAGACTGAAATTACACCAAATCCACTTTCTCTCCTCCACATTATGCATTATATGTATTCCAACCTACTTGTCCTGTCCTCTGCCTCATTAGCATGTCACAACAATTTCAGGAGCAAAATTCTTGTCACAATGTGCAAAGGCGGAAGAATCCGTGTAAGATTACTTTGAGTTGCAATAAACAAAAGCACTGAAGCAAAACACCCAGGGCAGAGCAGCCGTCACTGCTGCTCTCGGCAGATGCTGGAATGTCACTGCAGAGAGCAGCAACTTCCACCCCGGCTGGCCACAGCAGCACACAGCTGATCAATCACAGCTTTTAATCTCATTACTGCCCCAGGGATTTCTTTTCCCTGAAGCAAGTTTTCTTGCTCTTTGGCAGCTCAGGTAACCACAAAAGTGACCAACACTAAATGGTGTCATTTGCCTCCTCTATATTCGTTTACACACAACCTTTGAGGTGGTTCAGAATTAAAGATGATGATTAATTTGTCGTCTAGTTCCATGGATGTGTCTGCTGTTAGCATTCAGTGAACTCCTGGTGACTCGGTATCTGTTGCATTCCAAGGAAGGATACAACAGAAAATGTTCACTTCTTAAAGCTGCATTTGCAAAGGAGGTAAATGCAGCGTCTAAGTTTAGGCTAATGGTGTGCTGTTAGAAGGAATTTATAGAACACACATCTAGTCATTGCAAATAAAATATTCCAGCACATTGCTTTGGAAATAAGTCTCAGGATAATACAATAGTCTGACAGATGAACATTTTAAAAGATTCAAATCTCAGGGTCCCAAATCAGTTCAGGCATTTTAAATCATTGTTGTAAATATTGAATATTAAATGAATAAACTAATTTGACAACAAAAACATTATTTATTTCCTCAGAGATGCTTTATCTTTAATTCTTCTCAATAAATTATCTCCTGTGAGGTCTATGACAACTCTCTTCAAAGATCTTAGATTTTATAGCAAGTAGTTAGGTAGCCCATCACCTCTTCCCACATGATTCATCTCTTTCAAAAGCAGAAAACAGACACAGAAATTAAGGTGTTAACTGTTTGCACACCCAGCTGGAATCACTGCTGGCTGGACCAGCCCAGAACTTCAACCTGCAGACAGAGCACCTGCAGCAGTTACCGCTTCTGTCTTGGCCTAGGTGCCAGTTCAATACTTTGAAATGTTTCAACAGTTTTATTATTCAAGGAAAAACACATCTAGAGTGGAAAGCTAGCTAGTCTCCAGGTTGGATAAGTCTTTGAAGTCTTGTCTTCAAAAGATGAGAGCTTTTGGATTTTTTATTTATTTTTTTAATAAAGTTGGTGCATTATTACCACAGATTTTTAAGAGGAGCTCGCACCAACAAACTGCTGCCCTGTCCCTCTCCTTGTACTGGGCTGAACTACAAAAAAATCCCCAACCAGTCTCTTGGGAGATTTCTGTTAAGAACAAAGGCCTTGGAAACACAAATGGGAGTGTTCCCCTTCAAGCCCTTTGAGAATAACTGCCTCACTAGATAATTCACACTATTTAACATAGACAGAAATTCTAACTCCCCTCCTTCCATAAGATTTCATACATCACAGGCAAAAATATCCAACTATCATGACCCCAAACACCAGCATAAATGGAAAGATCTCTTCCCAACCTTATCCATCCTTTCCCCAAACCCACCCTCCAGTTCTTGGTTAAATGCTGGTCAGAGCCCATGTCCCAGGCTCACAGTTTCCTGCCCTGTTGCCTCCTGACAGAACAGAATCGAGCTGGAACCAGCTGCTGCCCTGTGAAACCTCTCCCTACTCATGTGCCCAGGGCCTGAATGTTTCTAATTCCAGGAGGATTTTATACATCCATCAGCATTTTTGTTTGCTTGTTTTGGGGTAGGTGGGAGGGTTCTCTTTGGTTTTCCATTCAACACCAGTCTCCCGTAAACTTCAAGACAAAAGCTGAGGACACATCTTGAAATCTCATTGCTGCTTTTCATTGGACCTGAGCAAGAAGTATTTGAACTGAACTCAGTAGAACCAGATATCAGAAATTATTTGCAGCATAAACAGATGGTGGGATGACAGTGACACACAGGATTAAAGCAGCATCTCTCCTGAGGAAGGGTAAATGCAAAGAACAAATTCTTGGTATTTTTCTATATTCTCACTGTATGTGTACAAGAGAACTGCACCAGAATAAATATCTACTGTTCGGAGACCATACTATAAACAAAAGCAGCCTGATTGCTGAGGAGAACTGTAGTGAAATATTCTATGGAGGGCAAAAATAACACCTTTAGCTACAAGTCTTCAAGAACTTTTAATTGTGTGTTATGAAAACTCCCTACAGATGAGATTTGCCAGGTTGCCACATTTAATTACTAAATAAATCTTGGACTAAATCTTCTGAGCTGACTTTAATGATTGAAGAATTTCCTCCTACAAATCCTTTCCAAGGAGAAAACTCATATCATTTAATATAACTGTATGGTTTTCTGAGCCTTGTAACATGGAAGTACAAATTATAACTGTAAAACATTATTATAACTCTGGAACATCTTAGGTTTATTTAGTATTCATATTCTTATTTTGTCTAGCTCGCTGCACAGTTGACTTCCTGTGGTCACACATTTCTGAAGAGACGTGACAGTTTTCAATAGGGTTAGATTTGAATAAATCCCCGAATTTTATAATTTCTGTCTTTAAACTACAAAGTTTGACTTTCAGTACAGAGATAAATTTGGGGTTAAGCCTCATTAACAGCAACTGAGACTTTAAAGAAGCTGAAATTCTAAACAAGGCAATGATTTTATAGGTAAAGAAGAAGCCTAACTTTTCAGCATAGACAAGCCAAGACTAATTTATCAGAGAATATTTTGCTAAGCCATGACCAAAATATTGCTGCAAGACTGGTCATATAATTTTTAATTCAGCCTACACTTTGGATTAAATTGTGAGCAGAAAATATCTAGGTATGCTAACAGCTCAAATACATTAAGACAATTGCTTTCATTTTGTGAAAAATGGATTTCCCTAGAATATGCTCATACACACAACCAGCCTGCTGCTATTGTCAACTCTTACCACTTTTTAGATAAAAATACATCCTGCTTTACTTCAAATCTGCACAAGTCACTGAATGATAGTTAATTGCTCAGTCATGTAGTGTGTACAGCTGGAGACCAAATAATGTCTGTTCCACTTTCCCAGGCTTGTTTTAAGTGCGTCCTCATGGGTCCCTCTGTAATTCCCTCCACTCCATCCCTTAACCAGACATACATCTCTCTCCATCTCCTGAACCAATTTGTTCTATTTTTGTTACCACTTTAGATTGAAGGTAATGATGAGACTTTTGTCCCTAGTCTCCAGACAGCTGAAAATCTGGGTCTGGATTCTTTCATCTGCTTCATGCACATGAATGTGCCTGCACTGAGCTCCACTGGTTTTGGTAGGGACCTAATAAGAGCAAGTTTCTATAACTACATATCCAATTGCAAAAATCTGCATTCATGTTTTCAGTATTCAAGTACTTTTAATATTTATGATGCACAAATGTGTCTTTCAACATCAAGATGATGAACAAGAATTCATCATTTTAATAGAAACATTTACACACATATGTTAAACACTTCATAGTGCTTATAGATTACTGAGTACAGTATATTTTCATTCATTTATGCTTGCTAGTCTAAAGATCATTTTTGCATTAAAAGATGATCAATAAAAGACCTGCTAGGAATTTGATGCAGATTCAGAAAGGATATTTCTAGTGTGCTTTCAAAGAGTGCTTTTGAAAGATCTAAAAGGCTAATATTCTAAAAATTTTCTTCAGGCCCTTCTGAAAAATCCCACTGTTCAAAAATATTCCTCACTATGCGAATATTCCTGTTAAAAATAAGACTTGAGAATTCATATGCTTCAGGCTCTCTGACAACAAGATTTCCATTTAAATTAAAAAAACCTCAAACAAACAAACCACAAAGCCATTTAAAAGAAAAAATTCTACATTGTTTTTCCCCTCCATGGCAAATCTCTGGATAGGACATTAGTGCTCATGGCTAAAAATCCATTTTTTTAAGTCTCGTGTTTTCTTTGCAGAAACTGAAATGAGCAACTATGGTCAGATGTCTTCAGTGTGGTACAGTAAATGTTAATCATGAGACGCCTTGTTTGTATCTTACAATTGTCTTCTAAATTAGTTTATTGAATAAAAGATTAGTTGGAGGGGTCTGTTCGTAGTTCTGAGGCATCAGTCCAAACTGAGATGGGAGACTGGCTGAGTTTGGACATTATGATTATGCACGAGGAGTACCACGAGGAGTACCCTGCTTAAGGGTAGACATAATTTGGGTTTCCAAATACACCAGTTGTCATCCCATCCTTCGGTCCTGAGGTCTGGCACAGCAGCACTGAGGCAAGAGAGAACTGTGTACACAGCACAGATGGGGCTGATTCCACCTCCACGTGTTACATGTGGGCTCTCTCTGTCTGCTCTTTGTCCTCATAACATGACAGAGCTGAGTTGGCGTCTTCTCACTTAACTAAGAATATTAAAATAATTTCAGTAGAAAGGGAACACAAGGGATCACTTGAAGGAGGGCAGGCTTTGAAACTGGGAACAGATAAGGGCCTTGTCCACTCCCCCAGGTGTGCAGGGAGCTGCAGATCCTCCAAGGCCACTGTCTCTGTGTTTGACCAAGCTCAGTGTGAAGAGCTTTTTACTGATATCTCTTTGAAATTGTCCTTGCTGAATCTCGTGTTCTTTGTCTCTTGTACTGCACATCTTTGAGCAGAGTCTGGCTCTACTTCTCTCCAGCCCCACATTCCCCCTTCTGTGAAAGGCAGAACTGCTTCCCTTGAAATGAAACTTTCATAAATCAAAGGTTATTTGCTTTTTGCAGCTAACGGATTAGAAGCTTGATTAAGGAAATCCTCGACAGACTGCAACAGTTACTTGGGACAATGATACACACACACCATTTCCAGAGCAAGGCAAAATAGCTTCGATCACATCAGGACTCAGCTGCTTTAGCTCACAATGACTCTGTCTACACTTGTAGCACAGAGCAACAGAGGTGCAAAGGCAAAATATGTTGTTGCTTAGTGCACTAATCAGTTCACCAAGCAATTACATCATTAAAATTAAACTACAATAGAGCAAAGAAATTGTTTGTGAGAGATCACGTCTCACTGTTGCCTTATAATTGGCAGTAATATTGATGCTCTCTAGAAAAATAATTACCACTCCAGAAATATTCAGATGCAGGGCAAACATACACATGTCATAATTTCATTATTATTTAAGTTACGTACTACAAAGTAAAATCTTTTAAGAATAGAAGCAAAGAAAAAAATCCACCAAAGTAAAACCAGTGCAGAATTACTTCATGATAATTTTCCCCTAGCATTAATTTATCTGTACATTAAATTACTTATAGAAAAGGAACTCACCTCTCTCTTTCCAATGGGAGACTTATCAGCCAGTAAACACAGCTGAAGATCTATATCTTAAAGAGTCTAAAAGACTAAATTATTTGCAATTTAACTATAACCTAATTCCAAAGGAATTGTGCTTGTGCAGCATTCTCTAACAGTTTATGCAAGCACAGGCCAGCTGAGAGCAAACAAGGCATGAGCTGCATATAATTCCAGATCCCTAATTAATCATACATACTACAAGCAGCATCACAGTACTAAACAAGTTAACATGCAAATTATTCTTCTAGCAAGCCAATGCTACAGAGACAACAGAATTCGGAAGCATAGCAGAAGAACCAAGACTCTGGTTTTAGACCCCCTTCACAACTAGGTAATCCAATTTGTTTTCTTAAGCATTTGTATAATAACAGCACTTAATGCTATAAACAGTCTCCTGTGTTGCTTCTGGCCTTGTACAAATAAAAGAATTATGGAGAAAGTTCTGTGCTTATGAAGAAGTCACCGTCTATGTACAATCTTTCATATGTTTTATAGACATACTCAGACATCATATGCTTCTCATCCAAATTCCTTTCCATGCTCACACAAGAACTGCCTCTGAATTGAACAGGAAATATATTTTAAACAATATTTCTCAAGCTATATAAGTTTATACTCTACAGTTCAATACAAATAATTTAACAATTCACCAAAAGCAGTCTTTGTAAGGAGAAATAGCACAATACGGAATTTCTATGCTCAGTAGAAGTATGTAATAGTTTAAAATAGCACATGAAAAACATTGTTTCTTCCTGAAATCAAACCCATACAAACTGCTCTGCATCCAGAAAAACAGAATAACATAGTACATATTAAAAATGGATCCTAACCCACACTCCTCCTGCCTCAAAGGCAGGGCTTTAGGCTATATCTGGATTAACAGGAAAAACTGAGTAGGATTTAATTATTCCCTTTGCTGGCATGACAAGAATGGCTGCAGGGCACAAGGGCAGGGAAGCAGGCACCAGTGCTCAGCTATCACTGGCTCTTCTGCATCCTGCAGGGGTATATAGACCTCCTAACCTTCAGCTTAAGCCATTCCCTCACAATCAGAACAGTCATACTTCCTGCTGCTGTATTAGTTTGTCACTGGTAATGCTACAGGAGGGGTCATATCCATCGAGCTGAATAAAAACCTGCCTGGAGAGATTTATATGATGGCTTGCAATTCGTCTGCTCATAACAGGCAGGGAGCAGCAAAGAGCTGACCCCCTGTATGATCGTACTGAGCAACAGCAGGTGAGTGCTGCAGGAAAAGAGGGCAACCAGAAACCATCTTAACTCCTTTAATGTTCGTTAAAAGGAAAAAAGTAATGCAGCTACTCAGAAATGTTCAGAGTTTTGCTGGTAAAACTAAGAAATCCACATGGTACTGCCAGGAACACAACACAGTTGTTCCATGAGAACCTCCATCAGAGAAACTCATTTATCAACTCACTGTCTGCACATGCCTGGTTCTGCTGCTTCTTCTCCTAGACCAGAGGAACTCCTCACAACCGGCATGAGTGCTGAACAGGTATGGCTGGGTACAGAAGGCCCACGGGTCTAATTCCATTTCAGTGCAGTTAGGAACAGAACAACGACAGGGGAATTGCACTGTGGCCAGTTCTGGCCTGTCCAAAATTTCCAGTAGTGAGAAGCAGCCAGAGGCAGGGATTATTTGGAAAGGTGGGTGGAAATGCTGTATGATATCTTGTACATTCAGCACAATTATAACAGACACGGGTCCTTTGCAGTACCACTGTAAACTGATCTGAAATACTGCAACGGAGTTATTGTAGACCTTTACAGAGTTACAAAACCAGATGTGTAAATTATGAACAGGAAAAGCAACAATGAAAATCAGGCACTACTAACCATCATCATATCTGATTTGAGTGCTTTTGGATCAAGGAGAGTATTCCCTCTAGTCAAGGAACATATTTTGTTAAAGCTGTTAATCATTAGCAATCCAGAAACCACGGGCAGGACGAATAAACTGATCAACACCTGATGCCCTTCCAGCAGTTACACAGTGAAGATCACTTATCAAGAGAGACCTCAGTCCACACTAAGAAAGAAACACAGATGGAGAGATAAGGTTATGGTCTAACGCTCACCACGATGCTCAGAAACCTCAAGCACTTTAATCCTCACATGATGGGGATGCAGCAGGTGCTCAGCAAAAGCCTAGAGAGGCAAAGGCTGACTTCTACCAGCTGGCAGTAGCTCAAGATATCATGACCTGTACTTTATAAGTTATTGCTGAAGAGCTCCCAGATGAGCTACATTAATAAAGCTGTAGGCTAATTAAACCACATCCTTCACATCTCATCCTCCCATGTGTCTGGGAAGATCAATGCAAACCAAGGCAACCCAAGTGGGAATCATTAAATGCATCTGTGAGCCATGCCAGATCAACAAACAATTAGACACACAATGTTCCAATCAGTACAACAAACCAGCCTTATGGTTATGATCCCATCAGTTTAGCTTTCCTCAAGAGTACTTCCAATTAATTATAAAACATTTATACACAAACAGTGGCATCTCTAAATGTCTACTTTAAACACCATTAACACTGTCAATAGTCTAATTTCTAAAAGTAAACATCATAGCCTTGCTCTTGACAGGAAAGTTTTACCCACTGAAACTTTGTGCCATTCAGCTTGTATACAGTTATATTGATGAACTTGTAATCTCTGAAGGAAGTGAATGGGAAATATGTGCAAACATACTAACCAGGATAATAAGGTTCCCCAAAAACCAGTGTAAACACATTTCAGTGAATCCCCAAAAGAAAGAATATCTCAATGATTGTCACGAACCTACTCAACAATCTAAAATTTAAAAGACAACACACATGCTACAGCTCTGCATTCCACTTTTCCAAAGATCAGTGCTGCCACTGTCTGGATGAGTGCATTTACCCATTGCCCAGGGGGCTGAGAAGGCTGTGGAGTCCTACATTTACTGGGCTGGAAGCTGCCCCAAGAAGGCACAGCACGACTGGGAGAGAGGAGAGCTCACAGAGCAACACTTCTGCATTTACGAGGTAAGAAAAAGGTTTCTCATAAAAAACCCCAACCAAACAAAAAACCATATTTAATACATGGCAAAGAAAAGCCTTTGGAGACAGACAAAAATTAATAAGAATAGAATGAAACAATATCATCTGTTCCACTTTGTGAAAGCAAGAACATGTTCAGAAAACAAACAAACAAACAAACAAACAAAACCCCTTAAAAACAAAACCTCCAAGCCTTACCAAAGCTGAACTAAACACATAGTCTAAAATATTATCAAATACAGACCAGGGGCACTTCTAGTCTGCAGTACCAAAGGGGAGACATTTCTTTTTATTTGCATATTTTCTACTGTGTTTATTTACTTTTTGTTTTCCACAGTACCTTAAAGAGTCTCCTCTGCTGGCATTTACTGTATCAACAAATATTTGAAGACTAGAAGAGTAACAGTCATTTCTGATTCAATCCAAGCAGTTTCAGTAGTTGGATGAGGTTATTTTTTCAATATTAAAAATAGAACACTGAAACAAATAACCCTTTCCACCCCCTCCCCCCACCTGAATACCTTGGCACAGCCAAAACCCCAAATAGTTCAGAATCAAATTAAGTGACTTTGAATTTGATTTTAGGAGTTAAGATCCACTGAATTAGCATGATCTAGTTTTCTGTTTAATCATAAAAGCAGTTAATTCACTACAGATATTACAGTAAGATACAGCAGGATGATATAACATCAATATTCCAGTATCAAATATCAACTTCAATCCATATTGCTTGACCATAATAACAATGGGTTATAAATTATGGGACTATCAATCTAAAGTCACTATTTAGTGAACTAGGACAGGAATTCTGTGAATTAGAAGGAATGAGGTGCACTCTGACCAGGACAGTCAGCTGTGTCATCTCTGACTATCAGGGATCCCTGACTTGGTATAAATGTTTAAAATTGTATTTTTCACTTCCATCTGACTGCCCTCAACCATCAGCCTGTGCTTGGTCTGGCAGAACAATTTTCCCACAATGAAATCTTTAAAGAAGAACCATCAGTGTTATTTAGATCAGATTTCCAAGTCTCGTGTTACCACAGAATGAAGAAATCTGTCCAGTCAGACATTTTCATGAAGTAGCATCTAATTATTTCCTGTCTTAGTGAATCTTTCTTACAACAGAACCTAAAAGGAACTTAAAACCCACCCATTTTAAACTATGGCAGGTTTATGATATTGCATCTCACTTGCTTTCAGTTCCTTTTTTGAGGCTTAATAAATTTCATTTTTATAACAGCTCCCATCTTCACATTTTAGGAAGCTCACACATGTTAGAACTTGCCAAATGGAGCCCTTGTCCATGCTGAGAATTGCAGCAATTTGCTTACCTCCCTGCACACAAAAGAGTGTAAAAGATGCTGTATCAAAATAAGAATAAGCATGCTGATAAAAGTCCCTTATTCACTGGTATAACTCCTATATTAGTCTTTTCCTGACGCCAGCACTATAACTGTATTTCGAGAAAAACAAATCAAAACAAAATCAGCTAGAATAGCTAAGCTGATGCACAGGCTTTTTAGTATTATTGTTTACCTTAGCAGGCACAAGATGGAAAAAACAACAAAGACACATTTAGGGAAGCCAAGATACAAACAACAAGGTTTCTTTTTGTAGCAGCAACACTTAAATACATGTGCTCTGAAAGAAGAGAAACAGCAAGTTGGAAATGAAGACTGACCAAAATTAATGGAAAACCTGCTCAGGCCTGACATATCAGGAAAACTGTTCAAGAACACTTCACACATATGGAAACAGGCTCAAAGCTCTTCCAAAGTCAGCAGGATTTGGGCTGAACAGTTCAGGAGAGTCAATCTCTGATGCTCGCTGTAGATACGTGTTCTCAGTTTCCTAATCAGACAGGATGCTGCTTTTAAAATTGCAAATGGTGGAAGTCTGCATTTTTTTGCTCCCCTTCCTATGGAAGACTGGAAAATTCTATTCACTAGTTTTAGATCATAAGTAATATTGAGATGCACAGGACGTTTTAATTAGGCCAACACTGCTTTATGCTTTGTATTGACTTTGCCCTTTTTTGGATACTAATTGATTTATTTGTTCCTGTTGAGGATATGAACTTATCATCGATTTCTACTAAGTCAAATAGTTGACAGATGATACATATACTGCAACTTGATGTTTTTCCAGAACACACCACTTGGGAAGAAAGTTTCCATTTTACCTGTTTTCCAGATGAAGTGGCTAAACAAGTGGAGCCTCAATTCTACGAGAAACTACAGCCCTGGCTTAGTCCCACAGAGGAATGTGATTACTGCCAGCCAAGGAAGGTACTTATGCACATCATGTTGAATGGTAGCTTGTAAACACAATTTATCACCAGTGGCAGTTACTCAGTATGTTAAAACACTTACATTTTTTTATTCCACATCATTATGCATAAGATAGTGTGAATAAAGATATTTCAAATCAGATTCTCTTCTTTGGTATTTAGTAGACTCAGCAGAGATGCCAGACAAGCTTTCCATTAATCCCCTTAGAACAGAATATTGTGATCAAGAGAGCTGGAGAGCCCAAGAGCACAGGTGCAGATTGTGCTTAAGGATTTCTTCTCCATCAAAGGGCAATATTGCATGGGGGTTTATATACTGTGACCAACGTTTTCCATGTTCAGGCTACAACAAAAACAGATGGAGTGTGCTAGTGCCTGCTCTTCCCCACTCTATCTCACCATGCCCAAACTTACTTCACAGCTGGACCTTTGTGAAAATTAATGAATAGTTGACAGAGATGCTTTTATTTTTTTCCCCCAAAGCACTATATTTTGGAGACAAACTGTGCCCAGATCTCATTATTACACAACAGTCACACACTCCATGCTTGCTGGCATATTTATAAAACTTACTGAAATCTGCATGTTTTTCTACCAGTCTTTCTTAGCAGGTTTAAATTTGTTTTCAGCTACTGGGTGACATTCCAGCAATAGTTTTTAATTAACTTTGGAAATTCCAACCACCCAATATTGGGAATGTCAGGTCTAGGAGGAAGATAGTAATCTGCTCAGCTGATCAATGTAAGGATCCTGTAGCTCAAAAGCAAGGCAATTAGATATTTACATCACAACACTTGCAAGTCTCCCATGCAAAGCCAGAGAACTGGCTGAGATCCACTGTAAATGTGCCCTTGTAGCACCGAGCAGAACAGTAAGTCCCCCACAGGGAGAGCAGGGAGATGTTCTGGGGCATTAACACTGCACTTGACAGAAGGAAAACCTGTGACTGAATTTTACCTGGCAAAAAGAAAATACTAATTTCCGAGTGAGCCTGACACAGCTCACTTAGTTTTGGGTCACCCATCTTAGAGGAGAACCCACAAATTTGGACTGAGCAATTTTGAGTACTAGTCTTGCCAACTCCTTCCATAAAAACAGAAGATGGTGAAAGTTTGTAACTCATGTGAAGGATGGTTAAGAGCAGGAATCCTCAGCTAGTAATGGCCATTCTTTCAATATTTTATTTTCATCGATGCACTGGGCAGAGCTATTATTGAACACAGTATCACAGAATGAACTACTAATACGCTGCTAAAGGCAGCAGCTGTTATTCACCTTTATGAGTCATGAAAATAGCACCATTGAATAGCACTTCAGTAACTTACAAGAGAGATGGAAGTCAAAACTCATTTGAGGAACAGCCTCTAGACATTTACATCAGAAATTCAATGTTCTCTGGATCTGAAATTTTCATAATACTTCCAAGTTATCTGTTTTTAAGAATATCTGGTTTTGAGATGGAATTTAATTCTTGATGTCACAAAAATGTCACCAGTAAGATCCTTAGTTTTGTCTGTCTGTAGCATTCTCACAGCCTGATACACCACAGGTGGAATGCAAGTTAATGTTATTCTGTATAAAATAGCCACTGAGCTGATTTGTAAGGAGTGTCATTAGACCTACCCACCGTGAGCCCAGTGGGTTATGTCATCATCAGGCATGTCTTACATGAAATGCAGGGGGAAAAAATATTTATTCTGCAACAATACAGATTCTGAGTTGCAAAATAACTGCTGCCCTAAGAGAGGAATTACCAAGTTAATATTACATGACTGTTTTTAATCTATACTCCAACCAGGAAGTCTAAAGAACTGTAAACATTTGCTCTTGTAACAGGTAATATGTTCTTTTTTGTATATCAGAAACTCAAAGGCAAAGTTGATCTAACAGGAGTTCTACCTGTCAACGGTTCCTCATTTCATTATAATAACACTAATTTTCCCAAATATATTACTTTCTTTTTGCACTGTATAATACTCTGCCTTAACCCATGAGTCTGACTGTTCTGACCTGCAACAGACTGAGGAAAGAAGACATAGGGCAGCACAAACATGGGATCCCATTTTGAGGCTCCATCTACAATTAAACTAGTTTCCATCCATTGATCCAGTTAAAAGGAGTAGTAGGGGAGAGAGGATGAAAAGAAACAGACCCTCAGCAATGTTACTCAGCTCAGAGAAGTAAAATAAAATAAGCAGCCAAAGCACTTGCAAAAGCAACACTACCCAGGCAAAGAGTGCACCACTAACAATTTCTTGGAGCTTTATCAAGAAAGAGCCCATTTTGTAGATTAATGTAAAATGAGAATGGAAATAACGCTTAGAATTTCAATAAGCCTTTTAATTTATTGCTTTGAATCTTATGCATTTAACAGAAAGTAGTCATCTTCAAGGCAAGGTCTGTCGTATTTGCATTTAGGACTTTCTCCCCTTCCCTTTTCATATACAGATAAATAATTAGACTAAAGTGTAATGTTCCATTATCCATTTTTCACTAGGAAGAATTCAGCTAAATGGAGGAGCATTGACAAAGCAACTAAGCTCAGTAAATGGAAGCTCTCCCACATCACAGTATCAAAGGCTAACTGGTAAATCAACATATACAGTTTTAACAAGATGTTTTCCTTGTTTACTATGCAGAGTTTTGAGAAATTTCATTTGAGATTCATTTCTTTGTGGCTACATATTGGTTTGGATGGATTGTGGATGAATTGCTTGGATGAAAGGTTTGGATGAATTGTGTTTTAATGCATTTGTGAATCGTTAGTGGGGAACAGCTGATAATGAGGACAAAAAGGAGAGGGAAAAAATCTGTCTCTATGAACCAACCTCAGTATTCTACCCCTCTTCAAAAAGTAGTTAGGTATGAAAGTCACAAATGTACAGCAAACACCAGAACTACCAACATGCTGAGAGAATGCTTGCGCTAATCTGCCCAGCAGGGTCTTTGACAACTCAAAGGGCTAAAAGGCTAAATTCCAGCCTATAGTTAATCAGGAACAATAGCATAGATTTCTTTAAATACTTTTATCATGTTGGTAGTTCAAACAAAAGCCAGGTCCAAATATAAATCAGAAAAGAAAGGAAAGGGAATTTATGGAAGTAAAGTATGCTGCCTCCATATGAGTCAAGAACTATTTCACAAAATATCAGTCGAAGCAATGCATAAAACTGCATCAGATCAGAGATCAAAAAACACTGTCATTAAACTGGGAATACACAGAATTCAATGCATCAGATCAGAGATCTCAGGAGTAGGGCAGAAGACTGAGCTGTGAATGTCTAGACCTCAGCATATTAAATGACTGAGACAAAGATTTAATTCAGGCATTCAGCAAATAGAGACAATATAAATTAGCATTGCTTTTTCAAATATTAATGTTGTCCCATCTATCAAAACATTACGAGTTCTAAAGTTCTGTTACAACGTTGTATTACCTTTAAGCAGTGAGAGCAATAAAAATAGCACAAGAATCCCTGAACCTATAAAAACCCAGCTAATTAAATGCAGAACTAGAAGTACAGAGCTACCCACAGCCTATTGATGGACAAGCGTGGCTTTAGGCATGAATTGTAAGTCCCAAATCCTCTTAGATAAATTCCTCTACAAGAGAGGGAGCTCTGTGGTATAATGCAAACACCAAATTCAGAGTTCTGATAAAATGCCACGTAAGAGTTAAGACTGGTTTCTGACATGTATCAAGATACGTATTTCAGTTTTAAAACACAGCTTAGCCTCATTTTTCTCCCATCGTCTCACTTTTTCCCCCCATGACACACCACTCTGTTCAGAAGTTTCTTCATTAACATGAGCACATACACAGCACATTTAGTGTATATTTTCCTCCATTTGTTCCCTGGGAATGCATGTCAAAATTTGGGATTTTGAGACTTCTCTTTAGGGCTCTACTGACTGACCAGTGAGATATCCTGTCCAAATTCTTAAAAGAGACATTTTGTCCCCTTCAAACTTCGCAAACATTATTCAAAGGGGCGCTGAGGGGGAGAGAGGATCTATATTCCTGAAAAGAGAGAAATGGGACTTAATGCTTAAGGGAGGAAGCATTTTGTTAAGTTAATATGGTGGGCTCTTAGGGAACAAGGAGGATTTTTTGAGATTGCTTCACTTTGGAGAAATTTCTGTCTAATCTTTCTGTTGCCTGCTGTGTGACTAAGGGACTATGTTTGCTTGAAACGTCTGTTCTCTCTTCTACTACCAGCGATACACACTTTTCTTTTTTCTTTCTATTTAAAACAGAAGAGTGCTAAAATCACAAAATGTCCGCATTGAAATCTGAAAGTCCATATAAGCATGGCAAATGCACATGATGTCCCTCTAAAAACCAAAGAAGACTGTTAAGACAAAGAATCTCTTACAAGGCAGAGGTACTCTGGAACCCATTGGGAACTTCCCATCCTTTGTGATTCCAGCAAAAGCAGACAGAAAACAGACAGGCTGTCACTTCTCAGTACTATATACACCCACCTCTGCATTTTACAGAGAAACAAGTGACCTTCTCTTGTCTCAAAGACTTTATGAACTCTCATAAATAGTTCAGTTGAAAAACAGGGAAGGTGTTTAGGAGGTGATTTATTGGTCCAATCTCCTGAAATATATAATTAAGCTTTTTTTTTTTCCTGTCAATGCAACAACAGTCAAAGCCAAAACCTCATGCTTAACTGTGTCTCTTCCAGTTTCTGTAATAAACATACATTTTCCCTTTTCAGAGTTCATAATTGAATCTGGTGTCTATATAACTTTTATAAGAAACTATAAAATTCTCCCAGAGGCAAATCCAACAGGCATTCATCTCACAGTATGGAAATAAAACACCAACATGCACAAGTATGAGTTCCTTCACTGAGCATCTGGAAAATAGATTTTGCAAATTTTTCCCATATTTGTTCATAAAACTCATACTGTCTGCTCAGAAGAGTCCCCCCCATAGCTCTGACATAAAGCCAAGATATTCTTTAGAAGGGCAGGGAGATTTCAACAACCAGAGAAGTGGTCCAGTCCTCCTATGGATATTTGTTACATGTCAGAACACTGAATTCAAAAGTTTCCTAGTTGTACGTAGTGAAACATCATTAGCTACTTATGATTTATGCTGAAAAATAGCTAGAACTGACTCAAGACTGGAAATGCAGTAAAGTTTGTGGAAGTAAACAGAAATTATCTTTAGTTTAAAAAGAAAAAAAAAAACCCTTCAGTAAACACAGATCCCTAGTATTGTGAACTCTCCCATTACCACTGACAAAGAATCACTACAGGGAACTTCTACACCTGTGTGAAAGCACATGGAGGATTGGATGAAAAGCAAAATGAATTCTCCAACCACTCATCTAAGGACCAAAACAATGTAAGCACATACACTTGATTGTTGCTGCAGAGATAGCAGAGAGCTTTCAAATCTCTTCTAGTACCACGTTTGCTCAGAGATCTGCCAAAAAAGTATAGATTCTTTCCCTTATTAATACGCTGCCTTTCTGTATCTTCACCATAAATTCAGTAAGATGTCACAGGTAAAAATCACTGCTGAAGGCAACAAGGCTCAAGCTGTGTTTTTCAGGAACTGTTTCATCAGAAAACAAACATTACGAACAAATACATAACAGAATTATTAATTATTATTTTTAAACCTGGGAGGCTTTTTTTGCCTTAAAATGCAATGGCTCATTGTAGAACACAGTAGTCATGGTATCAGTGGTAGGCAGTATTATGTGTACCAGAAAGTCGGATCACAGAGTTCAGTGATGCTGAAAAACTCCCTGACAATAGTAACTCCAGAGAGATTCCTTGTAGTGCATCATTAAAAAAGTTTAGATCAAATATCCTCCTGTAATTCACACAACTAAATACTCACCTACTGAGTCTAGCAAAACCCCTCCAACTTGCAGATGGGATAGTTTGGGTATTCTGTCCCTGTATTAGCGTGTTTCGTGGTATAAAATATGAAGGTTCAGTGGAGAAAACAATTAATTTTGAAATATGCACAATACCATTCCAAGAGAGAAGGAACAGTAAGTTTTTTTCCGCTACAGCAGAAGTTTAAAGGAGCCTAATACTGATGCCCACACTTCGTCTAACAAAGACATTTGTGTCTCCAAAGAAGTGAAACAAGACAGTTTAATCAAGGTGAAAGAGAAAGGGGTTAAAAAAAGTTTTGTGGAGAAGCTGGTGCATGCCACCAGGAAGGAACCACTATTAACAGATGCAGCTCTTTACAGGCAAACAGTAAAATCACATTCGTGTCCAAACTGTGAGAGATTCTCAGTAACTATTAGTTAGGATTTGTCTTACCTTTCCTTGCACATAATGGAATGCTTTCAGTAGTAGTTATTTGTTATCCTAAGATACCTTTTTTGCCACATCAACTCTGAGACAGCTAATTATTTTACCTACTTTCCATCTCTTTCTAGCCTCTCACTTCAGCTGCTGTTTTGTTTTGAATTGTGCCATAATTGGAGCTTTCAAGCACTAACAATGAAATAGTGGCCTAAGATTCCCAACTTTCATTTAAAATCACCACCTTGTTGACTCCAAAAACTGAAATGTGTTAACCAAACAAATTCAATAGCTTCAAAGAACAAAAAAGTATTAATGCTCCTTCACTGGATTTCTAAGCTCTTCACCTGAGACTAATGGAAAATAATTATATCAATTCACTGAATACTTAGCCTGAAATAATACCAGATGCTGAAAAAATTTAAAATACTGAAAGAACAGAAAGTACTTGTTTTTTGCTGTGAAGTTAACTGCATCATCTCACAGATATTGCTTCTCCCATGGAACTAAGATCGCTGTAGCACAGGGACGCAGCACAGATCCTTTCCAGCACAGCCTGCTGCTGACTGCAGTACATTACAGGGTCCGGGAGACCTGTTCTCTGAGCAGATCAGGTTGTTAGTCAGGGGCACTAATGAGTCTGTGGTGCAAATGACAATTCAGTGGGGAGTGGTCAGAGGTGAGAGGAGCTGGATGGGAGTCCAGCTGACTGACTTAACTGAATTCCCTCATTCCCTCTCACCTGGCCCAACTCTCATACCTTTTACACCACCATTACCTGGTGCCACCATAACCAGACAGAGCACCACCAAACACTGTCCCTTACCTCTTCCAGGGCCTGCTCTGAATCCTGTACTCTCTATTCTCCAAGATCACTAAAAGAGACTTTAGATGACAGAGCAGCTTCTCAGTGGACTAGAAACCCTCCTGTAGTGCAGCACTCAGTGAAACAGGTCCCACGGCTGAATAATGATACTACTACCAGTAAATCATTTTGTGCACAAGAAGGAGGGGCCAGAATATGAACATTTGAAGCACGAAATCTTCTGTAAAACCCCAGTTCTAGCACAATGCCTAATCCCACAGTAACAGAATTAGCTCACTTTACTGCAAATTGTTTAATTAGAGCACAGTCTGCCTGAAGTTTTTCTGGTGACTAAAAGAACATTGAAGTAGGTTAAAACATCTGCTACTAAGACAAATGTTAGAAGAATAAAGCAGGCAGACTGCCACAGAAATCTATGGAATAATTTGCATTATCTTTTCTTCTACTAGAACATTTAAAGACTGATTCTCCCTTATGAAATCCATGGAGCTTCTGTTAAAGAAGTGATATCAAGACCCTAACTTGGCAGCTGACTGTACTGCAAAATTACCCAGGAGGATCTCTACAAGAAGCCACCTGGAAGCAAATGAGTAGCAGAAATACTCAAATATACCTTCTTTAAAAAAAAGACTAAAAAAAAATTAAGTAAGACAAAAGAAGCTGTACTGTTCGGGTACAAAGTACTACTACTAATCACAGAATCTACTAATTAAAGAAGGAACATGCTACTCCTATATGTACATACAACAAATGAAAAAAGACAATTATTCATTCAGACATGCATTTTTCAGACCTATGACAAGGAATTTATATGCATGAAAGAAAACACGTTTTGCAAACTGATTCGGTCAAATGAAAATATTTACATCAGTTTACAAACAGGAGGTTATATCATATTAAAACATCAATATGCACACATGTAGTTTAAATTTACATGCACACAGTGCCCTGGCAGTAATTTAACGATACAAGATTTCTGTATCCCACGAATTGCTGTGTAATGTTCTACATGAAAGAATAACATGTCTAATTTTACTCTGAAGATGAATGATTTGTCAGGCAGAAACGTTCATTAGATTTAACCATTACTTAAAAACAGGGTAATAAATCATTATTTTGCATCAAATGAAGAAGCAGCACCTTTCTTAGCTTGGTTGTTCAGTCATAATCATGATAAATGGACATTCTAGGACAGGTGAATTTTAACAAGCATCCAATATGCTTTGATTAATTAGATTTTGTTTTCTAGTTTTTGTTCTCTCTTCCTCTATGAACGAGATACTGATGTTGAAAGCAACACTGAATATACAAGCATTCATTGTTGCGTTAAAAAGCTGTTTGTTGTCAAAAGGAGCCCAACTGAAGTCATTTAAAGTGACTCTGAAAAGTACCAGGAGGAAAACATGATTGAGCAGTTCAGAATATTACTTTAAGTGTGTGAATCTCTGCCAGTGATTCTCCACACAAGGTAATATGGGCACACAGAGAACACAAATGCACCTGAAATGTCTGAGCAGTTGATCTATGATTTGGTCTATGATTCCAAATATCAAACATTCAGTTCCTCCAGTTCTGATCATTCTACTTTTCTTTACAGAAAAAAACAGGACATGCTGAGAGAAACCTGCATTTCAACTTAACTACGGGATCTGTCTCCTCATGTTCTGTGAAATTAAACATAAATAAAGAAAAGCACGTACCCAGCACTGTTATAGACAATGTCACCAGCACTGTACAGCTGCAGTTCCCATCCTGCTTCATTTCTCTCCTCCCCTGGCCCTTCCTTTGCTGTCTCTAATATATTTGCTCTTTACTACTGGAAGAAGCTTCATTCACGAAGGTCAATGTTTCATTTCACTGGGATGACTGTGCAATCCACTGGGGCACTCACAGGCAATCTGAGTGGGATGCACTGCTGCTCCATGGGTTAATGCCAGCTGTGTGGAGCACACACTGACAGCACAGCTACATGTGCCCACAGCTGCTGGTCCTCCTACCCAGCTGTTTTAACAGGTTGCTGGAGACCTCTAAAACATTTCCTCCACTCTTTGCATTTTTAATCCAAACCTGTTGGGCTCTTCTTATTTTTTATCCAGTCATTTGCACCCAGACCATGCCTAGAAAAATCTGGGTTCTATGATATATTGCATTCCAAAACCATGTCCCCACAGACAGACACCACATTTATTTCATACAGGCAGATAAATAAGTTTTTTCTCCTTTAATATTGTAGAGTCTTCTAGATATTTACTGCATCAAATATTTGTGGGATGGGAAAGAACAGGAATAGTAGGCAAAAGAAAGCTAGGGGTGAAGTATCTTCACATTAAGTCAGATTTCTTACAATGGGATGTACTAGACAGGAGCTCAAGAAATCACCAGCCAGTCTGTGAGTGAGCAAGTACATTCTTGCCTATTTGGCTACCCAGAGGTTTTTTGCAGGAGCTGAGGAATGACAGTCAGCAGGTGTGACCACAAGCATGACACCATGAAAGCCTGAAGAAGCTTTGTTTGGGGAATTTTACTTTAAATGTGATAATAAATAACCATCGTTATCTTCCAAACAAGATTTTCAAAAGAATGCATTGGGAAGGGAAAAAAANTGCCACAGAAATCTATGGAATAATTTGCATTATCTTTTCTTCTACTAGAACATTTAAAGACTGATTCTCCCTTATGAAATCCATGGAGCTTCTGTTAAAGAAGTGATATCAAGACCCTAACTTGGCAGCTGACTGTACTGCAAAATTACCCAGGAGGATCTCTATAAGAAGCCACCTGGAAGCAAATGAGTAGCAGAAATACTGAAATATACCTTCTTAAAAAAAAGACTAAAAAAAAATTAAATAAGACAAAAGAAGCTGTACTGTTCAGGTACAAAGTACTACTACTAATCATAGAATCTACTAATTAAAGAAGGAACATGCTACTCCTATATGTACATACAACAAATGAAAAAAGACAATTATTCATTCAGACATGCATTTTTCAGACCTATGACAAGGAATTTATATGCATGAAAGAAAACACAGTTTGCAAACTGATTCGGTCAAATGAAAATATTTACATCAGTTTACAAACAGGAGGTTATATCATATTAAAACATCAATATGCACACATGTAGTTTAAATTTACATGCACACAGTGCCCTGGCAGTAATTTAACGATACGAGATTTCTGTATCCCACGAATTGCTGTGTAATGTTCTACATGAAAGAATAACATGTCTAATTTTACTCTGAAGATGAATGATTTGTCAGGCAGAAACGTTCATTAGATTTAACCATTACTTAAAAACAGGGTAATAAATCATTATTTTGCATCAAATGAAGAAGCAGCACCTTTCTTAGCTTGGTTGTTCAGTCATAATCATGATAAATGGACATTCTAGGACAGGTGAATTTTAACAAGCATCCAATATGCTTTGATTAATTAGATTTTGTTTTCTAGTTTTTGTTCTCTCTTCCTCTATGAATGAGATACTGATGTTGAAAGCAACACTGAATATACAAGCATTCATTGTTGCGTTAAAAAGCTGTTTGTTGTCAAAAGGAGCCCAACTGAAGTCATTTAAAGTGACTCTGAAAAGTACCAGGAGGAAAACATGATTGAGCAGTTCAGAATATTACTTTAAGTGTGTGAATCTCTGCCAGTGATTCTCCACACAAGGTAATATGGGCACACAGAGAACACAAATGCACCTGAAATGTCTGAGCAGTTGATCTATGATTTGGTCTATGATTCCAAATATCAAACATTCAGTTCCTCCAGTTCTGATCATTCTACTTTTCTTTACAGAAAAAAACAGGACATGCTGAGAGAAACCTGCATTTCAACTTAACTACGGGATCTGTCTCCTCATGTTCTGTGAAATTAAACATAAATAAAGAAAAGCACGTACCCAGCACTGTTATAGACAATGTCACCAGCACTGTACAACTGCGGTTCCCATCCTGCTTCATTTCTCTCCTCCCCTGGCCCTTCCTTTGCTGTCTCTAATATATTTGCTCTTTACTACTGGAAGAAGCTTCATTCACGAAGGTCAATGTTTCATTTCACTGGGATGACTGTGCAATCCACTGGGGCACTCACAGGCAATCTGAGTGGGATGCACTGCTGCTCCATGGGTTAATGCCAGCTGTGTGGAGCACACACTGACAGCACAGCTACATGTGCCCACAGCTGCTGGTCCTCCTACCCAGCTGTTTTAACAGGTTGCTGGAGACCTCTAAAACATTTCCTCCACTCTTTGCATTTTTAACCCAAACCTGTTGGGCTCTTCTTATTTTTTATCCAGTCATTTGCACCCAGACCATGCCTAGAAAAATCTGGGTTCTATGATGTATTGCATTCCAAAACCATGTCCCCACAGACAGACACCACATTTATTTCATACAGGCAGATAAATAAGTTTTTTCTCCTTTAATATTGTAGAGTCTTCTAGATATTTACTGCATCAAATATTTGTGGGATGGGAAAGAACAGAAATAGTAGGAAAAAGAAAGCTAGGGGTGAAGTATCTTAACATTAAGTCAAATTTCTTACAATGGGATGTACTAGACAGGAGCTCAAGAAATCACCAGCCAGTCTGTGAGTGAGCAAGTACATTCTTGCCTATTTGGCTACCCAGAGGTTTTTTGCAGGAGCTGAGGAATGACAGTCAGCAGGTGTGACCACAAGCATGACACCATGAAAGCCTGAAGAAGCTTTGTTTGGGGAATTTTACTTTAAATGTGATAATAAATAACCATCGTTATCTTCCAAACAAGATTTTCAAAAGAATGCATTGGGAAGGGAAAAAAAACAACCAACCCCAAACCAATACAAACAAAAAAGCCTCACTGAGCTATCTTTAAAATGTTACATCTGCCCAGTCTGGACAAAATGTGGAAGGGCTCCAGCATTGATACGGGAATTGAATTATTTGTTTAGTTTGAGCTTTGCAGAAGAAAATGGAATCCAACACTTCTATCTACTGAGCAATCTGTCAGTACAGGACAAGCAGAGTCAAACTGCTGGCTCTGCTGACAAAATGTTCAGTGTATTAGTAGCAAGGAAGAAAAAACTAATATCATGCCAACAAATGTTCTGACTTGAAATCACCAGTCACAGAAAAGACTGTCTTGGAATACTAATTAGCCACCAGAAGAACAGAGGTTGTCCTATTAAATACAGTGCTATATACTGAACAAATGTGAATGGAGCTAATTTAGGGCCGTGCCAAAGGAGCACACATGCAAAAGCCCTCGGGCACTATTGAAGATTAATATGGTCAGCAGAGTCAGAAAGTGTCCTGAACAGAAATGAAATGGAAGAGAAGGAGAAATAGATAAGTTATTAAAGAACACTGATGAGGAACCTGTTGTCCTGGACCATAAGGAAAAACCCTGTTAAGCTTCACTTGTAATGAGAATGTGTTTAATCACTTATACAGGTATATAATCACCAGCTATTCCAGAACATTGGCTACAGAAAAACATGCTGGAAGCAGGCCAGATGCTGAAATTCCTGGAAAGCACTTCATAGCTTTTATTGCAAACACAATATAAATATTAAATAAAGAAGAAAAAGGTCAGACACCATTTGCAGAATTTCCTTTTGAAACTAGTTTCATACATGAATTTTAAGAGGTTTACACAAAAAGTTTAATTGCAATGTGAATTCAGAAATCATTTATATACAGAGTATACACAAAAAGACTGATTGCTGTAGGAAATTCACTATAAAAACCCACCTCCAGGGAACTCCATGATCTACAATCACATTTCTGTAGCACCCTGATGTTACCTTTTTCCAGGTAAACTCTATGATCTACACTGGATACCTAAAAATCCAGAATAACAACCCTGACAAAGAAGAACAGTCCTTGACTGCAGTGGCTCAACTCCTTTCTTATAAACACAGGTCAAAGAAATAAAACATATCAAGAGTAAATCCCTACTAAAGCTGCCCTCTCCCCAAACTTGTGTTTTACTTTCTATTAATATTCTGATATATTTTACATATCTATATACATATATATATTAAATATATGTATTATATATATAAAAGTATAATTAATAGCCAGAAGAAACACTAATGACATCTTCCCCACATCCACTTACTCCAATGATGATGTTTATTAAAAGTGTTCTGACTAGGAGCCAATATTGAAGAGCCTACCAGGGCTTTCATAGTATCATAGTATTGATAATGTTGGAAAAGACCTTGAAAATCATTAAGTCCAAAGTATAATTCAACTAAAACCTAACAGCTATAACATTTATATCATGGCCCTCAACACGTCATCCAGTCTACCCCTAAACACCTCCAGCGATGGCGACTCAACCAACCTCCGTGGGCAACACATTCCAATGCCGGATCACTCTATCAGTGAAAAACCTTTTCCTAATGTCAAGTCTAAACCTCCCTTGCTGGAGCTTAAGACCATGACCCATCATTCTATCTCCAATGGCCAGAGAGAAAAGACTGACCCCTGCCTGTCTACAACCCCCTTTTAGGTAGTTATAGACAGCGATAAGGTCACCCCTGAGCCTCCTCTTTTCCAGGCTAAACAGACTCAGCTCCTTCAGCCTCTCCTCATAAGGCTTAATCATCCTTGTTGCCCTTCTCTGAACTTGTTCCAGCAGCTCAACATCTTTCTTAAATTGAGGGGCCCAGAACTGGACACAACACTCAAGGTGCGGCCTAACCAGTGCTGAGTACAGGGGAAGGATGACCTCTCTTGACCTGCTGGCCACACCACTCTTGATGCAGGCCAGGATGCCATTGGTCCTCTTGGCCGCCTGGGCTAAGAGTTTAATAGCCATGCCCTTCAGGAGAGTTGAGCTTATCAGCAACCTGAACAGCAGGAGCACTAGGAGGGACTGGTAAGGCAAGCTTTCATTTAAGACTGCAAACCCCTAACTGAGCAGGGCAGGCAGAGCTCAGCTCCCACAGAGTCACTGGGACCAGCCGCTGGCCTTGGGGGTGCAGGTGAACACATGCAGGTGAGGAGCAGCAAACAGCCTCCCATCAAAATAAACGTTCCTAGGGACTAAAAGAACGTTGCCCCAAGCACGGGTCTAGGTCTACAAAGCATGGCTTTTTACATCCATTTAAAATAGATGGAAGCTAAAAATCTCACCATCGACAAGGCTCAGAAAGGTCATTTTCAGGATTTCATAATTTCTTAAACTGTTCTATTTTTAGCATCTACATAACACAGTGATTTTTTTTAATCTTTGGAATTCCTGAACACTCAAATAAAGGAAAACTTCTGCCACTCCAACTAATATGTGAGACCTCCAAGTAATATATTCGATGTCGTTCAGGGAAAAAACCCATCCACCAGATATGACATTCCTGTTGCTACTGTTAAACAAGATAAAATGCTACAACCTGACAAAGACAAATGAAAACCAAAGCATCCCCTCCAAGGCAGCTAACGAAAAGGCAAAAGTCCTCTGCAATTGACCTTAACGAAGTTACAGTGCTGGTGCATTAAATCAGACAAATCTATCTAAATAGAGTTTTATGGTTCAGAGTTACATGTGCAAAAGTCATGAAAATAAGAGTTATTCCCACAATTGTTTAACATGGTTCAGTGACTTCCTCACACAGAGGGCATCTTTTCCTTTCCCTCAGCCAGTGCTGTTTCAACTGTACACACACGTGTATGTGAGCAATGATAAGCAATTATGCAGACTTTACAGTGAAGACTATTAAATGAGAATTGTGACTTCAGTTCAGCAAAGTAATATTGCTTTGTTAATTAACAGTACAAGAGGCTTAGACATTTCTTCAGAAGGGAATGCTGAGAAATTAAACACACGCTGTTGTCATTGTGCTATTTAACGCTGCTGTTGGTCTTAACCAAGGACATGTAGGTTTATTTTTAGCTATGTTAATTATTATAAAGGTAAAAAAAAATCAACCTGAGGCCTTACACTTATGCAAGACAGTTTATATTATAAATAGGACATTTGTGCCAGCCTAGATATTTTATGGCTATTTTCTAACCCCAATTATGTATAACATACTACTTTGAGAAAGTATCAGGATCAAGGTCATTGCACTGTGCCTTAATGATGAGAAATTATGAGAAATTTCCTTAATTATGAAATTTTAGGGTATATTTTTACCACAGAGTTCTCCTCTATAATAAGGGCTAGAGCTTTTCTCCTCTAATTCCCTCCCATCCATAAATAAAGCCCTTTCACCCAAACTTACGACGCTTTAAACCCTAATAGCAGCTTGACTGGGACTTTCACTAAAGCTATAGGATATTTTCAGGTCAACAAGTTGAGTGAAAAAAGGACCAAAAATAAATATTTCAACATTGATGCCTCACAAATGCTGTCAGTTCAGCTCCTCGGGTGTGGCCTGAGTTACCCGCTCTGTCCTTGTCTATATTAACATAACATATATGGTACTCTTATGCTTGCTCTGCCATAAAACCAGAAAAATATCCTGAAAATTTTCAAAAAACATTTTCCCCATAACCCACAGAGTGAGGGCTCTCTGAACATCACACCTTCAGCCATCACAGGCAAAACTCTTTCTCAAAAGCCTTCTCCTCAGATGAAAACTGATGGATTGTCTCATAAAGCCCTTTAATGCAAAGTTCTTTTAGGAGGCATTTTAAAACAGAAAAAAACCACACTCTAGGTATAGTTAGGAGATACTATTTCTATTGAAGGCATCAATAAGTACATTTTACCTCGAGACAGTCTCTCCTAAAAAATCAAGGCACATTTCACTGCTCCTCCTCAAATAAGAACATCCTCTTAATATTTCACCTATTTTACATTCACACTGACACAGACATAAAAGAATCTCAAAGTCATAAAAACCTAGAGCCTCCAACATCCCAAAACAAAAAAAAAGCTTTAGAGATACCTCAGGATAAAAAGGCCAAGAAAAGGCAGCAGCAATACATAATCTCATGTATTTGCCAGTTAATGTAACATTAGAGTTGTATGTATATTTATTCCCACACAGGAACTGTAGAGATGGGAAAGGCTATTTGCTAATCTCCGTTAGGGCACTGTGAACCTGATAGCAAAGATATTTGTGATTTACATCAATTCAAGTGCTATCCATCAGTGATAAAGGGATTTATCATTGGGATGCTCAGATTATTCCCCAAATATCAACTAATAAAAGCATATGTATTCATGAGGCTTCCATTAGTAATGTTTCACTGTACTTTATATATATTAGATTAAATGCCTCTTCTTCAAACCTTTTCTGAATAAATGCTATCTTTCCCTTTACTACAAGAAGTAATAGATGAAATAACTCCACAAGAACCAGACACAGTTTCCAGAGCTCGAGTCTGCAAATACAACCACACCCCCGCTCCAAACCATAAAGCCCCAAACAAGTAAAAAGACAAAGGAAAAAGCCGCCTCACTGGACTATTCTTATATTTTTTCTGCAGCAGCTCTTGTACTCAATTTAGAGTGGTTATAAACTAGATAAATCCAAAGGGGAAAAAACCAAAAGTCAAACAAGCCAAAAAACAGAACACAAAATAAACCACTCAAACTCTACATGTTCATTTCAAAGATCTATCCAATGTCTTTCTTCACATCACTACTAGACTGGCAGCAGTACTAGTACTTCATGGTCATGTTTGCTTTGCTGTCCTGTCCCTCCAGCACACAGAGACACGTCCCACCCCTGGGAGCACTCAGTGATATGTGGTTATGTTTCTAGAATCCTGAGCTTGTCGACTTCAAGCTAGAAAAATTGATTACTTTGATCACAAGAGATGTGTTTGCATGAATGAATTTTTGATTGTAGCAAAAACTGTTAAGTCAGGATCCACGAAGCAGAGAAAAGTAATGGATTAGTCACCACAGCTTCAATTAATGGTTTTGGTTCCCAGTGGCAAATCAATGTCCATCAACTCTGACTTTCTTGTCAAATACAAGCAGGCAACAACACCATCTACAGCACTTAATTTACAGATCTTATAAAATCTTGGAAGGAAGAATTGACAGGAACATCTGATTTTACCTCAGGAAAACATATAAATTATACTCTGCTCTTCTGCTCCATCTTGAAAGGCTTTGGCTAGAAGGGCAGAATAATTCAGTATTGTTGAGCACAGAAATAAACTGTGTGTAATTATTATCTTAAATCATGTTTACGAGCTCCAAAATAAATACACCAGCTTCTGCTTTGATTTGTGCTAATGTCTATGAAACAATTTTAGTCCAGTAAAACTAGGCTGCACATGGCCTAAAAAAAGGTTAGAATGACAGAAACCAGTGACTGGAGAAATCATTGCACACAGAACCTGCAGTAATGGTCATCTGTTATAAAAGGGTTCTTCAAGTGAAAATCACCAGAGAACAAGAAGAAATAAGGCACAAACTCACACATCACATTTTATTTCCACATTAAGAACACAAGAGCAGTACTACAGCAGAGGCCAGAGGAAGCTTTAGGGAAAAATGTGAAGTGCTAGATATGGTGTCATATAATGTAATGGAGCAACTTGTTCATTGGTAATAGTAGTTGGAGTGAGTCATCCTGCTACAGTGTAATTCTGCATAACAACTCATTTGTGTACTGCAGCAGAACGGTCCATGAACCAGAAAACTATGAAAGACTGTTTTCTCTTTGGCTGTTCCTTAAGTTAAGTGTAAAAACATAAAAAGACCTCACAGAAATTTTGTGGGAAGCAAGAGTAATGGAGCTCAGCACCGAAGACCAGGCAGCGCACTCCCCGATGGGCACATTTCAGAATTCTCAAGCTTCCCCAAATGGGAAACGCAGCTCCTAGTGCTGCAGCTCTCAGTCTAAACATGCTTCAAATAGACTTGATACAAATTTCTTATCATACCAACATAACAGAAAAGCACTCCAGATTTCTCATGAATGTATTCAACATAAGCATCTCCTCGCTGGCTGATATAAGTGGCCAGTGCAACCTTCTTAAAGAAAATTAATATACACAGTGGCTTGATGGATTTTTACTCTTAACTACAACAAAAAAAGGACATGGAACTACTTTACAGTCAGGATAAGGCAGAAAAATGAATAACTATGGGAACAAGGTAATGTTTAAAATTATTTTTTAACCAAACAATGCACAATTCCTAATAGGTTTCAACACACATTAAAAACATTTTTTATCCAAATCAAACCAGAAGTAATGCTACTAAGAAAGAACTGCTGAGTTAAATCTGCAGAGAAACAGAGAAGGAAATATCCATTCCCTTCTGGTTCTAAGGTAATGCAACAACAAAAACCATCTGCCTTGAAAAGGACTAATTCAAATTCACAAACTTCAGTTTTAAGGACTTCGGATCTACAGGGTCTGAGAAGTGAGTTTACAGGGATAAACTTGGAGCACTAGTTCTGCAACAATGAAAACAAAAATGCAGTGACTATAGAGGATTTTTGGTTTAATGCTGATAGAAAACTTCTAGCTCTGATAGTAAAGCCATTTATATCCCATTTTCATAAGTGAAGTGTCAGCAAAGTTTTTCTGGCAGAAAAATACACCAGTTTTGCCACATCAGTACTTTTCTATTTGTATGAATTTAGTCCCTACTGAACTCAGTGGCACACTTACCTAAACTTTCTTGTGTCCTGGTGGTCAAATTTGTCTTTTCTTAGGCATTTATTTTTTTCTGTTCTCTCCTGGTTAGCACCAGCTTTGTTCTTCCATCTTTCCAGTTCAACATTTATAATCTCTTCACACAACCTTTTCTCCTACTTTTGTAATGACAATGGAAATACACCTTAGGTAGAAATCACTCCAGGTTCAAAGTTCACGAGCAGAGAATTGCTTGAGCTGGATGCAACAAGCAAATCTAAAATTAGCTATACAGTTCTGCAGCTTTTTGTAACAGAGAAGTTGTGAGTCTGTGAGACCACAGTGAATCCTGCCTAACTGGACCTTGGCTCAGAAGCAAGGCTTGGACAGGTATGTAGCCATCCCAGCTTGCAGACAGAGATGTCAGAATCAGAAATAAAGCACACATTGTGTGCTCACACTCTAAAGCAATTAATTTTCCTTCTTTCCTTTTGGTCTTGTTTTGTTTTTTTCATTTCCAATGGCTCATGCACAGCAAGAGTGATGTTTCCTGATCTAACAAAACACTGACTCCTGAATCAGAGAGGTTCTTTTCATTGCTTCATCCCTCCCTTAGACTTGGCTTAAAGTATTCATGTCACACCACATTTTCACTCAAAAGTAACAAAAGGATTAACAAACCGCATTCTTTGGGGTTAGTTTCTGTTTGCTTGTTTTGCTTAAACTAGATAAAATACTCTTATTCCAACAGAGTGAAAGATCATTTAATCTACAGTGACAGACAAGGGTACAGTCTGCACAGAACCCTTTAGGATGGAGTTTGTTGGTCTTTTAAAATCCATACAGTATTTCTCAACTAACCTTGCTCTGGTAGCTCACCATGGATGTTGTGCAAAACAAGCAGCAGTGATTCAAGTGCCTACTTGGTGTTTTTGCAGAATGCTTGCTGCTCTTTGTACCTGTTTCCTTTCTTCTGTTTTAGCCCATTACTGTCTATTGTGTCTGCACTGTGTACTGCAAATAATCTCATTTTACTAATTCCTCTCAGATATGCCCTGGGCTATTGTCACACTGTGCACTTACTTTTCTTTTGGGCGGTACAAATTCTGTTCCTTGGATAATGCAGCGTGACCTATAATTCCCTCATTAGGTGTATTTCATTACTCTCTACCTTTTCAATCAAACTCTGCTCTCACGGTACCTCATTTCAAACCTCTTTTACAGCTCTCTCCTCCAAGCACTCCAGTCTTAACTGTAAAGACATAATACATCAATTCTGAAAGAATCTTACCTATGCTAAAAAGGCTCATGGAGTACAGGCAGAATTCCCACAATCCATGGATGATCTCACTGGCTTCTCTGTTTTTCAGTTGTTGAAAACAATGAACTCCTGAACAGTTCAAAAAAAGGCTGAGAAAAACAAGCTACTTCACTACATAACAGAGTCATGATTCAGGTCCTGAGTCTGCAAACTTGACATGACTCCTGCAAAGTCAGGCTCAGGACTAAAACATGTGTTAAAAGTATTTGGAGAGTGACCATGAAATAAATAAGAAATAGTGTAAATGTCTTTCGACCTAAACATACAAGTAAATAACTAAAAAAGATTGAAGGATTTCCTTCCATTCTCTTCTGTTCAGTGCTTAAATTTGGTTCATAATGTATTTAAGATTTGATCATATATATAAAGGTAAGCATGCATTTAAGTAATCTGATAAGTCAGAAGTACAAGGAGCTATTTTTACTTGTGTTAGAAATCCTCCAATATTCTGTCATTACACATTGTGTTGAGTTTACACAACTGCGGAACAAAAATGGTTTCCAGTTCCTTTTGCAGTAAGAGAAAAAATAACTCATTAGGGAAAAACCCAAACCACACAGAAGGAAGTACAAGAAAATAATATAAAATGTCATAATTATTTATTTAATCATAAAGTCACCTAAAAAAAGACAAATTTGTCTGTTTGGGATTTCTTTAATTGCTTTCACAGCCATCAGTAGTGACTGTTCCAATAACTTGTTTCTCAGTAGCTCTAGCAAACATTTTCTAACTAATGAGAAATATATTACTGTCAGGATGAAAACCATAAGTTATTCACAGATGAAATATGTTACATATGAACTGCCCATAGGACTTCCACATTTATGGAGTTTAAATGGCATAGAAAAATCCAAATGAAGACTAAAAAAACAATTTTGTGTGTCTTTCTATGTCATTATCAGAAACCATTTTGTCACAAGCATTGGTGCTCTTTACAAATTAAAGCAAATCAAGGTCAGATAAGATGATCTAAAATGTCCCTTTTGACCTTAAGAAAAAGTTAGAAAAAATATCACCAAGTGTCAGGGTTTTTTTGTATTTGAAACTCAACTGAGTGTTTTGCTTTTTGTATTGTCTCCTCTGCCTCTTTCCCTTTCTAGTGTAGACAGAATAAGCTGAAATGGCAACTGCACGTTTACATTGTTACATAAAGAAATATATTCAGGTTGGAATTCTAAAAAGGAAAAAAAAAAGCAGTAGCCTGAAAAACTAGAAAGTCTGGAAAATGCCACTTTGTGAGAACTCCCAAACTCATAATTCCATTATTACAAGACACAATAGTCCCTGCTCTGTTATGAGATGTACAACACCTGCTCTATGGCACACAAAATGAATTTCCTGCAATATCCATCACATTTCTCATTGTGAGATCTTATTATAGCCCTTGGAAGAGTTCTTGTTGAACTATTTCAATTTTGTATCATAGCAAAATACAGTTAAAGGGAGAGGCTAAAGTCTATGGCAGGAACATACAAAGAGTTTGATGAAAATCTCCATAAATCACCTGCACCATCTCCTGTGCTATGGGGAAAATCCAGAATACCCAAGGCAATGCCTAACAGACCTTTCCTTAATACCTCCTTGACAAAAACTCTGTAAGGATGCCCTACCACATACCCAGGTGCCTCTGCTTTTACTGCTCCACTATTTTCACAGTGCAAAAGTTTGAGGTTTTTAAATAGCAGCATTGTACCTTTGTTCCTACAATTAAAGCTGATAATTTCTTGTTCTAGCCTCAGAGAATACAGAAACAAAGAAATAACAGTCTTCTTTATAGCATCTTTTACAGACCAGATATTTGTTACTGTGGTTTCCTTTAGCCTTCGTTCTTCCTAGAGCAAAATAATCTAATTTCTTTGACCTTCCCTCAGAGGTCAAATCTTCCACACTTCTCATTTCTGTCTCTTTCCTTTCATATTCCTCTCATTTTTGTGTGTCTGCCTTAAAGGGTGGAATTCAGGATAGCATCCATGTTCTAGCTGAAGTCTCAAAAATCCCAAGAAAAACAAAGCAATGTCCCCTCCCTTATATTAGATACAAAACTCCAGTTAAGACATCAGAAACTAAAATTAGCTTCTCAGCAGGGAGGGAATTCACCACAGACATAAGAAGCCACCCCCAAAATACAGACAACCAGGCATATGCCAATTTAAAGGCCAATCCATCCCCACTTGCCTTTTGCCTTCGTGGGTATGCCTGCAGTCAGACTAACACTGTAAAAGGGACCGGTAACTCAGGTAGAGAACTCGTCCCGTAATGAAAAAAGCAAGAACTTCCATATTACTATCTAAGACTACTTTGAAAGCTGACAGACACTTGTTTTTGACCTGAAAGGTTTCCTGAGAGACACTTTGCAGAACTCTACCAGTTCTCCATAGACAGGCTTTTTATTGCAGTTATATTGCAGGACAACTGGAGGAGAGACTATGGAAACAACCAGGGGCTCTTAAGGGCACCACAACTGTTATGTAAAAGAAAAACTGTAAATGGATTTCCTTGCTGCAGTACACTTTTAGTAGCAGAGATGTGTACTGGGGTAGAAAACTATTTGTCTCTGATGGCAAGAGCTTCTCTTCAATGCCAGGGTGGTGATCTTTCAGCTACAGCCCTAAAGAAAGCTCTTCCTATACAAACAAACTGTATCAGTCTAGAAAAGTCTGAGTGTGTTACTCATATTGTTGATCTCATAAAGGGCAAGGAGAAATTGATTACTGTTTAGGACTCTCCACGTTCGTTCATCAGATGTGTATGCCTATATAGTTGCATTTCTATAGATATACTTATTCACAGCATATTTCCATACTCTTCAAATTAGTCTTACAATTTCTACGTTCAGATTAATTCATCAACAGAGATACATTTGATCTTGTAACTACACCTGAAAAGAAAAAAGAATTTACATGAAGTGGCAAGAAAAAAGCTGCTGTCAAAATCTCCACCATCGCTTCAAGTAACACACAGAATTTGCTTCCTTTTGCAGAACTGGAATGACTTATTCTGCTAATCATCATTATATCATTAGCCCTTATTAGGTCTTGGCAATGTACACAGTCTATCTTTAGCCCAAGCCACTGTGCCAACTCCTTGTAAAAGAGAAGTCTCTAAAAGCTGATCCTGTTACTGTAAATGCACTTGAGTACACAAATAAAATAGAACTTCGTCTCACACAGCCACTGCCTTGAGGTTAGATGTCATGTATTATAATACAAATTTAATCTAGTATAAGAAAAAGATACCACCATTAATCTGCAGCCAATTTACCCTGTGCAAACCCTTTGCAAACCCTGTGTACCATCCTGTCAGACACGGGAAGCGAGCAGGATGTGGTGAAGCCACTATTTTATGGAGCACTTCTAAAGAACTGCTGCACCAGAAGCAGCGCTCCAATACTGAGTGTCTCAAGAATTTATTTTTGCCCCTGGGAGAAATAAGGGTGAACACGAACTCCTTTTCATCATCCAGTGGAATGTAATAATGATATCAGGCACTTTCTCAGACTCTTCTATTCATTGGAATTTGGTCTAAATTAAATGCTTCTGGTAGCAGACAAGCTGCAGCAGCATACTGAGGTGACAACCCCTGGATGAGAACCTGAGCCTAGGCATTCCTCCCTCCACATCTTACAGTACCATGCCAAAATCTGTCCTGCCTAATTATGTTTTTATTTCCAAATGTTTTCTCCACTGCTTCCCCACTGGACACCACTCTGCTCCCCATCTCACTGGGCTGTGTAATGTCACTGCATTTCTAGGCAGTTCCAGTACTAATTCCAGAATTAGCCATATCAAAAAGTTACTTACACATTGGGCTACAGTAAAACTAAGAATTACAGAAATGTGAAAAACAACTGCTCAGCAGAATTCTGAGTTTGAAAGAGGAGAAGAAAGCCCAAAACAAAACAACCAGACACATTTGAGTGGCATATCATAGAGTAAATAAACCAAGATTAAATCCAATACAACAGACACTGAATCCACACGTATCTGTATCTCAGCACAGGAAGTGCCTGGTTTCTTTTGCTAATTGTACAGAAGAGTCAAATAGTCCCTTAAGAAGTAAATTTGATGCAGTATAATTTGGTTATAGTAAAAGGATTAATCTGGGCACCCCCTTGCTGATCATTAAATCCAATTTATTACAGCAGATACAGATCTATGAAGGAGTTAGTTTTCCAAAGCAAATTTGTGCACATAAGCAAAATTCCCACCTTGTGAGGACAGAGTACGTGTTTCTAGGCATTGCAATGTTCTCAGACCATTTTGATTCTCAAAGCAGGTTAATCAAATTATAATTGACAGTAGCCAGCATTACTTAGCCCTGCTAAGCATTTCCCATGCATCTAAGTCAGCCTCAAAGTAAATGCATTTTTTTTCCTTCATGTGAAAAAGCCTTCACCCTAAAATCACAGCAAATAGCTTCCATTCAGATGGCTACAATAGTAAAAAAAAAAAACCCAAACCCATTCAGAACAAGTGAAAGAAAAGCCTGACAACTCCCATACAGCAAGGCTTGAGCCATATGGTCACAGCAAGCATGGCTGTAACTATACTGGTTATGGTAGAGGGCAATGGAAAGGCTCATTAAGGGGTAGATGCTTTTCACATAACCAGGCAGTTCCACCCACTTGAAAACAAAGAAGTGAAGAGAAGGAGACAGAGTGAAGAGAAATGCAACTCCTTACATCTCGGCTCAGCAAAACAGCCCTGCTTTCTCCTTCCTTCACTGCCTATCACGGTACCATGTGATCACCAATGATATTAAAAAGCAGAAGGGCTAAATTCACAAAGGCAACTGCTCAACTTAGCTAACTTCTGTTAACATGCCACATGCTCACAGAGATAAAGAAATAGTGATGACAGGTGGAAATAACTATGGCAAAGGGTAAATACACCCAGCATCAGGCACAGTTCTCCCTCCTGGCTTCACCTCCAAAATCAGCTGCATCTACAAGGAGGAAATGCCAAACCACCCACATTTCTGTGCATTTCTTTCATCTGCTTTGCAGCACAGGCAGATTCCAGCTCTTTCCTGCCAACAAAGAAAGAGGAGAAATAGTATTGCTGCATGCACAGAACAATGGTGTTTTTCAGAGAGGCCAGTGCAAAAAGAAATAGCTCTGAAGGACCACAGCCCATGGGAAGCACCCAAGCTGGAGCACAGCAAAAGGATGTAAAGGAGCTGCAGAGAAAAACTGTTAAGTACAGACCACAACTCACTATTCCCCATCCCTGCTGTGCCACTTGGTGAGGAGTTGGGAATGAAGAAGTGGATTTGAACCTGGGAAATGGGAGTAGGAAAACAATGGTATTGCAATTTGCTGTTACTTATCATTGTCCAACTCTATTTTAATTGGCAGTAAATTAAATTAATTTTCCTCAAGTTGAGTCTAGTTTGCCCATGATGGTACCTGACAAGTGCACTCTCTGTCTTTACCTTGGTCCATGAGCTTTTCCATCTTATTTTCTGCCTCATTCTTTTGAGGGAGAGAGAGCAGCTGGGAGGGCAGCTAGCCAAGGTCAGCCCATCACAGAGTATTAGGTATAGAGCCCTCTCTCTCAATATTATACCAAGTTTCTCTGGGCAGTTCTCTTTCATTTAAGCCTCACAGAATGAAACTATGTACAAGAAATCCTCCAAGAAATAAACCTGTAATGTTTGTTATCTTTAAATATCAGAATCCTGATAGGATCAATAGCTGTCATTGTAACTGAATTTTTGAATTCAAATGTGAGTAAAAATTATTAAAGAGAAGTAGTTTCATCAAATCGTTTTTGCTTCTTAGCTCAACTTTGGATGTGGAGAGTCCTTAGTTTCTGCACTAATTTGATATGTTGGGTTTTTTTACTTTCCTGGCCAAGGCCAACTCTACGTGATAGAAGTTGCCTTTAAAAATTAGAGGAGTTAGTTTTCAGTGCTAAGATATACATTAAAGAATGTATGTTAAAGAATACATTGAAGATGGTGGTTCTGGCTGAGATACTACTTTAACATACCTACTAGGTGAGTTAAGATATTCATCTCAACAGTGAGACAATTCAGGGGACTAATGATGAATCAGTTTCCCAAGGTTTTTAGCACACATGCTTGTACAAGTCCATTTCAGTTTTCTCTCATTTATGCAAAAAGTTACTGCAACTGTCCACAGTTAGGACAACAGCCAAACAAAAGAATGTAAAGCACAGTGCATCAACACGGTCTTTATGTACCTTTTCTCTCCTTGTCTCTTTCCTTGTGAAAGGCTGAGCACCCACCATGATGCAGCTCAAGGGGAAGGCAGGCTCCAGGGGGTCCAGCTCATTCCATTCATAAATCCAGTTGACATTTAGGAGGCTAGAAGGACAGTTTTAGCCAGGTTTTTTTCCTCTGCCTGGTGACTTGCATTTTTCCCTGGGGCCTTGGTCCAGGTAGCTCTAACAGAGGGCTCTCTGTCTTGCATGACAGTGAAAGGAATGGGAATTTTCTGATCCCAACATGGAGGTGTCCTTGCAGGGCCACACTAGACACCAGCTTCTGTCACCAGCAGAAACACATATGGACTGCAGCCCTGCCTACAGGTCCTAAGGAAAAGTGTCATTTGGCAGAGAACATCTGACACCAGTGAGAGCCAGAAGCACACAGAGCAGCAAAGGAAAACGTCTGAGAGTGTATGTTATAACTCCTGCTCTGTATGAACATCTAGAATGGATATAAGTAAAAGAAAAAGTGATGAGATCTGCATTTAATAGATGAGAAGAAGGAAGCCAACATCTGGCACTTTTGTAATTAGCAACTGGATGTGGCTGCTGTTCCAGAGATCTATAGCTCAAAATCCCTTTCTATCAGTGCAAGAAATGCCTGCATGTGCATTAGAGAAAGCAGTTATATCATGAAAAATTTGGGGAAACTGGCAGTTTTCTGCTGAAAGCATCTGCACTGTAACTAAAAGTATCATATATTTGTTTAAATAGCTGGGTAAGAAGGTAAAATATAGCATCCCTGAGATCATAATTAGACAATTTAGCATTTCTAGCAGTTCAGATGGCATTAGAGCATAAGGGACAGACACTAGCCACCTCTTCTCGAGTCAGGATGCAAGCAGGAGGAGAGAGCCCAGCAGGGATTAACAAAGTCCAAGAGTAATTTTCCCCTGTTCTCAAAAGGCTGCAGAGTTCACATGGCTCAACAGCACTCCATAACACCAGCTGTCACAGCTGGGGGGGCAAGGCAGACCATAATACAGCACACAGACTGGGGCAGGTGGGCAGGGCTGTCTGCTGCAAGGTTCCTGCTCCTGCACATGAGGCAAAGTCAAAATCACCGCTAGAGAAAATTTTAAGTGGATTACAAAAGATAAAGTCATTTTAAAGTTGTTCTTTGAAGGTTCAAACATATTGTACAGGGTTGGAGACATCTACAGGTAGAGTGGAACAATACTCAAAGCTAGGAAGAGTATTTGACAACGCATACCACCATCCCAAATCTTACCTGCACTGTTTGCATCTTATCTACAAGTGACATCCAGTCTGATCCAGCACCAAACCCAATATCATCACTGAAAAGAACCCCCAAATCCAACAATTTAGTGCAGAAAACTTTGCTGTCAGCTGCACTTATGGGTTTCACTCTAATGCTGCTTGCAGATATGGGCATGTTGGAGTGCACACTGCACGAGTATCAGACAGAGTTTCTGCATTTGCCAAGGCCCTCACAGGAGTAACAAGGTGGCGAATCCAGGTGGTTGCATAGGAGTCTGTTCTCTTTAATTAGCTAAACAAACTAAAAAGCTTCAGGGAGATAAAGATTTTGCTGTTACACTTTAGGCACTATCTTCACCATTATTGTCCAGAACCCACCACATCATTCTATTAAAAAAATATTAAAAATTATTATTTAAAAAAACATCTGTAAGAAAACCCCCAAGCCAAATTCAGAAGAAATTCATTCTTCTGACCACTTCTTTCCCAGACATCAATTGCCTGGAAAAAACGGCAACCTCACCACATCTCCAACATGAAAGTCTTAAAAGCAATACCAAGTGGGAAAAAAGTGCACAAGCTGCCACCCTGCCCCTTGAGCATCAAACAGATGCCCTTATGTGCTGCATGACTCTGGCAGATTTTTTTTTCCACTTAGGACATCAGAAATCCTCACTGGCTTTTTGTCTTTGATATTTGCAATGCAGTACATATTTATGTTCATCTATTAACTGCTCAGTCACTGAACAGTCCTTGTATGCACAGTATGGTCTACAACTACTTACATGAAGATTGGTACAGAGCTAGCCACACAGTGCACACTAAGTTGTTTGCTCTAATATTTTCTTCAGATACTAACTGCAATCAAGAAAACACTTTCAAGATAAATTGGCATTTGACAGGGGAAAAAAACCTGCTCTTGAATCATTAATTAAAAAGAAAGATATTATTAAAAAATAATTGCTTTCAACCCTTTCAATTAGCAAATACTTCACAGCATTTCACATGCTGAAATATTTTGGATTGGTGGCAAGCTTTGAGAATGATCCTTCTCCAGGATAGTTATCTGCTGAAATCTGATACGTAATTATGGCCAGTGAAATTCCTAATCTTGAAAGACTTGAGATTTAATTCTTTACACTATCAATCTCTGTCTCTGGATTTCCTCCATGTTACATTTGGCATGATTAACTATAAGTGGGGTAGAGGTCCACAGAATTATGTGCCTTCTGAAGAGGGATGAGGATTACCCAGTGCCTCTTATGAGACACATACTCAGTGTTAACCTCCTGTGTGCTGGGATATGAGGCAATGGTAGAGAAAAAAATCAATTCCAGGCGGCTTTCCCAACACAAGAGGCAGGTAGGGCAGTGTGCAGATACCAGACAGCACTGCACAGCCCTGGGCACACACTCTGCTGCCTTTCAGTCTGTCCTGAATCTTGGAGAAGTTTCATCATAGGGAGCAGGACAGGCCAAGCCAAGCAAGAGCAACTTCTTTAACCATATAACTCAGTGCAAAAAATAACAGAATAGGGCAAAAATGTCTGGGAATAACTGTGCTACCACCAGTAAGTCAGGCTGCCATTCTAGGTAGGTGACATTTTTAAGCACAACAAATATACGCGGATTAAAATATTGTTTTTGGAGTAGATTGCTGGCAGCAAGGACTGAACACAAATGTGAGCTAAATTATCCAGCTCTGTTCTCTCAAACACTGCAGCAGACACACAGCTCCATGTGACTGGGCACCAGAGCAAGAAAGAACTACCATGTCTTCATGAGTTACTATCTGTAAACAATAAATGAGATGTAGGGTTTATTGTAATAAATTATACTCTAAATGTAATCAATAATATCCTAAACCCCAGGATTACAAACCAGAAGCCTAAAGCAGCCTGGAATGCAGGTAGACTCATTCTCCATTCCAGATCAATCGATGAAGTTTGGACTCTATCACTCAGCATGAAGTGCAGCCACTTGTTTTTGACCTGAAAGGTTTCCTGAGAGATACTTCTCTCAGTTTTCAAACTGTAATGGGAAAAAAAACCCCAACATTGTGATGCTATTCGACCTGACAAAACATTTCAGTTTTGTCTGGGTAGCAGCCTCTAATTAGAGACTGAATTAAAATCTGGTTTTATCATTTAATGACTCTTGGGAACATCCCTGATTTTTGCATCATTTTGGAAAGTGCTTTTATATTGTTTCCACAGAATGTGTTGCACAAACAGCTGAGCTGACAGGGTGTTCTCATGACAAAGGATTTGAGATGACAGAGCATCTTGGAGCATACGAGTATATTCCAACCTGTTGCCATATGGTTCTTTCCTAACGCACGAAAAGAAGGCAGGGGTTTCTTTATAAGACAGATCCTGCTATAAGTGGGTTATAACCATAGCCAAGCACTTCTGCAAACCCGCTTTAAAACATAAACTAAATTTTAAGTGAAAATCATTGGCTTGTGTCCATCTGGCTCTAGTACACTTTTAGCAACACTAAAGCAAGAAAGTGCACAGGGCACTTGGGAGCCCCTGACAGACACTTTTAATCAGAGCAGCAAGAGAGAATAATGTTGAGTTACTCTTTCAGTGTTTCTTCCCATATAACCATCATTGTTGTTATTATATAATAATAATCACTGTCAATCTCTGCAGCTCTATTCTAGGGGGTCCTATTATTTCTTCATCTCATTAATAAAACAAATTAATGCATTTACAAATTTAAAAACAAATTTTTAAAAGTCATCACATATTCTACTTCCTAATCTAAAATACTGCACAGGTGAGCGGGTCTGAAATTTTGAAGTTTTGCTCTGATTGTAAAAAGTCTGCGGGTCTTTTCTATTTTTTGGGAGCCATAAAGTGTCTGCAATTTGCACCAGATTGATTTGATATTGACAAATGCTGAATTATGAAACCCTATAGGTAAAAAGAGGTTCAAATCAATGTAATTTAGTAGCAGCTACCAGTGTGTGCCAGTATGAAGATTCTTATTTTGGCAATCTTGCAGTAAAATAATCAATATTTAATACTATTACTAAAAAAAATACTGGCAAGTTATATTCGACAGCCATTTTATTCATTCAGGTAATCTCTACATTTATTTCTTATAGGAGACAAAAAAAAATATAAATCTATTTAGTTCCAAATATCCCTTTGAAAAAAATTACTTCTGCAGAACAATATAGTCTAGCATGTCTGAAATTTTCTCAAAAAAAGTAGAAATTGAGGTCTTAGCTACAATACAGGGTTAACTATTTTGCATCAGAAAAAATCCGTCTCATTTGTAGTAGGATAGTTACGATCATTAATCTGTATAAATATGACATACATGCCTGCACAGCACTTGTTGTAAGAGGAAAGACCTATCAAACTGCATATTCCAGTGTTAGGGGTCATTAATTTTTGAAAGGAACTATCTCCCTCTATTAAACCCCAACATATCCCCTTCTCCCCATCCCTTCGATTCCTCTAACACCTGATGTCCTCCATGTAAATCTTAGTAGATTTATTGACAAAAATGTTTTGGAATATTGGTGAACTCTGTTATTTGCAGTGGGAGACTATTCATTACTCTGCAGGTGCTTGAGGGGGAACTCCATTGTTTGGTGTGAAGGGGAAGCAAATGGAAAGTACAATGTTCATTAAAATGGATCACACAACCACGAATCAACCTCTGCCTCTTTCTCGTGGATACTAGTTTTCCATTTCTGCTACACTGAGCTTATCACAAGAGAGTGCACCAGCAGCTGCATCTGTGATATTTGGATTCCTTACCAGAGCTGATGAAATGTCTCTAATTGTGTTTGCTTTTCTCTTCCAAGTGACAAGAATAAAATGTATTGTCTGCACCCTCCGCTTCTAACCACTGAAAACTTGTGTTCACAAAGAACAACTAATTTCTTCTCCTTTCTCATAAAAAATACATATTAGCTGTCTTTCCTTTACAATAAATTTAATTTGAATTTAACAGAAATTTTGTATTAACTTTTATTTACTTTTCCTATTAAAATATAAAACAGAACCCCAGCTATTGATCCTTTACTGATTCAAAATAAAATTGCATAAGCTTGTTTCTTTGGTTTCAACAAACAACTCCAAGCAGGGACTTTGGATGAGGACTTAATATCTATTGTTAAGTACTGTAGTTGCTTTAACTCTGATCTGCAGAAATGTTAAGAGATATCTCAGATTCTAATTCTGAAAACAAGTCCTAGTGTTTACAAATTAGTTCAGCCCAGGCTGAAGCTTCATGCTGAGGTTAGCTCATCAGATCAGCCAACTATGAGAGTAACATCCCTGACAAAGCAAAACCATTGGAGGGTCACAAACACGGCTCAGGTCTAGAAACACAGGAAAAACACAGTGAGACCAAAATCTGGGATTTTCCACAGAAGGGAGACAGCAGATACATAGATGCTTTCAATGATGCTGCGTAATTCCAGTGGCAGCCCAACTCTTCAGCCAAGTGAGAAACCCTTAACACAATGCTGTCACTCCTGCAAGCCTAAGGCAGCTCTGAACTTTGGACAATGGGGCAAACATCTGGAATTTGGTTTCAGAATTGCCTGGCTGGCTGATTTGCTTAATATTAATGCAAACCTAAAGAAAACTTGACATCAGGGCTTCTCCAGCAAATGCTTGCAAGGTATCTGATAACTGGGCTGTCAACCATAGAGGCAGGAGCTTTAGGAGAGGAGAACTTGGCAAAGAGAGAAGCAGCACCAAGTTTCATTTCTTGAGCTTCAGGCCTTATTAAAAAAAATTTCATAAAACCAAAATCAAAACAATAACACCCCACCCTCAGAAACCCCAAAACCCATAAAAACATAACAGTGTTTGAATCTGCTCATTTGTACAATCCAGAACAAAGGCAATGGCTGACTTCACTCACCCTCAAATTACACCCAGACACACTTCAGTGTTTTTCCAGTGCTTTCAGCCATTTTCTAAAATGCTTCTGACAGGAAAAAAAGTTCTTCGTCACTGAGCAGTGATGGTGAAAGAGGAGAAATGCAAGTATACAGCTACATGTGCATGAGGGTAAGCAAGTGAGTTAAAGTTTGCACCCAGACTCTGCATAGGAACAAGCTCTATATGCCTGTTCCAGGTGGCAGGAGCGTTTCAATTCACTTAAAGCACGTCCTGCATGAAGGGTGGCATTTTCAAACACATGTACTTATTCTCTGGTCTGTGATTCAGGCTTGATGAATAATAGTCTCTGTAAATACTCACAGAAGGTACAAACTAACAGCTCCATTTATATTTTTGCTGGGCACCTCAGCAGTGGATATAAGCCACTACAAAAAACCACCAAACTAAAACCCAAAATACCAACCCAACAGAAAAAAAAGAAACCTAAAAAAATCCCCCATCTTTTGTGTTTTTTAAAAGATTAGGTTGCCCACACTTCCAATGAGAGATCAGCTGGTTCCTACATTGGGAAGAAAAAGTCACACAGCACAGTGGGGAGAGATGCCAGGAAAAGGACAAGATTGCTACTACAACCTTAAGTTCTGCTAAAAAGATTCAAGCCCTGTACCTGTTAGCTGTGTAAGAACATAGCATCCAATGACTCTTCAGTGACATGAGCATCACCAGGTGCTGAAACTACTTCTCCCCCAAGAGGGATTTGCATCTTGCTCCTGAGCAGGACTCAGCTGAGCTAAACTGTACCCTCCCATCCAGCACAGCTCAAGCAAAATGTTTTGGTCGTAGTTCACTGTGGAGTTACCAAGTTCCACCTTTTAAATCATGGCACAGAGCATAAGAGCTTATCATATTCATATTAATTATATACTTAGCGCTGCCACCAGCTTTTTCCTGTTGAACAAGTGCCTCTAAACTCACCAGCCCTTGCCACTTATCTGTCTGACTCTCAGTGAACAGCAAATTAAAAATTGCACCACTAAGGTACCAAGATGCCAGAAACTTCTCTACAGGCACAATGTCAATAAAACTGCCGAAAGCAGTGCCACGAACAGAGAAAAGTTTCAGACTCGTGTTTGAACCTGCTTTGTGTCCACCTAACAAGGTCAGAAGCAAACAACCCCTGGAGCAGTCAGTCCTCAGCCCTGAGCTGATCTCAGTGTTACCTTGTTGACAAAGCAGAATAAATGACTGCTATTCAAAGTAGATCCCTGAGGGAATGGGTAAAGCCCCAGTTCTCGTACCTGGCTGCTGCTATTTTACTAAAGGGTATATTGGCATCTAGCAAAGGTTAGAATAATTTTCAGAATACTCAGCTCTTGCTCAGCTGCAAAAGATAGATTAAAACTGCTATACATATTCAATAAAAGAACATTCCAACATGTCCATTTGCATAGTCATGAGGAAGGCTAGAGTAGAAATTTTCACACCCTTCTCCCTGAACAATGCATTTTCCAGGGTCCCCTATGCTAGAAGTTCATATGATTCAGAGAAAAGTGCTGTCCTTCACCCCAGCTCTGAGTGGCCAGATGCCTGGGCTGAGGTCACAGATCCTGCACCACAGCACTCTTGTCATGCAACACTTAATCCAGAATGAGTTTGCCGAGTCAAAATGGACATCCTTAAAAATGATACCATATAAAGGGTTCAGTGCCATTAATGGAAAGGATCACAATATAAATTCAGAGACATATGCATCACCTACTGTACTTGAACAGAACAGAGGTATCTTACCATTTAACAGCTGCCTGTGAAAAGCTTAGTATTGCATGACATATGGTAAGATACAACAAGGATTAAACTACACACTGCTACAGGAAAGTTTGGGACATATTTTTAAATTACAAACTGTGACTGTTCATCTATGAAGACTTACGTTTTGCATTTTCAAGTGTCAATTCTGATTTTATGTTCTGTCATAAATCTAAGCCATTTGTTCAGCTACATGGCCCATGCACAGACTTGAAAACATCTTTTTATGCAAGTGTCCAGCATGGAGACTCCAGGTAGCCTGAAAGACAGGAGTTAACTAACACTCATAATGAGGTCAGGAAGGTTTTATAATTCATACAGCTACTCCTCCTTTGATTGAAACTATTAATGGAATTATAAAAAATTAAAATTTAAGCATTCAGCTCACCAGTTGCTGCAGTTGTCCAACTGACAGCTTAGTATTCATCTGCCATCCTTCACAGGTTGCACAAAATTCAGGAGGTAATGCCAGATAGAGATCTAGAAAACTTGGAAAGCAAAGTGTTTTAACAGCTTGGAGCTATTCCTACATTGCCATGCTGTATAGGCATTGCTGATAAAAAGAATGCCATATCAGTCTTTCAGCTAATATGAAGTTATACAACTGAATTGAATATAAAAATGAAAGTCTTAGTATCTGTCAGTTAAGTATTAGCCTGAGTTAGTCTCAGAAGAAGATTAAAGTTTAATGGACTGTTTTGATCACACAGATGTAATGTGAGCCCGATTCAAGCTTGCTTTGCTCTAGGAATTTTTTTTTAATTATTTTTTTAAGCCTATCCTGGGGATTTGTTGTCCTGATATGAATTCCTCATTGAAGAAACCATGTTTCAGGTCCCAGCCATAGGAGTGTACTGGTCTTATAGAATCTAGGAACAAAGTAACATAATTTGAACATCATAAAAGGCACTATAGAAGCTTGTTCACAGGCTAACAAAGAAATGATCAAAATCAAGCCTTTTTTTTCTCTGAATCAGGAGAGAGCAAACTCTTTAAATGCAACATCAGCCAAGAAACTGGTGCCTAATCCTGCTCAGTTTTAGTTCAGGAGTTGTTAATAATTTGTAGTACAAATATTTGACGTATGTAAAATAGTGTAAAGGATTACCTAATTGGTTTAACATTTTTGTGAGATTTCTTATCACAAACTGAGAAAATATCACCTAAAAAAATAGCAATGATTGGTAGAAAATGAGGAGATAAGAGAGAATAAAATGCCTCAGTGGTAATCACACAACTATCCAGCACACGAGTCTCCTCAATGGATTTTCTTCATTGAATAAAAGTACATTTGGTTTATACTACACCTGCAGAGCCCCTGATAGACAACTGTGGTGCATCTGCTGATAAATTTGGTTGATTAGCCTCAGTTAACCTCATGTAAAAGAATTAGTGATGACATTCAAAGGGGGAACTGACCCCCAAACTGACATACAACCATGCAAAGGCTAGAGACTGATTCTGCTCCTTCATCTGTACTTGATCCTTTGTGATTCCATTTTCAGCACATTCATTATCTATGTTGCCTCCCTGCTATCAATATATTTGTGCTTTCAATTTACTCTCAAGACAAACTTCCAACAAAGCCAATGTCTCAGTGAGATAATACTGCTCAGTGCAGTGTATGGGAAAGAAGGTAGCCAGAAGATTAATTACAGGTTTTTTAAATAGATTAAGAAAAGAAAGAACGAAATATAGGAATACGCTTTCAACAGTCTGGTAAAAAAACACTCTGTTACAGAACTTGTGTATACTTCATAATCATCTGTTATCCGAGAAATCGGAAAAAAAACCCTTTAAAGTGTTAAATGAAGATGGCAATGGCAGATAAACACAAATATAAGTCCTACTTAAACAATAATCAGCATATAAATCCTCAACAGGAACTCGGAAATATGAGCAGTGGAAGGCCATGCTGACAAACTTGTATCATGCACAGAAAACCAGCAAGTATACACTCAATTTAGATAATTTCTTAGAACCTGAAAAGTGGTGCAGTATGACCAATGAAAAAAAGCAAAACAAGTAGCAAATACTTGTCACTTCTGAAAACTCCACAGATTGGAGAGAGCAGTCCTTAAGGATTATATAGCAGATTTGGTGTCAAACAAAACAGATTGCTGTACCCTTGAGGGCTTTAAGATACCGAGCTGCTGTATGTGCCCCTTGACACTCTATCAGGATAAGACTAATGCGAAGGATAACCCTGAACATTGGGTTTTCTAAAAGTCCACACAGATAGGTTTTCACAGAACCAGGACCCCGGAGGTGACAACAGACATGGATCAACCTACACCCAGCCTGGGGGACTTTGGAATTATATGTTCCCCACAAAACATGGCAAATGGCAAAATCTTAACATTTCTTCAAATAGAGTGAAGTACAGTTCATGGAAAAGTATCATGAAAGAAAAAGACACTTCAAGATGAGTAAGGCAGCCAAACACCTTTAAAAGACTCATGAATATCTCAATGAGAGATATTGAAATGGAATAGTACTGTGGGTTTTTTCCATGAAACAGAGCATTCTAGCAAAGAGTGATACAAAAGATAACTACCTTTTATAGGTGGGAAAGGCCTACTGTATAATTTATACAGCATAGGTATCTTTAAGAGTAATGCTAAATTTATGTGCCTTTACAATGTCTTTACACCTAAAAGTTACATACAGTCATCCTCACAAACAGGGCATTCATGGCAAATCCAGCAAACTTTTTAAGGATTATTCTCTTTCATCACATTAAAATAATGAAAAAGTTATTCAATTTGTACTATTTCTTGACAAACAGCTCCTTTGGCTGAGCCATAGATAAACCAGTGTATTTGTGAAGCAGGTAATTTTTAAACGGTCAAATATCAATGACATCCTAAAAATGTATCCCATTTTTCAAAAGGAAGAAAAGACATAGCTAATTACCTTGTTTGTCATCAGCACAAGAACAAAAAAAGTAGGTAAAGATGTAGGAAAAGACAAAGGTAAAAACCTCTTCTTTGGTTACTGATATAATCTACTATTGATTTATGGATTACTTTTCTGTTTGTATCTCTCTCCAGATGAATAAGAGGCCAGGTCCTTGCCAAGGGCTGCACTGACAGTGTAGTATTTTTAACGCTGTGGTTTTTATCCATTCAGAGCAAATACTAATCTCAAAAGTTGGATGTACAGGGGGCAGATTCCAATGCACACCTTTAGCAAGTAATGCAAACTGTTAACCTGCTTATTTTCAGAGCTCTTACTTCCTGAACAAGCAGCTCCTCTTTAGGACAGAAACAGCATCACACTGTCCTCAGACAGGCTGCTCTGAGCAGCTGTGATCCTTGTTGGAGTTACTGTCACTTCCAAATTCAATTATACCAGCACAACAATGGCAGAACACATGAACCCAGTGGAGACTTCAGTGCTACCTGTCAAAACTATGAAGAAATCTATCTAATGCAAATACAACCTGATTAAATAATAATGATTAATGATAATTCAGAACTTGCTTACTCATCCAAAACCTCGTGTATTTGGATTAGACTTTGTATATTACTAAGATCTCAAAATAAACCTTGAGATGACACTCAGTGTTCATGGCACTGCACAATAAGACATAAGATATATATAATAAGATATATATAAGACACATTATTTCATGTCAGTAAAAACTTGCTATTTTTAAGTAGTGCAAACATTACATACTTAACTCCATCAGAGAAAATACTGTTTTTACCCACAGTATTCTGGTATCCTTCTCTTACCAAGCAGTCTGAAATCTAAACAGCTTATCAATAAATGAGACGAAAACATCACTGGTAATTTACTGACATTTGAGAAAACATGTTGACTAAAAAATATCACTGACATCTTAATTCCATTAATCCTTTCAACTAATGTTTAAAATAGAAGCTCTCTGCCCTACTCCTACACAGCTTTATCTGAGGGTTCTGGGAATTGACTACAAACAATTAGTAACAATGAATGTGCTGCAACAAGTCTGGGCATAGCATGGGACAGTTAACTTTGCTGTTCACACATTCAAGTGAGTTTCCCTTTGTACCTGGCAGTACCCAACACACAAAAGTGCTGCAAGTTCATGACGGGACAGTTTAGTCTCTGAGGGTCAAGTTCATAAAAGAGCAGTTCTACTCCTGCAAAATTCCCCAGGCTGCTTCCAAGGCATTCCCACAGAACCAGAACTACTGAAGATGGAAAACTGTTATACACAGCCCTTTCCATGCTTTATGTCTGCTGACATTTATTGAATTCTACATTAAGAGTCTTCCAGAGCCATGTATGTCGCTTAGTAATTAACAGAAGTAACAGAAAGGTTTAGGTCTCAAATAATGATATTGAAATATGAAGTATCATAAAATGTCAGAAGAAAGATTTTGAAGGGGGTGCCCGTCCCTTCTCAGCTGCTTAGAGAAAAACACCTCATTTGTAGAGATGAAACATATATCTAGCACTCAGTCAAGCAAATTACACTTTGAAATCTAAGTTACTTTGTAAGCAATATGTTTTGGTAAAAGATTAAATTGTTTCAGAATTACCCAAATGAAACATTTAAATTTTCTTACACTAAAAAAAAAGACTCTTTATTCCTCTCTCCAGATCATTTTTTCAAAACCATCATCTTGTTTTCTAGTGAACCAAGAAAACAGAAGACAAAGGAGATTATAAACTCTATCCCACTCGCTTCTGTTACTTCTATTACATCACTTGTATTAGATGTTGATCTTAGATACAGCACCTAAACATCATCTTTAGTATTAATCACTGTAACTGAATTCTAAGCAAATACGTCAGTGATTTCTAAGATGAAATCCCAGGATTGTACATTGGAGTTGGATTCACCTCTACAGTTTCTTGCACCCTTTTAGTAATGCCAACAGAAAATGAAGCATATTCTGTGTGACAAGAATGGAATGACTTTGCCTCTCTTTCTGCCCAGAAAGTACAATAGATCAAAGCAGTCTTGTATGGATGATGGGGGAATGAAGGGGAGGGGTGAGAGAAATAAATCCAGGGAAAAAATTGTTCTTATTAAAACCTTTTGTTCTGCTAATCTAAGAAACTTCTTTTCTTGGAGAGAATTCCAAATGCTGTTACAGTTGTGCATCACTGAGATTAATAGTGATATAAAGGGAGTTGTGATTTTTATTACAAGAATGTACTGCTGCATTGTCTAGGGGCAGCAATTAAGCACTGGCATGTATTTCTATGTCCTAATTCCTGGTCACAAAATTCAGACAGTTTGAAACTAGTACTTGGATAGAATATAAAGTTTGACACCATGCACTTATTTAACCAGGAAATCAAGAACCCAGGATACAACCCCAAGTCCTTGGACACACAGCTGGTCTCTCCAATCACAGAACACTGAAGCTATTTCTGTGCACTTGAGTTTTACCTAGAAGAGAGTCCTGCTGACATTAAAGTTCCTTTGCACAATTTGACATAGTGCTTTGATTCTGAGAACTCATTTTGCTGTCATTTCATCTATTACCCCAAAACTTCTTTGGGACTTAAGTCCTTTGCAAAAGCCAACCAGCTGGAAAAAGGATTTCTTATCTAGCTGCAGCCACACATAGGTCTGCCATGCCAGATGGTTTTTATAGGGCATATACATTCCTCATGCTTCTCCAATAACATTTCTCTTTTCTGACATCCACCTCCTCCTTCACTAATGTACAATATCACTAGGCAGGGAATCAGGGAGGAGAAATAAGAACTACCATCCTCTTTAAATTCATTGCATGTTGCTTAGTAAATGAAGCATAAATCCACCCTTCAAACATGAACTTTTGAGGATTCCCCATGCTCTTCTGGAGATACCCATGCAATCTGTAGGAATCTGGCTGGCACTGGGCAAGGGGAAAGAGATAGTGTGGGATATCACAAATCAGTGACACGCAGTGCCATGACCTGCTGCAAGACAGAGCACAGACATCTTCCGTGGGACAGCACACAATAACCAATATTTATTTTGTTTGTTTTGGATCATTAGCAGAGCAGTCAACATATCCCACGCATACCAGCTGTCTGGGCTACCTACAGATGCTTCACTGAGCACAGAGCTGTACAACTTAGAGATAATAATGAGCCAGCCCAGGCCTTTTCAGAATAAAATTGTTTTTTACACAGATCCTGCCTACGGCTTCTGCAGTTTAGTTTCAAAATCCCCTGAGAGTAACAAAGTACCTGATACTCAGGTTACCTTTCCTTTTTCTTAACTTCCTCTTGATGCTCCTAATTACATTACCATGTACCACAATAATAGGTGTTCACACATGGCCAACTCAGCTACAGCTGGTCAAATTTACTGTGTCACACACCTAGCACAACTTGGGATTCTAAAATTCCAGTTATGTTAGTAAAGCATGGCCTATAAACAGGAAAATACAACTGCACTATTTTCACAGTTCTTCTCCTCTATTCCAATAGTTTCTGCTGAAGGCTGCCAATTTGTATGTAGTTGTTTCTAACTCTTCCGTCCCATCAATTAACTGCTATAAGAGAAAATCCCAAAGAGTGGAGAGAAGCCTTCCACTCGTATCCCAAACACCAGGCAAACCCCACCCTACCTCTAGGTATCCAGGATAAATCTACAAGCAGTTCTAACACTCATATCAACTAATAGTAGTGTATTTCATCAAGAAAAGAGCAGCTAGGAAATTTAACAGAAACCCACATAAAGATCTACAGTAACATCATGGTAATGCAATGTAAAATGTGCAGAAACAATTCTATGGTGCTGACAACTCCCTCACTGTCAATATAGTTGTTTCAGAAATTTAGGGTTTGATTGTGAGCTTATGTGACATGTCTGAAACACGAGGAACTGCCAGCAACCCATTTTACAAGAGAGGAGGCCAAATGATGTAATCAGGGTTATAGGGACAATCTGCATTAAAGCACAAATTAATCTCACGCTCACACCAACACGGAAAATTTCTTCCTCTGAATATTAAGTTACAGAACTCTTGTAAATTGCACAAAGCGAGAGGGTTTAAACAACTGACCACTTACACTCATACAAATACCTCGTCACTATGCTACCAAGGCAGAACCTTTCTTTCTCCCTCTCTGATTAGCAGGAGCACAATAATGTCCATTTTAGTTTGCCATGGGACTCAGCCCATCCCTGAGAGGTGGACACTGACAAAAGGTCTATTCCTCCTTCATCAGGACACAGGCAGTAACTAATATAGGTTAACACAGAGCAGGTTTCGCAGAAAATGTCTAGGCATGCTGACAAGAAAATGCCTTTTGCCTGAGGGAAGCAGGTGGTTTGTGGGTCTCCATGATCCCATCTTTATTTCTCCATATTTCCCTGTGAAGAGTCTCCTCCATCACAACAGCTGCACACAACAGGAGACAGGCTCAGTTTCACAGCATATCAAACCAGAGGACCAGGGCCCTGATGATCTCTGAGAACTGCATCTATTTCAGCACCATGCAAATTCACAAAATAGGTCATGATCTAAGCCAGGTTACACAAGTTTCCTTGGACTCAAAATCAGGCAGAAGAACCACCAGGCAGAGAGCCCACAGGAGCAGCGATGCAGTGCTGTGCCAAGGAAAAGCAGAAAGCACCAGAGGATTCTCATCACTAAAAATGTGTTGGTCGTTTTAGGTAACCAGAAAACCCCACAAACCAAACCAAACCACACCACTTAATTTCGTTCATCATAAAAAGCTTACACTGAAGCAAAAATGAAAGAAAGAGGTTATTAATGATTCAGTATCACCCAATAATTGGTGGTGACCTCCCTCCGGGGCTGAGGTTTCCACACCCAGGGGCTGGCAGGGGCTGCGGGGTCTCTGTGAGGAGAAGCTGGGGCTCAGCTGAGCCCTCAGTAACACCTTTGTGGGAACGTGTGTGAGGGAAAAACTGCCCCAGGCTGGTGGAACCTTCAGCACCTTTCTGAGAGTGATACATCCAAGAAGCAGAGTAAGGAGCACACCTTAATTTAAGGCATCACAGGTTCACAGGTTATTCCAAGCTGGAAGAGACCCACAAGGATCATCGAGTCCAACTCCCAAGCAAATGCCCATCCAGGGATCGAACCCACAACCCTGGAGCCATGGGCACCACACTCCATCCATCCGAGCCTCCCACCATCTAGGTCATGTCACTGAGCTCCTCATCCAGTCTGACCTTAAACACCTCAAGGGATGGCGACTCCACCACCTCCCTGGGCAGACCATTCCACTGAGAGATCACTCTCTCTGTGAAAAACCTCTTCCTAACATCCAGCCTAAACCTCCCCTGGTGTAGCCTAAGGCTGTGTCCTCCTGTTCTGGGGCTGGCAGCCTGAGAGAAGAGATCACACTCACTCCCACAGCTTGGAGCAGCTCAGGTGCTGCTCAAGAGGATTTAAAAACAAAAAACCCAATTTTTTTTTCCAAAATGCTTGAGAGAATATATAATATTTAATAAACTACACTTTAAACTTAGTAATGTACCATTCATATATTTTATGTATTAGGTACATTTTTATTGTACATGCAATATTCTTAATTCATTTCTTCAATAAAGATGGCAGTTGATATTATATATTATTACAACAGAGAAAATATTAATCGACTTTTCCTCCGTGCAAACAAGATTTCCAAACATATAAGAAATTTTACACTGTTTTGTAGATTTCTGATTACCAGTAGTATTCATTGCCATTTGACTACAGGGAGAACAAAACAGGAAGAAAAAAATTCACCTCATTGAACGATATTAAAATTAAATTCAAGCTGTAAAAAACAAATTATTTCAATTCAGGGAGTGGGGGGAGAAGGGAAAGCAAACTAGGATTTGGGAGGCAAGATTAAATTTTTTTAAATTATGTAATAAAAGAAGTGATAATGAATAAGAAAATAGTAATAATGGGCACACTGGCCTGCACCCATTGACACAGGAAATACCTAAATCAGCACAGAATTGCATGGGTCAGGATATAATGTTCAGCTATACAGCCCCTCCTCGGGAAGTTGGGATGCCAAGGGAGAGTGAGATGCTTAATGGGAGGCCATGAAGGGAGGACAGAAGACCATGGGACCGTGGTCATCCCGAGAGGAAGCTGGAAATAGTGGTTCCAATTCCTATTTTGTACAAGGATCCCAGACTTAAACAAGGACAGTGGTGCCTCTTGATCTGTTCTGAGTTAACTGAATCCCCAACGAGACAGACACCAGGACAATACAATGTATTGGGGTATTGTATGTATACTGCCTTCAGCTACAGATTCATATTCAACACAGCATTTGCCAAACATTCTGGGCTTTGATTGATCAGAGGTGATCTCACAGCTCTGCTGGGGTGGGTTCCGGTGCTGTGCCTGTTCTAGTTGACACAATGAAATTGCATTTTCATCTGACTCATCCACATTCAAAGTATCTGTTTTCTCCTTCACTTCCCTGGTGTATGTCTCCACACAAGAGCACTTCTAAGTGTAAAGTTTTGTTAGGGTGCCTGAAGTTCAGAGTTGCTCAGAATTGTCAGAATCAACACAACTAACATATATTGATAAAATGTTTTAGTAGACTCAAATTCAGGCTTTATCAAAAGGTTTCTTAGCTTTTGTGTGGTCCATTCCTGTTTTCAAGGCCCAGACCACTCACCTGTTTTTCATGTGCAGTTCAGACACCTTTCAACAGTGTTGGTTTTTTTACATATATGTATATCTAAGAGAAAAAGAGGCAATTTTAATTTTAAAATGCAATCTGTCTCTTGTGTAGAACTGGCAGTGGCACAGATGTAAAGCTAAAATGATCAGACTACATAAACTTAATAACATGGTGCTAGCAAGAACATTTAATTGATTTACAGTGCAGCTCAATATACAATCAGTATGCTGTGAGCAAAGCCATAAGGTAGCCCATCAGTTCTCAGTGGGGCCTCTCAAGAATTTCATTCACAAGCCTATTAATTAGCTGAGGTCCTTCAGTGTCCACCATTCAGATTTAAATCACTTGTTTCCCATTAGTGTGTACTCTACATTGCAGGCCCATAAAATCAAGCACTAATACTTCTATCAGCAGCGTTTCTGGAAGTCAACTTTAGTTATTATAGATAAAACCTTCTTAATTCTTGCAAACAAAAGTGATTAAAATACAAAAAAGTAGTAATTCAGGGATAGTGTTAAACATTGAAGTACATTATGGTCAAAGAGCATGGAGTTTTATCCCTCTTAGTAGGAAAAATTGATACACTTTCTATAATGCAAAAAAATCAAATTATTTTCCATGTAAGTTCAGATTGTGAAGAGGTAAATTTAAGAGATTTTCAAGTTATATAAATGTTCAACTTTTTACCATACACTTTCTAGACTTTGTGATTGAGGTCATGTGAAAAATAAGCCAGACCATAGGGCTAAAACTGACAGCAGTATTTGCTAACTGTGTCACATGCACAAAATAACTATATAAAATTACATTCAATGGTTTTGAATATTAAGTTATTCATTTAGAGTGTGCATTTCAACATAAAAAGAATTATTTCATACTTAATGTAATGTTCCTCACCTATATTTGAGCATGGCTCTGATTTCTTTGCAAACTAAGACATACTTAATGTAATGTTCCTCACCTATATTTGAGCATGGCTCTGATTTCTTTGCAAACTAAGACCTAAAGATTGTCAAAGTCAGCTTCAACAAAAGAAAAAACACAAACTGGACAGGGTTAAACAATACTACAACAGTCACAAACCAAACGCTGCCTCCACTCCTGTGGAATATAAACAGCTGTTTCCTGGGGTTTTAAAAACATACTACAATTTAACTCTCTTTAACAAATAGTCAAAATAACTTTATAGCACTTTGAAATATTGCCTGCAAATGAATCTGACAAGCAATGAAGAAAAAAAATATTCAGTACCATTTCAAATCAAATTTGTAGTGTCATACAAACAACAAAATTTCGAATTTCACTTTTAAACTAGAGCTACATCATCACCTGTGACTTGTGTTAACTACAAAACAATCAGGGAACAACAATCTTTCAGGCTCTTTTCCAGATTTTGAGAATCCAAAATTAAAATACTTCACAGTAGTGACTGCCATGAAAGGTTTGGTTACATTTTGGAAACTACATATAATAAAGCTTCATAAATTAACATACATAAATACCTTAATCTATTATCCTCCCCTTAAGTCAATCAAAAGCTGTTGACAAAAGCCTGATAGTTTGATAAGCCTTATGACACTTGTCCTATTCAGCTGGAAGAATCCTGAAGCCTAGAGTAGTTTGTGTATATCACATCACATCATCACCTCTCACCTTCAGCAAAATCATTTACTGTCTTTCACTCTAAAGGTTTATTAATTTGATCAAGGGCAAAGGATAGGTAGTATGTTCCACCAGTTAATAAAGTTTATAAAGCACTTGGGAATCTGCTTGGATGAGAATCATCACAGAAATGCAAGACTTAATCAGACCGAAACCCGGTGCTAATGCCAGAGAGATGTAAAACTCATTTAGAAATTAGAAGGGGTGGCTGAGCAAGCAGACAAAATTGAAAAGTTTTATTATGAGACACAGGTGCAAAGACTTTTAACCTAAGTTAAAGTTAGGCTTTCAAGGCTTAAAAACAAAGTACTGTGAAATGCACTTGAGGTTAATAGTTGAAAGGATACTCAGACACAAAAGATGTGCTGATCATAAGAATTTACAAACAGAGGAGTAGGAGGTTCCACAAGAGAAAAAAACACTTGAAAAAATATTTTAACCCTGAAGCTCTATCAACATACATTACTAATTACAATAGAATTGGCAATGTTAGAGTTTTAAAAGAGCTTTATACATAATCCAGTGGGGATTCAAAAGCAATGTGCATGCCAGTCTGAGCACACTCAGAGGTGTGGTTGTGTGTTCTGAGTGGTTCTGGACTACTGGTTTCATGCAGACTTAATAACAACATATCCACATGTGTAACAGCATTAATTCACCAATAAAGCAGTGATATCAAAAGGAGCTAACAAATCAAAGTATGTACTCACTTTGCTGGACTCCACGGTGACTCCACTGGTTCAGGTGTTGTGGGAGGGTTTTTTGTAAATAAATTGGATGGTGTAACAAGTGTTATTGCAGTGCCATCTAGTGCAAACGAGGCCTTGGAGTGAAGATGGCACAAGGGTGAAATCTCTGCAGCCCAGAGCACCAGCAATGCTCACCCAGGAGGAGAAAAGCCTCTCCCCTGGGGCCATGACAGCTCCTCGCCAGGAATTAGGGAATCTGGCTCAGACAGCAATTAGAAAAAATTACATTGTCACTTTGGGGTGAATTGTGACTCCGGGAATCAGTGTCACTCATTTAGCACTTTTAAGGACCTGGATTATGTGCTGGGGTACCTTTTTCTCCATCATAGTCACTTGCTCCTACCTCAGGCACACAACTGAGAAGAGCTTTGTGCTGACAAGCAGAAAATGCTCTGAACATGTGCAAAATAGAACTGTGATTTGCTGGAATGAGGAAAGGCTATGGTCAGCTAACAAGTAATAGCTGAGAAATACAGCAATTCTCAGCTCATACAAACTGGTACTTGGGCTCTGACCAAAAGGGGTTAAATTCTAACATGAACCTTGCAGTCTTACCCTATGGAGGTTTTGAAAATTATCTGAGGAGGAGAAACAAATTCCAGCTGCTCACAAATCTATAAAGAAAGCCTGGTTAGTTACTGTAGATACTTGGTGAACTTGGGTCAGATCTACAAGGGAACTCCATGAAGAAAGATGCTGGCTATGTTACAGAACTTTCTATTCTATCCCTTGTAAAGACAGATTTGAGTCCAAAATGAGAATGTCTGTTCACAACTTTGCCATGAAAGAGACAAATGCTCATTACATCTGCAGTGGTTTCCACGTGAAACCTGGAGGCAAAAAATAAGGCGCCATTGTCATCCCAGATTCAGAGTAGTTTTATTTAACTTCCTTCAAAATTATACAGTCTTGTATATGTTTTGTAGGCAATACAGCAAAGCACAGAACTATTTTTAAATTATGAGAGACTGGCTTTGTGACACATGAGCTGCTCCTGCTCCTTCACAGGGAAGAACACTTGGAGTGCTCGAGCAAGGACACCAGTCGTTGCACTGAGTGCACTGCAAACACCAGCTCCTTGCAGGTCTGAATGAACAGGTTTCACTTTGGCTATATTCATTGCTGCTCATTTTTTGATGTCCCACCTCTGCAGCCTGAGAGGTACAACAAATCCAACTTGCTTTATACCACAAGAGAAAATTCCTCTTGAAATCACAAATGAGCAGCTTTTCTCAACTCCTGCCGACAAGACAAACAAGCCCACGTACACTTGAACACTTTATAAAAGAGAAATTATATCATTACTACCTTCCTAGAAGCCACAATTCATAAAAAATATTTGTCTATATTTCTTTACTTCCTTAAGGTCTTCATGAAATGATGATTCATAAAAATAATGTATGGGCCCAGTACAGTTTTGTCGGTTGGTCTCAATGTCCAAAATCCAAAATAAAGAAGACATATTAGTTTGAATCCCTGTGATCCTGAGTTGGCCAGAGACTTGCTTTAGACTCTGGTCAAACTATACTTGAAGCCATCCCTTCCTGGATGCATGGAAGAAATCCAACATTTTTGTTCTTCCCTACCTCCTTCCATTTAGCTATTCTGTATACAGAAGCCCCATATAAATCCCAACCCCTTTGTTTTGCCATTTATGGCTCCCTAGAGTCATATTACAATAGCTTTGATTAAAATACAAACCAAGTGAGTAATTGCAAGCTTTTTAATTTTACAATGTCAGTTTGTCATTGTAATGGATATGTTGGAACATGAAAGTCTCTTAATGAATTAAAGAAAATGCATATTTAGGAGGACTTAAAACTGCCTATGACCAGCACCCTCATATACTCACACAAAAATAAGAGAGAGAGAACAACTTTTCTTGTCAGTGATACAAACCCCCAATAAAAATGACGAACTGTACGTCCTCCTGACTGCAACTCTCAAAGTGCCCTGTGACTTCATTGAATATCATTAGGCAGAACTCTTCTGCACTTATTTTGAACAGGGTCTTCCATCTCTATATATCCATAATGCTGGGAAAAAAGCTCTTTTTACAACAGAGTTGAGTGGAAAATAAAAAGGAAAGCACTTTGTTAATATAGTTTATCCCCTCCAATTTGTAACATCTCATCTTTAAGGTAATAAACCCTTACATTTCAGGGACGTTTGTTTCCAGGAAGCAGATACTTGTTTTCCCTTCTGTGTGCTGTTCATCATTCAGTGTGCACTTCATAAAAGACTAGGAAGAAGCATATTGTAGTGAAACTGCTGGAACATAATTTTTATTGTAAAGATCTAATGAGTAGATCTAATCACGCTTGGACTGCCTCTCTGATAAGCGGGGTAAATCTAAATATTGCTAAGGAAACTGATGAATTTTTCCTGATGCTCACTCCAAACAAGTAGGAAATCCATTCTGCCAGCTGCTGTAAATAGCAAAATACAGGGTGGAGTATTTTTTTGTTATTTAAAGGGCAGCTGAGTTAAATAATTGTTAGGGATTTGCACACATATTACGAAAGTACCATGGGCTGGTAAAGGGCATTTCATAAAGGAGGGACCCACTCCCACCACATCCCTTTGAATCTACCAGCCTTTGACAGCACCAACAGGTAACAGCAGACCTACAATGCCACAGCTGCAGTCATGCCACAGTGTTTATGCAGCACTGTCAGAATTGCTATTATACAGGACATAACATGTACCAGATTTTATGGAATTTTATAACAGAACACCACTTTTTACTTCCACTTCATGCAGGAAAATTACATGTACAAGTGTGCACACAAACTGCCTGCAAATATAAAAATTCAAATTTTATTACTTTCAGGTAAGGCATTTCTGGGCTTTGGAAAAGGCACAGAGGCCAAAACAAAAACCAAAACCCAACAAATAAACAAAAAATCCCACAACAACAAAAAAAAGAAACCCCAAACCCCCCTCCTCCAACAAAACAAAACAACAGAAACAAAATATTTTCTCACATATTTCAGAGCTATCGAGACAGGACCAGAGGTTTCTTCATGGCCCATTGCTGCCATCCCAGTGTCTCTTGGCATATATACACAATTCATAAAGATTCCTGGGTTTGGTGGTCTCTGCAAACACAGCAAAGCAATTCCTGCTGCTGAAAAAAGCAGAAGATAATACCACACTAAGATGTTTAATGCTGCTGTGATTCCTGAATAGACTTCCTTGGCATTGTGTCAGGTTGCACTGTCAGAATGACACCGGTTTTTTCCTGATTTTAACTTAAATTCTCAGATGTGACAAGCACCTGAAATTCATAATGATTAGAAAGTAAGAAATGTTCAGCAACTCCTATTCCAGCCCTGAGATCATAAGCTTGCTACACACTCTAAGGATTGTAATAGCTTTTCTTTGGCATTAATGCACTGGCCTTTTAGGGAAGCATTTTCCATTTCTGAGAGATGCAGCTCTCATTGGCCCTGGGCAAACAGAGAGGCAGAGTTTGCCTGCCAGGACTGGAAATAGGAGATGCACATTTAGAAATCTGCACCTTCTCTCCATAGGGCTCCTCCCATACCTGCTGAGTGTACTCCAAGGTGATGTCCATTCTCCTGTTTTCTACCCACATCCCAAAGCCGCCTTTTTGGACTTGCAGCTGTTTAACAGTGGCAATACCACTCCACTGAGCTCCTAAGCTTGACAGAAATTGCTATTTCCTCACACTGAGGAGTACTTTGCACAGGACCCCAGTTCAGCAAACTCTTGATGTGAGTTTGCACATGGCACAAGTGACTTCAGTGAAGTTAAGCAGAGGAGGAGCAGAGGGTAAGGACTAAGGCTGAACAAAAAGTCCATCACTGGATACAGCCATACACTCACACTCTTGCCTTACTCATGGCAAATGGGCTTCATCAGATTTTTGTCCACAGAAAAGCCCATGTGCACCCCAATCACCTGGAGCAAAACTATTCACAGAATCACAGAATCACAGAATCAGTAAGGTTGGAAAAGACCATAGAGATCATCAAGTCCAACCTATCACCTATTACCTAATCTAGCCAAACCTGTCTTCCCAATATTCATTCAACACAGTGTCTGTTAAAATGAGCCCTTCACAATCTCTTAATTTTATAATTCTTCCAGAAGTATCTCAGTTCCTCAATGATGTTTATTTGTCAAACAATTTCTAATACATAAATAAAATGAATATACTTTAACAAATCTGCCTCTCTTCACTTGAATATGATTTTCTGCTGAAATTCGGCCCTGTTCCCAAAAGCAGTATGTGTTTGATAAGTGTAAAATTGACTCTGCCTCCCTTTTTTAGCAAAGGAATGTGTTATGAAATAAAAATGCAAGCAATTGTTCCTTCTGCTTGCTATTCATTGCTCAAATACTGAAAGTCTCTTTTTGAATAACATGAATTGATGTTCCTGTCAGTAGCAACAATATTTACAGAATGCATGTTACATTAAAGATGAAATGGAAAGTAAAGATGTGACTCCACTAAAAGAGACATGGAAACATGCAGACTATCTCACCCATGCAAAGGCTCTCCACCTTTTGTCAAGACGTTTCGCTTAATATTCATAAACCTTCTGTATTTGATGATGACTATTTAAATGAGTCATTACCTGTCAAACTGGATCTCTGCAAATATTTGTGGTATCAGAAAGAAATAAACAGCAATTTATTATAAAACACAACAAAAGCACGGGGTATGCCATAAGCTACAGGAAGTTTCCACCATTCACTTAAGGATGCTCCTTGTGAGAAACACAAAGAAAATGTTCTGAAAGGGAAATACAGAACTAACAGAGCTCGTCTGATTCCCTGAAGTCTTTCAGTGCACCCAAGGAGCTCCTCCAGGCCCCACCAGCACAGCAGCTCAGTGCCAAACACTATTGTTGAAATCCACACAGCACTGCCTGTAGAGCAAACTACAAAGAGCCCATGAATAGCAGTGAGAACAAGAGCAAATTTCATCTCAGTAAATATATCTCCATGATTTTCAAGCTGGTGAAACTATGGGGTTAATTCCTTCCCAATATTCTGTTTAAACAAAAAAAGAATTCCTCAAACTCTCTAACTCATGAAAGAATAATGATGCATTCAGCAGATAGTTCTCAGGGTAAAGAGAAAATGATCAGTTTTTATTACATACTTGAAGATCAATAAATATACTTCTAGCCTAACTCTTTTAAACCCCCAACAGCCACTGAAAGCATGACCAAAACTCAGGAATGATAAAATAAAAATTTAATTAAAAATTTAATTAACAAATTAAATTTTGTTTTCTTCATACACAGAAGCATAATGCACAAAAATATACCTCAAAAAAAATCCCAGTGAGAATCCAGATTGCTTTTCGGATGATGCTCTTGGACCAAAAAAATAGGGGAGAGAATTCCAGGGTGAGATACGGCAGAGCAGTGAATTTTGTCAGCAGTGCTCTCCTCTCCCAAGAATGAACCAACTCCTCTGCCGAAGGGAGGAGGAAATCAGTTAGTTCAGGAGATTGCCTTGCATAAACTCATCATAGAGAAAAAGAAGTGTAAAATAGACCCTTTAACACAAATATTCTGAAATTATGGATTTGCTGACCCAGATCACAACAGAATTTACACACTAGAAGTTAATGAAATACATACATCCCTAGGTAACCAACTCACTCCACTCCAGAATGTCTTCGACAAATTATAGAGTGGTGAGTAAAATAATTAGGAAACAAACCACAACAAAAAGAACAACAACCTCAAACAAATAAACCAAAACCTACAACAACAAAAAAAACCCTAACCCCAAACCAAAGAACAGAACACCCAGAAAGAAGGAAGGTACAGTTATTTGACCACACTATATTTCATCCAGAAAAAAAATGCCGGCAATTTCAGAAGACTGCTTCAAATTTAAAAATAAAAACAAACAAACAAAAAATCCTAATGATGTTGAATTTATGCAGCAGGAGCCAGGCATGAATGGAGAGATGATGCCTTTAACAGGTTTTTCTGTTACAGTTGCACTCAAAGCAGACAATTATGCAAATAAAAAGAAGGAAAACCGTAGAAGAAAATACTTCTCCCTCACAGGAATAAAAATGAAAACAGTATTAATCATATGCCTCGAGAGAATTTGGTATTAAGCACTAGTGAAAAAAGATAAAAAACAATAATTCAAAAGTATTTCAACTGTCATATACACCCGTTAATATTATTTTCTATGAAATTTTGCATCCATCACTGTTTTCCTCAGTGAGACAGGAAAATGGCTTATGAGGAGGGATGGAAGGCAAAGAAAGCAAATCAAATGGAATTGCAACAGGTAGGTAAAAAGCAAACCATGCTTTGAGGAAAGACAACGTTTGTAATGGATTTATATTACTGAGTAACTGAAGTACTGTGCCAGGATTTTGGACAGATTGGTTGGAGTATATTCCCAAAGCTAAGCAGAAAATGCAGAGTTACCCAGAAAATAAGAAATAGATCAAATTTCCCCATAATAATGAAGTTGTCAAGCTACAATTGTAAAAATCTATATTTTTCAGTGAAAACACTGTTGGTTTTTTTTAAACTTCATGCTTTCCAGCAGACAATTTCCAAAACTGGCATCAGTAGACTCACACATCCCATGGGAATACTTGATAAACTGGATTGATGCCTAAGACACTCTCCCTTTCAGTTGAGAGAAAGAATTTAATTTACTTCTAACTGCACAGCGAAACAACGCACAAGTCAACAGAAGGACACCTGCAGTCAGTGCAAGAAACAAGAGGTCAACATGAGAAAAATCATACTACCTTTTTGTGATAAATCAGAAATAAACTGCCCTTAACTAGAGAGTTAATTAAAATACCACCCAGAGGTGAAGGTTCAAACTTCCTTTTGTTTGAAACAGTTGATAAACATACTCCTGTAAAAACACCATTCTGTTCCCACCAGCACTTTGAACAATGCTGTTAGGGAATTCTCCATCTTTTTGCCCTTCAACTCCTGCAAGTAAAGTGTTGTGTCTCAAAATCAGGACAGATATCTATCCATTCCCTTGCCATCAGGCCTGCTGACACGCCTGGATACATGAATCAAGAATATTCAACCCACCTTCCCATCCTTGGGTGTTTTCCCTTCACCTGTATCCATATGGATACAAGTGACTGCACCTTCTGCTCCTTCACACCCTGCTCTGCAAGTTCCTCAGTCAATGGGAACCATCTCCCTTCACGTGCTCCTCACTAGCCCTTGTTTTTCAAACAGCTTCTCTGGCACAAGTATGCAACACAATGGCCTTCCTTCCTCCAAACTCACCTCAAACCCCCAGTGACAAGAAATCCATGCAGAGACAGGGACTTGGAAAAGAAGGTTTCCCAGACTTTTCACAGAGTCCAAGTGAAAACTAAACACTATCCACAAACAGTTCTTGCAACAGAGAACACAACCTCTAATTCAGGAACATGGTTCTGTTTTATCAAATCAAATATCTGCTTTCTAAAAACATGATTCCCCTCCTACCAAGCTGCCGACCGATATATTCTGTTTCTTATCACTGAAACTCCACCATCATGCTGTGTTTTCATGTTGAGACGAAAATTGGAAAATAAGTATACAGGTTTATTCTGTCAATCTGTATTTTCCTTGTGATGTTTTAATCCACTTTCCATACTTTTGGCATTAGCAACTTCTGACAAACTTTCCTTTGCCCATGAAGATAACACCCTCATAAACAACCTTACGCTTTGTCTGAGGCCTGGAACATGAACTTATTTCCTTTTATCACTTTGTACAAAAAAAGGAAGAAAATGAATCATTACTGAAAAAGGCTTTCCTCCATTCCTTTTTAATTCTCCTTAGGAATAACAGTTTCTTTTCCTTTTATCTTTTCCTTCTGAACTACAGGTACAGTCCCATTACATCACTTGCTGATACCTTTAAGCATGCCATTATATCAGCTCAAATGCATTACTTAAATCAATAAAAATGAATTAAATTAGCACCTGCAGGCAAAATAAAAAAATGTACAATAATACAAGTCTTACACGTTTTTCTCTGTGCCTAAACATTAATATTCTGTGCCTGACATTCAAATAAAACCTCCTGTACCACTACAATGTAATTTTCAACTTTGTTTCGTTTTAAAATTTAAGATTTTCTGAATGTAAAAGAAAGGTAATAATCTATTTTCCTACAGACAAAAGTAAAGTAGAGGATTCTCATTTATATTTTAAAGAATTATAGAACTTCCAAAAATACTGGGTTCCTAGGACCTAAAAGTGAATTTCTTTCTTTACCCACAGAAGAAAATAAAATCTGGAAAAAGCAATCCCTGTTGTTTCAAACATAGGCAAGAAATTTGTACACATCCTGGTCTCTGCTTAAAATGGGAGTAAGGATTTGAATTTCTGAGTTCTCCACAAGCAAGGCTGAGCACACATACACACTTGAAAGGAGACAGTGAATATTCAGTAACATTGTCTTCTCTGAGTTTCTAGATAAAATTGGGATTTGCATCAGCTCCTACTGCAAAGTGTTCAGCATCACCTCCAACATCCTTGCTTACGGGTTCTGAAATACATGTTAGGAACCTCTCCCAGCTGAGCCACAACTTAAAATCCCCACCTTGATTCAAAATAAAGGTCGAACTGCATTAGACATTCCTTCGAAGCCAGATAAATAAATTGTGAAAATTAACTTCTTGACAACTACTATTTCCATTGCATCAACAATCTCATCTGTGTGAGAGCCATAAATCCAACAGGAACTAATTATTTTGGGATGCAATAAGGCTGCATTAGTGCCATGAATGGCAAGGACTCAGTAGGTGTAGATTAGGCACTAGTCCCAGGGGATGCTCCACTGATCCCTCTCTCTTCTTGCAAATTATCTGAAGGGGTTTAAGCATCTGCCAGAATTAATTTTTCCTTTGAGAAATACTGAAAGATACAGAATACAAGGACAAAAATAATTTCAAAAAAGGCTTTCAGACTTGCTTTCCTTTGCTCCTTCCTGTCTAAACCTACCTAATGACCATATTTGGCCCCAGCCGCCAAGCATCTCATGATTTTTCACTGTTTAACAAGGTATGTTCCACATGAGACGTGGAGGCAAAGCAATTTGTCCAAGCCGTCCACGAGCCCATGGATTTTCCAAGTTCCAGCCACAACCAACAGGCTCTGCACTAAGAACCCAGCCCATTTTTCACAGTTGGTTTAAGTTTCGTTTTATCAGTTAGCATTGCCTACAATACCTTTGGTGAGTGTGAGAAATCTCCTCATGGCCCAGCTGAGCTGGTGACACCTCCCCAGAGCACAGGGACAGTGTGTGCAGAGCCAGAGACCCCCGTGGGGTATCACAGCACAGCATCCACCACCCCACTGCCCCCAGGGTCTGGGGAGGGAGGGTAACCAAAAATACACCCTGGCCAAAATGACAGCAGTGGCAAGAGGTCAAGTTGTGGGCTCCTCAGTTTAAGAGGGATGTTGAGATCCTTGAGCGTGTCCAGAGAAGGGCGACGAGGATGGTGAAGGGCCTGGAACACAAGCCCTATGAGGAGCAACTGAGAGAGCTGGGGTTGTTCAGTCTGGAGAAGAGGAGGCTGAGGGGAGACCTTATCGCTCTCTACAACTACCTGAAAGGGAGGTGTAGCCAGCTGGGTGTCGGTCTCTTCTCTTTGGCTACCAGTGATAGAACAAGAGGACACAGTCTTAAACTGCGTCAGGGGAGATTTAGACTGGACATTAGAAGGAACTTTTTCCCAGAGAGGGTGATCTCTCAGTGGAATGGGCTGCCCAAGGAGGTGGTGGAGTCACCGTCCCTAGAGGTGTTTAAGAAAGGGTTGGATGATGTACTTGGTGGCATGACCTAGATATTAGTGTAGTGTGTTATAGGTAGGATGGTGTGTTGGCAGCAGGATGGCAACAGGTTAGGGAATAGGTTTGACTAGATTAGATAATAGGTGACAGGTTGGACTTGATGATCTCTATGGTCTTTTCCAACCTTACTGATTCTGTGATTCTGTGAAACACTGTTCACAGGCTGGCCCCAGATGAAGCCTCCCACCTCCAAGACCTTCCTTTTGAATAGGAAAAAGATGGTGTTTGTGGCCTACTGTTTTCTTAAAACTTTGGTGGGGTCAGCCTTTCCAAAGGCCTGTAGAGCCATCTACTCATTTCAGATGATGTCATAGGAAAAAAGTGAGCTCACTCACTTTCTATATAAGATTTGAAACACTAAAAAGAAAAATTACTTCCTCTTATTTTTTAATTAGAATTGCCAGCCCCATCAGCAGGTGGAAGGACACTGCCTGCAGGAGCTTATTTGTTGGCTAAAAACTTGGTTTATATAATCAGCATGGTAATTAGTGAGCTCTTTGCTATTAAAAGGAACTCATTACTGCTATATTTTGCTGATTGATCCATACTCATGAAGTAATTTGAAAATGTAAAAAGCATTTTGTGAACCACTTAAAATTTTCAAAATGGATATTGAGAAAATTGACAGGTGTCTTTGACTAAAATCCAATATGTAATTCTTTAGCCATTCAAGCAAATCTATGTGGAACTGGAAAATAATTACCTAAAGTCATATATTGTTCTCTGCTGTTTGTCAGAATTTTTTTGCAAGGGATGGGGCCTGTTGTATCAACTAAATACTCTCAAAGTTCCTACACAACTACTTATAGTCTCTGAATTATCCTGGATGACTCACACCTTCCAGCAGTGCAGCACTTTGCCCTGAGGACTCCTGGGAGGTTTGTCCTGCCCATAAAGTCCTGTTAGTCACATGGAGGCATGGCCTGCTGAGAAGCAGTTTGAAGGGAAAATCACCTTTACGCAAAATTAATGATTAGCATGGATCTGAAACTGCTGTAGGATGAGTTACTTTCAACTTTGGACCCTCTGCCAGGTTTATTCATGCTTCAAAAAGAACTGATAAATTATCCAACAATTTCTAATATTGAAATGCAAAGAGAGCAGAGAAGAATGAGGGAGAGATGACAAGAGGGTGGACACATGTCAAGTGTTCAAAGAATTTCCCTTATACAGGGAAATCTCAAGTGAAATTCTGCCTCCAATTAAGTCAACATCCAATTCAGTGAGCCCAACAGTGCCAGGATTTCATCCTTGACCTACTGCCTCGAACTCCATCCTTTAGTGCTTCTAATAAATAGTCTGCTCCTTTCCTCCTGACCAGCTCAGGTGCCACTTCATTTCCAAGCTGGCTCCTGAGGCTGTGGCTCTGAGGCTGACACTATTAGGCATAAAAAAAGAATTGCCCTGGCAACCCAATCTGATATTTATAGGCTCCACTACAGAGCCAAACTATTTTACAAACTGAAAGGACATCACTAGTAACTGAAAGCGATTCTTCTTTTGACAGGAATCATAAGGAACTATGGGTGGCCCAATTCACCTGCTGCTAAAGTGAAAAGCAGACTTCAGTGAGAGCTGGGTCTGGCCCTAAAATCACACAGCATGGTCACACAGTGCCTACAACAGAGAGGGACAATCAAGGTCTGTCACCAGCCTAGAGGGATAAGACAACCTGATCATGTACTGATGTGTAAATTGGATGGGCACTTGATGTGGAAAAGTGATTTCCACACCTTAGTCATTCTATGCTGCTGCAGACAGACTTTCCTGCCAGCATTAACACTGCTGAAGTGCTGTTTCAGAGCAATTTCTTCAAGATAATAAATTTCAATATTTAAAAATCTATTTCCCTATAATATTCCTTCCTGTTTCCATACTTTGAAGAGCAAAGGATTATGCTATTTCAGCCATTGCTCTTGTTTTATTAGTGCACTAAGTACTTTTACGCTCTTTATTTTCCTTCCACAAAAAATAAGTGCTTATAACATTCATTTTGCTTTAAGAAATTTATTCGTGCTTTCAAGCTGCGGAAACAACTCTTACCGAATATTATTTTTATCTTTCTTGGAGATGGATGATTTACTTTTAATTGCTTCTTTAGGTCAGGAAGCTGCTTACCAGTATGCCTGCATTTACTGTGTTCATTAATTTAAGCTTTTTTAAAAAGTAATATGTCATATCACTTTTTTCCCCTGGAAAGGGAAATCATGGTAAATAGAGAGATCAATTATTAATTAGCATTAACCAAAGGTAAAAAAACCCAGAAAAAACCCAAGCAAAACAAAACCAAGAAGCATCTTAAAGACTTGAGTGCTAAGGAGTGAATGAATTTATACCAGATCACACTTTTCCAGCAAAAGCTCTCCTAGGAAATTAAACCACAAGGAGATTGAAGGTCTAAATCCTCAGAGCTACTGAGGTCCTTGGCTGTTATTTCATAACAAAAATCCCACTTAAGATTTAAAAAATAAAGATAAGGGGAGAAAGGAGAAGTAAATAAGGAAAGAGAAACAAAAATAACAATCTCCAAGGTTACGCAAAGATGTACACAAAAACAAAGACCACAGCAGCTCTTCCAAATATTAAACTCCAGTTAATCCAAATACAGCTGTCCATTTTAACAATGTAATCAGAATATATTGCTTTATTTCCCTTCCTTTTCATTTTAGTCACTTTGATGCCATAGGCAGCTTTTGTATTTTTCTAAGAAATCTGGTAAATTGCATTCTACAGGATCCATGGGTTTACCCCAATTTCTCAGCATATCTTCTGTTCCACTCAGTCGGTCTATTTTTTTTTTCCTGTTTTAACTGTTGTTTGTTTAAAAACAGGCACGTCCTCTCCTTAGAAAAGTCACTCCTGGACCTTCACTGCTGCATGAACCAAACTTCTGAATCTGAACAACTCTAGGAAACCCACAGGCTCAGGCCTGTTCTAATCCTTCTGTGAGTGCTGGAGGTAGTACCACGAAAGAAAGGGGATAAACTTTTCTGCTGAGAAATCATGATCAAGANCTACAGCGGCATCATGGATCCGTGTAAGAAAAAGCAAAGCACAAAATGCATTTTCCTGGAATCAGTCTTTCCAAGAACTGAAAGTACAGAGTGAGACCACTGACCAGAAAGGAAGGTCATCTGAAGAGTCTCTGGGAATAACAACCAGGTCTTTCTTCTGAAGATGTTAGGGAGAAGTACTTCAGTACAGTTGAAAAAGGGAGATTAAGGAAAAAGTCAGCCAATGAGAAGTTTTCCATAAGTTTACACAATGGAAGTAATCAGAAAAAAACATGAAAAATGGGCTCATTCCCCAATCACCACATTGGCCTTGTATCAATAGCCTTGTTTTTTTAATAATTTATTCATCAGTCCAGACTACGGTAGCTTTTCTTAACAAATGAGTCTATGCTATCAACTATCTTTTTTATCAAAGTTTTTATCTCAGGGGCCTGACCTGGTGAGCAGAAGCCAATCTGTACCAACATGCTGAGTGTCAGAACTGCCACAAGCGTGGCTGAGAAATCAGCACCAAGTGATGACTGAGAGCTGTATCTTATTTTGGGGTTGTATTCCAGTGTGGCACTGAGGTCAATCTTCCTGCACAGACAAACCTGAGCAAAACATTTCAGTGAGGCTTATGTTGCTGCTAAAGAACCAAACAGCATCACCCTGTTCACTTTTAAAAGCTTCTCTGCTGACAGTGTCCCTAGGGTGAAATTCCGAAAATAAAAAGCAGCATGTCAGAATCCCCCTTTTTTTCCTACAACCAGCATCTTTTCAAATATTTGCAGTGTCTGGCAAAACAAGGGATAAAGTGAGCCCAGACAGAATACTAGACTATTTGTTTGCTCTGAATTATTATTTACCTCAAATTTAGATAATAAATAACTTATTGCTAGCCCTAGTACACTATGTTCATGCTGTTCTTTTCATGTTATTCTTGATAATAAAGAACACAGTGCTATTTTTTCAAGATTTTACATGTGCCTCACATAAGCTAATGATGGCAAAGGAACCGATCTGTTTGGGATTAGTGGAACTGAGAGCTTTGACCTTACATTGCTTTAATTCTGGGCTGTAAGCTGCCTGCCAACAGCTGAGTCCTCTGGCACCTCTTTATGCTCTTAATTTTCAGGACAGGTAGCAATATATTCCTTTTGGAACGTCACACAGCTTGTACCATCTACTTTTTGAGACACCCTCACAACAGTAGTGCCTACATAAAACTCATGAAAAATAGGCTCATGATCAATTACTAACATTTCTTTTCTATCATAATATGATTGTAAGGCAGTTCCCAAGTGCACCAGTCTTGCCTCAGGAAAGCCAGCAACGTTTTTGTAGAGAAGGGCTGTAGTGTAGAATTAGTGGGTGCCTCAGTAAAAGACATTTTGGAAACTAGAACCTTTTATAATGTATTATCTTTTGTCTTTTCACACTGAAAGCAGCATCCCACAGAACTTTGCTACAACCAAGATTATCATGATCCCCTGATATTACCCACAGAGACCTACTCGCTGAACTGTTTTGAAAGTCTGGCAAAATTGAGACATATTTGTACATTCAATGACACAGAAAGAACTTGCTACTTATGCATCTGAATATAATTAAATTATTGTTTCCTACATCTACTTGAAATCTCATGCAGCCCAGTATCCCACTGATATATTTAACACAGATTGCACCTTCATACTTTGATCACCCACCTCATATCTAGATCTTTCTCCTCCTATTGCCGCTGAGGACAGATCTATAATTTGTGGTATGACCTTGTACTTTGTAATATTAAATTTCATCCTAACTTTAAAAGAAGATCTCTAATTATTTTCATATTATATTCTTATTTTTCCCTGAGTAGAGAATGCTTTGTAAGTTTGCCTCAGCAGATTTCATTAGTATATGTCTACTTCTGCACCAAAGGTCACTAAAAGTATGAAAATATGAAATATAACCAATTTCAAATCTTGGAGTAACTCCACTGGGAACCATTAGGAACAGCCTCAGTAGCATAACTATTCTCCGAACTAAGCACAAAGAGAAAGGAAAAGGCTCTTATTTATCCCTTCTATATATAAGGACAGAAAATAAAGGCATCACATAAAAAACAACAAGCAGATAATAAAAAAAAATCTTTTGCACTATAGGCAAGTTTTCACAAGATACTATTGAAACAGCTGCTTAGTAATAGTCATAGGAACATTTAGACGATTAAGAGGACAGCATGCAATTATCTCAGTGCAGGCACATGTTACGCACATTATTGCTCCTGATTCCCTGAGGCACACTGAGATCAATCCATAGTTTGAGACCAGGGACAGCTTTTTATTCTCAGCACGATATTTTTAAACTAGATGTTCCTTACAGTAACCCAGAGCCGCAGCAATCCAGCTCAAACCAAGGGAGACACATACGGTGCAATATGTTACAATTTATTTTAGAATCAGGTCCTGCAATTCAACTTAAGCATCCAGATGAGAAAAGGCCACAGGCAAAGCCTCTGCACAGCTATTGTAAGGGGGACCAAAGAGAGAAAGTTATCACATGTGGACACTTTCATTGCATTAGCTCTTAATGGCGTGGCTCTGTATTGCCAACAGCTCCAAGCGTTACAATAAAGCTCTTCCTTTGCCATTATCTGCTTTATACCTGTTCTACACTGGCTTGAAGCCAAGGTCCAGCAACTTTACATCAGGAGAAAGCTTCCAGGAGAGCCTAATGATGATCAAGATCTGTACTATACATCATAAAATAGAGAAAAAGTGATTTTCTTTGTCACTCTTTTTAAGTCACCCTTCTTCCTCTGCTACTTCATCTAAAGTTTTATAGTGGTATATAAAGATACAGATATTGTAGCAGGTGAGACGTTTTAGCCCTGCACCATAGTACAGTAGTGCTACTATTGCCTTTCCCTGCTTCTGCTTTTTGTACTTCTAGAAAGATTGCTATCCTGACCAATCAATAACGTAAGGTGCTCTGAAATGTTATAAATATACCCTATTTTGGTAACATTTCTGCTTAATTGTGCAACTATGAGAGATTCGCTAGCAATGACAGCAGAGTGAGCTGCTCCAGCATGTACAGCTAAAGCTTGGAATAGCACCTGGAGTTTGACCAACCAACACCAGGGCAGAGCCACTGAGCAGACTGGGAAGTGGCAGAAATTCCTAACTCCTTCCTGTGTGCAGCTGTGGGGAGAATTTCTTCCTGCCACCTCCACAAACACAATCAGCTGGGCATCAGACACAAGCTGGAGCTCTTCAAATGTATTAATTGCAATAAATACACACAAGCAAAGCAAAGCAAGCTGGATTCTCCTGGGTACAGCTTTTCAGTGAAAGGGAAACACGAATTTGAAAATAGGTTAGTTGTGTTTCCATTGTCAAGTATCATAAAAGCATAGAATTTGCTCTAGTGGAGGCCAGCTGTGAGTCAAACACATCCTTCAAGAGGTAAAAGTGTCAGAGATTTTTGAGGAAACACAAAGAAAGAAAATAAGAGAGCGGGAAAAAGTATTTTCCCTCAAACCAATGTTTTGATCACGTTCCAGGCAACTTCATGGAACATTCAGCAGCTGCCTTGCTGAACAGCCTCTGATGTTGCCCCAGGCAGTTATCATCTAGCCCTTCACTTCTGCTTGGTCAGACACCTTTTGGTCCCGTTTCTGATTTGTGAGATCATATCTTACCAGTCTCACATATAGAGGACTCATTTTGTTCATCTCACAATTAGGTAAATCTTCAACACAATTGTAGGCTTTCTTTTTTATTTCAATTTGTTTACTTCAAAGGTTTTATTTTCTTTCCACTCTACAGCTGACTCAGAGAATTCCGTTCTTCCTGCTCAATGGGATGCTTCATCTGCTTTAATTTTTCTGTTAGAGGAGAAGTATGCTTTCTTTGTATTTATCTCATTTTATACTCAAAAAGTTGAGTGCAGGTCTGCCAGAGGCAGATATTCCATGCCCTTCTGTTCAAGGCAATATAGTTTGGCCTTATCAAGCTGGGTTGTAAGAGATTTAGAATAAGATGACTGCTAAAGCTGTGAACTCCTACTTATTACGCCTGCATTAATAGAAAGAGTAGTAAAAATCTGCTGTCAGATCTCTTCTTCACTCGTGATACTTTAACTTAATTCTTACTTGACTGAGAAAGACATGAATTTAGATTAGACTTGTAGCAGTGAGGTGTCATAATTTCAATTAATTTGAGGAATGGGAGAGGAATGTTTGACCAACCAAACATCAGTAGGGGGTTTTCCCCTCATTTTACTGTCCATTTTCATTTCTTACGTCATATACATTCCCTTTGATCACATCCTGTGACCTTCCCAAAGATAGAGCAACTTCAAAGAACAATAATGTCTAAATATCAAAAGGTCATCATAATTTTACCCTTAAACAAACTATACTACATACACAAATCTATCTTCAAATTTATTTGACAGCTCCCCTAGTGCCTCACCACAAAACAGAAATCACTGTAATGATTGTTAATTCTGTAAGGGAAGCACTGCAGACCTTTGGAGCCCCTCTAGGAGTGAGCGGGAAGGGTCAGCTGATGCCTGCAGGCTGTAGACCCTGGAACTCTCTGTTGTACTGAAGATACAGAGCCTGTTTTGGAAAGTTTACACAAGAAAATGACAGCACAAAGATGCAAAAATAAGAAAGATTACAGTTAAATAAAAAAGTTTGCATTGCTCTTGCTAGAAAGAGCTTTTAAAGCAAAGGCTGTGCTGCGTGAAGAAAGAAGGAAACTCTTCCTTACAGAAACTTCTTGCTCACGGCAAGTACCAGTCCAGAGCCAGGCACTGCCAGCAGCTCCTCTCTCACTTTGGGGGGAAGGGACCTTTGAGATGGTCTGGCTCAAGCAGGGTGAGCAGGATCAGGCTGACCAAAACAATGTCCAGATGACCAGTGTATGTCCAGTTGAGTTTGAAATATCTCCACGGGCGGAGACCCCACAACAACTCTGAGCAGCTGCTCCTGCACAGCTGGGCTGTGTTACATCCCCTGTACTCTCCCATCTAAGAGACATGAGGGAGATCACCCAACATGACTGGAGTCAGGGAGAGAATCACCTGGGCCATGTGGCACTTGGTCTCAGCCATCCTCTACAGCCCAGCATGACAAAACTCATCTTCCAGGGCATACCTGCTGTGCTAACAACACTCCACAGGTGAAGTCTGGTGCTTTGCCTCGTTTTTTCTGTTTTTATTATTTCTGAACAAACTTATTCAGGGAGAAACCAAATGACCAACAATGACAAAGAAAAAAGCAAACCCTGAAGTCTCAAGTTTAGTAGCACTGAGTTTTCAGAGCATAAAAATAATGCAGGATGGCAAAGAACTCAAAGAAAGATAAACTTCTGCTAAGATCAAATTGCCTGGGGTGGCCAATGTTTTAGCAAAAAGCCAAGTTCTGCAGTTCATCTCTAAAGAATACCAAAAAAAGAATAAACACTATGTGGAGAAAGGCACTGCACATACCCAAAAGCATTACAAAAATACTTTACAACCATTTCATAATGCTGCAGCCCTGACATCTTACAGCTTTTGTATTAATGCAAATGAACTTTTAATTTACTTTAAGAGGACAGGAACAATAAGCAGTATAAATTTTCATGAGGATAACACTCTCATGAATGCAAGAAGCAATCACAGAGGTCTGTTAGATGGTTTACACAATCCCATACTGGCATTTGACTTTCATGGTTGCCTGGAAAACACTTGCTCAGTATCGATAACTTGAACAGTTTTCAAAGAAATACCTACACACCAGATCATGCTTAGTCATTTTAAAATTAAAACTACTCTTTTTTGAACTCTGATAACAGAATGTAGATTCTTTTTCCTGAAACATTTTCATGTTTTAACCATCTTCTAACCATGCTGTAATTTGTTTAAAAAATTTACAACTGTATTTTCTGAAAAAACAAGTTACCTCATTTTGTAAGAGGATCTAGAAGCAGCAAACACATTTTGCCCAATATCTCTGGGAACAGCCCCCAGTCACAAAAATATATTTAGGGGGATGACGCCATGTCTGCCAAACAGCTGACCTGGGTTAGCAAATTCAAAATTTTCATCACTGTTGAAACTCAGAATCCTTAAAAAAACCTTCAGAAAACAACAGAACACCCTAAATCCCATACCTGCTCACAAACCCTTCTACGAACATTAGCTCCAATCCTCAGTACCTACAGCATACTAATATTTGATGGCCTTGTAGAATTTTTGCCCTGCAAGAATTCATTCAGTTGGGATTAGGTCTTTACTGTGATGACAATAACTTTACAACCTGTTAGAGAATAGAAAATAAGATCACATTTCTGTATCCATTCCTCTCCTAAATTATGTTTGTGAAATTTATGCTGTTAAAACAGGCCTTCCTAGTTTTGTCCCTTTCCCACCTGAATATTGTTTATTTCCACAGATATATTGAATCATAGCCCCCACAGTTTCACAGAATTTCACTTCCCACAGATTACCTTTCCGCTAGAATATTGTTATGGTTTCCTATAATTACTACGTAACTACTAACTACAGTTTCTAAGAGCACAGTGAACTGAGTTGGGCAAATCATTATCTGTTCAGGCTTAGATGTCAGAAATGTGCTGGGAAAGAAATAAATTATAGATCAATTGTACTAGAATGATCCATCCCACTTAATTAGAACTACACTATATTTCAGTATGGCTAACTACAGTTAAAAACAAAATGAAAAATCAAACCTTTAACAAATCTTAATAAGGCCAGTCCTTAAACAACAATTCCAGAGACAGGGGTTTTTTTCATGCACAATCATACAACAACTTAGCAGCAACACCATTAGCAACAGCTGAATTTCAAAACAATAGTTATTTCATACAGCCAGTATGAACCACTGGTTTCACAGCCTTGCACAAACACACTGGGCTGGGTAGTTAAGAAACCATAGTTAGATTTCCAGAAGATGGTTTCGCTCAGACGTCTTCAAAGATATCCTCGTGTCAAGTTTGTCCTTGACATTTCAGAAAATCTTTAGAAGCCTGAATTAATTAAAGGGCTTAACGAGCAGGTATACACCCACATTGGAAGATAACAAGTCAAGCACAAGACTGATATTATGCAGTAAAATAAATATGAAGGGGAAAACCAAAACAAATAACTTCCCAGGCATTGTATTTACTCTCTGTAGTTGTTAGTGGAAGAATGGCTCTTTCCTTTAGCCCACAGTTCATGTCCCCTCAGCCTTTCAATTAGCCGAAACAAATTTTGGATGAGAATTATCATCCCAAAAGGAGGGGTCTGGAACCTTGCCCAGGGCAAGAACTTTGAGCTGGGCTGGTGCTTCCAACAACGCCTGAGCCACACATTCTGTTCCCACCGAATCCTGTCTGTGCTCCAAGGCTGAGCTCCCTGCATGACTTCCATGGCATTCTGCCTTCTCATCTCCGAGTGCTGCCCTTCCTCAGCGTCAATGGCTTGTGGCTGCCAAGGTTCATTTTGTGAACTGAACCTCCACCTCCAGAATAGCCCTGGAGAGTGGATCTGATTTTAATTTGCCGGGAGGGTGTCATTTGGTGCATGTGGCAGGGGGAAGGCGCTGGCAGCAATACTGTTTTGTTTCAGACTATTTTTCAGTGTAGGCAAAAGGGTGAAATCACACATGTTATCTAATTAAAGAAACCAAACATAAATGATCTGGTATTTCTGTCTTGCCTGCTGCTGGCATATCATGTTAGAAGATGGACTCTCAAAAGCAAACAAAACCCCCTCAATTTTATTTTCCTTTGAAAAGCTCCAAAGAACAATACCATTAACTATTTTAGAACTACCTTAGCAGGTCAAGCCAAGCCTATTGCATCTATCAGACCAGATACATTTTTAATAGGAAAAAATATTCAAACCTCCTAAAATATTTTCTTTAATATTAACCTGATATTGCTTCATACTTCGATTTCCTTACATCCACACGTGCTCCAGCCTGAAGGTGCTGATGAGCAAAGGGAAACGCTGACACTGGGGCAGCTGGAGGCTGCCTGCACAAATGTGGATATTGTAAAACACGCATCACATCTTCAAACTCACACATAAAATCTATTCCTCACCAATTTCCTATGACAGACTGAAGAAAATAAAAAAACACGTCCCCCCACCCTCCCCCATGCAATCCAGGGCTACAAGGGACAAATTAAATAAGAGAAACAAAGAAACAAAAAGGGGCAAAAATAATGTAGTGCACAAGCAGGACAAATAAAACAGAGCACAGATATATATATGTGTGTGTATATATATATATATATATATAAGCAACACATTTCCTTCAAGTACGGTTTCCGACCAGTTCCCACACTCCTCCAAATCACATCTTAAGAGCAGCAAGGTAAGAAAACAGGCTAAAACCTCAAAGTTTTCGGGGTTTGCTCTAACATATGTACTTTGTTCCAACGTAAGATAATTTGGTTGCGAGTGACACCAGAGGTGACACCAGAGGGATAGGGCTCCACTCCAGGTGGGTGCCACCATCCTTCCGAGACGGCAAACAGAAATACCCCAACAAGNGCCCGGCGCGGAACTGAGAGCGAGGGAGGGCAGGGGTTCGGTTCTTGGGCATTTTTCTGTGGTTGGTTCCAGCTGTCACCGTGGCAGGGCACGCACTGAGCGCTCCAGAGCCCCTTCAAGGGCTCCTCATGCCTGTCTGCGCCTGAGGCTGAGAGCGGGTCGGGGTGGAAGGGACCGCAGTGGGTCCCCGCAGGGTCATCCCGGGTGATGCTTATTCTGCAGCTGGGAAAATGCGTGTCATTCCGCGGGATATTTAACGCGGGCATCAAAGCAGGAATCACAGAATATTCTGAGTTGGAAGGGACCCACAAGGATCATCCAGTCCAACTCTTAACCAGCACCACTGCCTCCCTGCCGGGAATCGAGCCCTGGTCTCCCACATGAGAGACGGGGACACTCCACTGCACTAACGGGGATTGGTTTGGGGTTTTTCTTGATGTGTGCTGGGAGCACACGAGAGTTACTGTGTGTTCGTACCCCCGGGTCAGGATTCACCAGGCAGGTGTCAGTCACAGGGTGTTCAGATTAGAACCCAAGCTCCCTGTCAAACACCCGTTTGCATTTCCCAGAGAGCTGCCCAGCTCTGCTGCTGCTGGGCACAGGTCACAGTCTGTAATAGTTGGAGAGGGCAGTGCATTGGGAAAGATTATGCTCTGTAGCAGTCAGAGGTACATTCTTCACCTGACCCTCAACTCTAAAGGTGTTGTCACTAAATTCAGGTGAAAATTTTACAAAGCTGACATACTGACATTTAGCCTTGTGCTTAGTTTTAATTAACATCAAACATGCTTTTCACTGACTAAAAGGAATTCTGAGAAGTCACTGATTACTTGTTACTGAATGTGAAACATTTTAAGTCTTGGTTCTGAAATAACTTAGTATGGTTTACTTTCCCAGAATTTTCATTCCCAGTTCACTTTCCTGCAGCAAATGCCTTCTCAATGCTGAGTTCCTTGTAGGTAAATGTAACTTTTCCCTACTCTGTTGCATATAAATCCCAGAGAGTTAAATTTTAAGTACTTTGATACAATGAGGTATTTTAACATCTGTGTGCCACCTGCATATAAAGACAAAAGTTTAAATACTACTTTTCAAGTAATAGAGGTTACACTGTGACAAGTAATACCTCCTGGCGTTGGCTTGTAGGTTTTTGTTGTGGGAGCAGGTTTCTTCTCCTGAAGAAACTAATGGAAGGTCTCTTAGCTACCCATCATATCTTTTTGCTTTAGGACACAACTTTAACATGGGAATCCCGTTTGAAAAGCTTGGAGATTCCATAGTTATTAGCTTCATCACTCAATCCTAAAAAGTGAGCCTGGGGACTGCAGGTCTAAAAATTTACTGGAGCCATTAGACAACAGTTTAAGGAAGATACCTGAGACTATTTTAAAATGTGCAAACTTTGCTAAATCAAATTTCTTCATCGCAATTCTTTACAGGGAAACATTTGAATGGAAAACAGGTCTATCTTTTCTGAACTAGTTGTCATATCTTGCAGCAGTTTTGCTGAAAAAACAGTTCACTTTTTTCCCCCCAAAACTCAGAACTTCCCACACATATTCTCCACCCTAATCAGGCTTCATGTCATTTTCAAAGAATAGGCAAAACAGTTTCATAGATCACCTGTTTATCTACCAAAATTTTCTTCTGAAAACCACTTTTGTACAACTTCAAAATATATAATTGATGGAATCCTGCCCAGACTTTGGAAAACCTTTCACCCATTATTCAAAAAATGCAACTGAAACAGTATAACTAAAAGCACATTAAAATGTTTTCTACCTGAGAGTTGTGTCGTTTCCTGTCCCTTTTCCTGCAGCCCCTGCCAGCGTTCGCTGTGTCCACAACGATGTCACAGTCCCCGACTTCTCAGCCTACCGGCGCCAGGATGTGCAGGATCCCACCACCTCTTCCCAAAGCAGCAGCGACTCCAGGAGAGGGTTTTCCTACATGATGACTGCAGCGACATGTGTAGCAACTGCCTATGCTGCCAAGAATGTTGTCACCCAGTTCATTTCCAGTCTGAGTGCCTCTGCTGATGTGCTGGCCTTGTCAAAGATCGAGATCAAGTTGTCTGACATTCCAGAAGGCAAGAACATGGCTTTCAAGTGGAGAGGGAAGCCCCTTTTTGTGCGTCACAGAACCCAGGCAGAGATTAAGCAGGAGGCGGAAGTTGATTTGTCTCAACTGAGGGATCCGCAGCATGACTTAGACAGAGTAAAGAAACCAGAGTGGGTGATCCTGGTGGGAGTGTGCACCCACCTGGGCTGTGTGCCCATCGCTAACTCCGGGGATTTTGGTGGCTATTACTGCCCCTGCCACGGGTCCCACTATGACGCCTCTGGTAGGATCAGGAAAGGTCCCGCTCCCCTAAACCTGGAGGTTCCAACCTACCAGTTTATTAGTGATGACGTGGTGGTGGTTGGCTGAGAGACGAGGTGCCTGCTCACTCCATGTTCCTGTGAATGTACAAAAGGGTTCACTGAGGCTCTGGCATACTGTAAAACCAGGTTAGCCCCTAGGTTCTCAAGCAGAAGTCTGTTCGAATACTTGCCTGTGTTCAATTTTAATAAAAACTTGGAGTGAGAACTTGTTCCTGCCCTATGATGATGTGTGTTTATTTGTGTACAGACTTCTAGTGTGTCCAGGCGAGGAAATACTCCAGCATTCCTGGAGCTCTCCTGAAGGACTGCTGATGCGGGGTAGACACTAAGCTACAAAGTCCTTATGGCCTTCATACCACATATTTTCATTATTTTTGTCTTGTTTTTACTGCAGTATGGGAAAGAACATCTGAAAAAATTCATTCGATGAATTTCTCATAGTGTTTGGAATAAGTTTCAGTATAAAATCCTCTGAGATGTAATCCTGTTTCTTCAAGTGTCTTTGTTTTCAGAGGCAGTGGAGAAAAAAGTAAATTACCTAGAAAGGAAATAATTTTACATTGTTGAGCTTGTAATTGTTAAGCTGGAAGGACAGCAGTCTAATTTCATGGTGATGTGGACAAAAGTAAGCATGTCATGTTAGAATTTTTTTTTCTTGCAGATAAGGTGTCATCTTACACATGTATAAATATCAGATCAGGTGCAAATCTGTTTTACAGAAGATGAAAAATCTAAACATTTTGAAGTCTGGACGAATTTCTAATGTTAAATACAGCAAAAGTTTGAGAGACCAGAGGTATTAAGATTTTATTTTTTGTTTCAAGATTATCATTTCCTCTTGCCTATAGGCTAAGCCCAGTAAAGGCCAGAACTCTGAAACCTTGATGTTGGCCCTGAAGGCACAGAGGATTAAATGCCTCAAAGAGATTTGTTAACCAGCATTAGTCCTGCCAGTACAGGAGAGAGCTGGCAGGTCACTGCCTGCAGTGCACCAGTGGAAACAAGGTTTGCTGTTTCCAGACCAGCCAAAGGAAACAGACACAAACTATCCTGGCCTTCCTGTTTGCTTCCCACCCTTGACCACTGCTCTGGAGATGCTTCTGTCCTGCACTGCTCTGCTGTGCTCCCTCAGTTGGGAGATACACCCCTCAGTATTCCCTGGGTCTGGAATGTGCAGCCTCACATAAACCTTACAGAAAGCTGTGGTGACATTGGGTTAAAGATGAAGTTTTAAATAGGATTAATTAGAACATTGATAAATTTGACTTACCCGTTCTTAGTTCAGTGGGGAAAGGACCATATGTGACAACTACATGAGATCCTGGTTGTGCATTTTACACCTTTTGAGCTTTACACCTTCTCACTCTACCCACAAAATTCTCAACAACTTCTTTTGGTATAAATTTGGTATAAATCAGTGCTGAAAGGTATTTCCAAACTTGTAGCTAAATAACTGGTATTTGTCTATGTGCCTTGTATTACAGGGTTGATCTTTCCTCAAATTTCCTATTTAAAGGAAAAAAACTAGTAACTCCTGAAGCAGCATTAGAGCATTGCTCATCAGCTCTTGAGTGGCTACTCTAGCCTCATCCTAAAAATACTTTTTAACCCACAGGGTCATTATTTAGACCTAATTTTGGTTTACAACATCACTGACTGCAAGATCTTCAGTATTAAACTACAGCCTACAAACCTTCCCAGTGTCAGTTCCTGCAACTACAGAAAAGCCCAACGAAAATTTGAAGATGCAAATAGTATAAGCCTATTCACTAATAACATAGTAAAATAACTCAAAACAAATTCCTAGAATTAAGCAGTATTAACCAGAGGCTACAGTGTGGATATACTGAGAGAATTCTGTCTGACACCAGCTTTACAATAGAAGTGTCATTCATTTTAGGGACTCTGTCACAATCTATGCAAGTAGGAGTCAGTGAAAATTTAAAACCATTGTGTCCAGCCTGTTTGGTGAACAACTCACATCCTGTGTGTCTGCAAATATTAATTCTAAAGTAGATGTTTCTTTGTGCCTCACGAAAGAAGAAAACTTAAGATTACTTTCTCCTTTTCAAATGGATTCAGACAACACAAAGCTCCCATAGCTGAAACAAAAGGACAAGTACAAGAAATGGTGTGTTGCCCATATTACAACAAACTCAAGATGTTATAAAGTGAGTACTGTTCAGCTGAGGCACCTGGTTCTGTCAGATAGAGGCCAATCCTACAGAGAGACACTGAGTTTCTAAGTGTCACTTGGAGCCCAGGTCTGGGCAGGTGATCAGGATGGATGTTTGGAGCTGGGAGTGCAACCATTCCATTAACTCCATGCTCTTACTCCAGCTGGGCATCCCCAGCCAGAGTCTGTGGTGGGTTCTAGGCAGGACCCTGCTGAGAGAAACAAGGGCCATAACTAAGGTCAACCAGCAGCTCTATTTAATGTTACTCAGCCTAAGATGTTTGAGTTTTAAAGGAAAATGTTTTATTTTGCACATCATTAGCAATTAGCCAAACAGCTATAACTGAGGAGTCAGACAAAACTGACAGACTTCTAGTGGACAAGGGAATGTCAAAGAGAAATGTGGTTTCAGAAAACAGCGTGGTCACACTTCCATCTCGCAGCCCCAGCCAACACATGTGCCTTGTGCTGCTTGTGAGATCCTGGGCTTGTACAAGTGGCACAGCCAGGAGCAATTCATTCATTCCCATACCTATGGTGTGTATTGCAGGCATTTGTTGGTACTGTCTGCCATAAGGGGAGGCAAAGGGGGCCCTGAGGACTTCAACAAGGCTCACTGTATTTAGAAAATTTGTGCAGGAGTTGTAAGAGGACAAGAGCTGACATGGAACATGGTCCCCTAGGTACAGTTGTATCAATACTGAATTTTCAAAATAAATGATGCTTCAATTTATTAGACCCTTCATTCAGATTTTGTGCATATTAAAACACAAAATAAAGCTATAATCCTATTTGTAAGCAGCTACAGTAGTATAAGGTGATAAGTAATAGCCTCCATGGATTTATCGGGAACAAATCATGGCAATGCAATCACATTTGTTGCTATAATAGGATAACAGGCCTTGGAAACAAGGATATTAGCAGTAGCTATCAAAAATTTTAAGTAAGATTTTCACACCATCTCGCAAGATGTTCTCATGTATACTAAAAAACCTGATATAAATGGCAGTACGTATTTTAGAGAACAAGTGATTTAAAAGCAGTTCTTACATATGAGCCACCAGGAATTCCCTCCTGTTGGAGCAAGGACATGTGCTGTGAGGAGCTGTTTCGGCCCATCTTGGTTTGGCAAACAGCGCAAACAGAAGTTGGTCTTGCTTCAGGACTTAGCACAAGCCTATATTTGAGTTATCTTCAGTAGAAGCAATAAAAATCACCAATATGCAGGTACCATTGCACAGCTTTCTGCAAGTAATCTAACGGTAGTGTGGGACTGAGGTGGTTTACTCCCAGCACCTAACATGGAGACAAAACACATTTTCTTGACAGTCATCATATAATCTGCAAATAATTGCAATACATAGCCATTAAAGTTGGGAAAGACCTCTAAGATAATGTCAGTGTCTAGTTCCTATGACAAATAAAAAGTGCCAGCTTCCTGCAAAATACTCGTTTGCACAGCCCTAGGAAAATCAAAAGAGCATCACTTCCTAGCAGGTCCAGGAAATATTATATGTATGGGGATTTAATGGTTAAAAAAAGAGTACCTAAAAGCATAATAAAAATTACTTGAACATATAACCTGCGAAGATAGACTTGGCACATGCAGAAATTATCCTCCCTTGCTTGCATTTGAAGAAGTTAAAGGAATAGCAAGCAGCAGGTAAATGAGGCAAGTTTTATTTCACAGTTTAACAGCACTAGGAGGAGGAGGACAGCAAGCATTGTGCTTTGGAACCAGAGCTGTTGTGTGTAACTAATGTAGAGTCGGTGACTGACAATAATACCCCTTAGGTCACGTTGCTATTTTAAAAGAAATGGAGCTCTCCATTTGGATTGCAACAAGTGTGACAAAGCATTTCAAATGTCAGCCTGACCTGTCCCCTGCAGGATGCCACCCCTACACACACAAGGCCTGTGAGTTCTGCCAGGCTACAGCTATTTTCAGTTTCAACTGAACTGTAATTTTGAATTAAATGTTAAAATATCAGGAGTTTCAGTAGCTTTTCCATCAGTGTGCTTAGGGTTGTACATACCCCAAAGGTCCAAAGTACACTGAGGTATTGTGTGAGCTAAAATTTAATGCACACAAGATGTGGCTCATAGATTTCCCACTGAGTACCCAGAGTGCTACGACAACTTCTGACCCAGCAGTAATTCTTTCCTTATAACAACATCAATTTTGACTGCCAGATAAAAAGACTACATATTTCGGTCAATATGTTTATCTTTTTACACTTGTAATATGCTTTGATATATATGGCTTTACTTGAAATTTAATGTTTCCACAAGCAGAAGCCACTATTTACTCTTTTCTCCAGTTCTTTTAGTACCTCACACTACAGTACAAAATAAAAATATCTCTCTCCCGCCCATTGTACTTGATACAGATAAGGAAACATGCTTCAAAACATTTGTGTTGGTTCTAACCGAATAAAAGATTGCTATTTTCTCCCAAGGCATACTTGACTTTGTATATCTGACAGACAAACTCTTGCATTATGCTAATAGAAAAACCTACCTATATATATATTTGTACATGCAAATAAGTATATGTCAGATTCTTCAAATGGAAGAATTTAATCTTTACAAGGGTATTTTTTATATCAGCTTTTGGAAGGTTGGTTATTCATTCAATACTTTTTTAGGCCTAATCACAGTGCCACTCAGCTTGTCCTGCTCACTTTTCTTAACCTACTGGAAGAGTTGTGCATGATCATTTCTCTTCTCACCTTGTGCCAATCACTTTTCAGAAACATTTGTTTTTGAAGACAGTTTCCTATTTTGACAGATAATCTGTCCTTACTTATAATTCATATCAATAGTTATGGGCCATTCTTACCCACAGTCTATAAATCATCAACCTTTTTCAGCCTGAATTTCTTGTCATCTCTAGGCTGCTCCTCTGAGGTCACTAAAGGTTGTCGTTGCCACTGCTATTTATCTTCCAAATTTTTTCCTGTCTTTTACTTTTTCTGTTCATTTCCCAGGCAAACACACGTCCACTTATGCCAGCAGGTATCACATCCATCAGCTTCTCCCAGACAGGAGTGACAGTCCACAGGCTCAGCACAGTGAGCACACTCACACACTCTGAGCCCTTCACTTCAGTTCTACTCAACCCCAGTGAAACACAGGGACTGTTCAACTGGGTAGGTACAAAAAGTCCGGAAAATTAGTGATAAAATCATGGAGCCATGGTCCAGCTTGTGGTTATGGATTAGGTATCCTTTATGTCCAGAGTCCATCACTCTAGAAAGAGTTATTGCCTTAATTAATCCAGCATTTTTTCTACAAAGGAAGTATAAATACCTTCAAAGGTATCTAGAGTCAGCATGAGATAAAGTTGTTGCAGTTGAAGCATACAGCACACAGGAGGAGGTACATCATCCTCCTGGCACAATGGTAACCTAAATATGTCTCATTTATCTACTAAACAGTGCTGTGGAGCTTCAATTTTTAGTGGGAAAATAAGTGCCCCATGAACTGTAATGAATTAAAATTTCCCAATTGCCAAAGCCCCACTATGTGCAGCATGGCCAGAGGCACAGTCTCTGTACCTTTGGGTACCTTGGAAAACATTCAGCAACCTATGAAGGAAAAGCTCTTGAATCTGTGACTGCATTCTTCCCATCATGTTCGTGTTATTTAAGTAATTTTCCCTTCCATTTACCTTCCACAAAGCTCAGATGCAGCAGAAATTGCCTCATTCTGTGATTTTTACCTGTCTTTCATTCATCAGCAGCGCTATCAGAAGTATGTTTCTCCCAGGTGAGATATAATCTATTAACATTTTCAGCAGCTTCTTGTGTGTTGCTTTTCCACTGGCTGTACCCAAGTGAGCTTTAAGAAATGCATTTTACCTGAAATGTATTTGTTTGGACAATACAAAGCAGTTTTCTCCACTTTCTTCTGTAATTAGTTTTATCAATATCAGAGAAAAAAAAAAATCAAAACACTGCATGCATTTGGTCTCTATTTTATATTCTCTGGACTTAATTGCAAAGGTGTTCTTGTTTCTGTGCAGCTTTTGGAAACATCTACATTTATCTGTTATTTCTATTTTGAGATAAAGTACAACAATTAAGTAATACTAAAGTCCTTGACTAGAATTATCTTTAGCAACTCATTTAACTACTGTTTGTGAAAAAAACTTTCATCTAAGGATCTCAGAGTGCTATTCCCATTATCTTGTAAGCTGCCTCCCAGTTGCACTGCAGTGTGTATTCCTGAATGACACACTGCTTTGAAGTCCTTAAATGACAAAAAAAATCATGGCTTAAGGATGTTTTTGACAACTAATTGCAGTTTTTGATAAAACTGTTCCAACTCACTCTGTGAGAACATAAGCCTCAGTGTTTTCATTATTCCGGATTCATAATTTATTTAGGCCAAGATGAGCTCATCACTCACTTGTCTCCAATCTGACTCCCCAGTAATGTCCTTCAGAGTAAACACAAACTTCTCTATATGCAGCATTATTTACTTCTGTTTCAGTTAGGCACTAATCTTTGGTATACCCAACTCATCCCACCCAATACTTGTACATAATATTTTTTCTATGTGTTGGTTAAATATCCCAATTTCTTTAAAGTGAGGAAGGCAATTTAGGTATGACATCACTGCTATCTGGACACAGCTCTAAGTACTGTAGGGAAGCTCTAATCCTTTCCCACATGACTTTTAACCCCAGCAGAATGACACTGACTGGCAAGGAGTGGCAATAATTGGAACACAATTCCTTGCAGAACAGCACAGGTAACTTGATAGCTCTCAAGTGATGCAGTCCAGCACCAGCCAGTTCACTGTACAGGTTATAACAGTTCATACACTCTGCAGATTCTTCATAGACTTGCACAAACACCTTTGATCAGTGAGTGACCTGAATTTGATTCATTTAAACTCATATTTCAGGCGGTACAAATCAGAGGAGGAATCACAGTACAAAGAGTAATTGACAGAAATCTTGAGGACGTACGTTACAAGTAGATTGCACCTTCTGCCAGCACAGTGTTTAACACCATCCCCTTTCACAGAATCACAGAATATTCGGAGTTGGAAGGGACCCACAAGGATCATCGAGTCTAACTCTGAAGTGGCACCACTCCTTCCCTGGGGGGCTTTCTCAGTTTGTAAATTGTAACTGAAGGAGAGTAAGTGGGTGGGGAGATGCTCGAGAAGCATTTTAAAGCTCTGCAATTGCACAGGAATCTGACTAACCCTGCTCAAAACACTGCTCTTGTAAAGACATTTAAAGCAACAAAAGAGAATTTTCCGTTATCAGGATAAAGTAAATCTGCCATAAACAGACAGTGTTCAGCTACCACTTAAATTTTCCCAATGCACCATTTAGATTTCCCAAAATATCTAGAAATAAAAGAGCAAAAAAAGAAATAAAAAGCATGAAGATAAATCACCACATTACAAAAGTAAAGTAAAAGAAAGGACATATGAATTACAGATGTTATCATGGCTTCAGAAAGTGAGGAAGGCAGCAAAATATGGGCAATTTAACAAGTGGAAGAGAAATTTCGTGGAGGAAAGGTGCATCTGTGGGGTTTGAACACAATGCTCTAGACTCAGTCTCTGGTCCAAGAGAAGCCCATAGCAGATGACTGCTGGAAACTGGGACTGTCAACCCCGAGAAAAGACAACTCTAATCTTGGATGTTTCTTATTCTCTTTCCCAAAGCATTTTCTACTGGTTGATGCTGTACGTAGGATGAGCCACTCATGACCCCACAAAGTATTTTTTATGCTGCAAGGAGAGCGAGGAGCTCAGTGTCACTGGAAATTCTCTTTCTCAGTGCCAATAACCTGCCTTTCATTTTACAATACCTATGGTGAAGCATCCGACCACAGATTTATTTAGGGCTCTTTAAATAAAGTACCCTACATATAGTGGGTGACAGTTACAAGCAATGTTGTTATTATTACTGCAGAAAAGATTTCAGCATAAAAATGTTTACAGAGGCAAGGTTTAACAGACTGATTTCCCATTGCACCTCCTACACTAAAATCCTCCACTAAATAGAAGCCATAATAATTCCATGATAAGGTGCATCCAGAGGTTTGAATAGCAACTGTAAAGGCTCCCTTAGAGCCAAGCCAATTCCAGAGCAAACAGACATTTCATCTCCCAAATGAGACAGGAGAAGGCCAGTGAGAACATCCCTCGCAAGCAAAAACATTTAAAACTTAAATATAGGCTTTTAAAACTTGCATATATTTTATGTTATTGGTACTTGGATGCTCTGTAATGAACTCTATGGTCAATAAATATCTTTGGGCAAGGTAGAGATGATCTTTGATGTACCCAACAGCTAAGGAAGAATAGCAGCATAAGATACTATTTGGATTTGCATCAATTCACTTCTACAATGGTCTTTAGAAATTGTTTGGACCCTGCTGCCCTGTTACTACAGTAGTAGGATCCAAAATATCACCAACATCTAAATTTTTCCAAATTTTAACTGCAGTAATCAGAATCAGCCCAGTATCCATCATGGTTTGCCTTAATGTCTTCCTAAGTATTACTTTTAAAACAGAGGCTGTCACAACAACAGCAAATTTAATCAAAACAGATCAAAAACAATGCACTCATTTGTCTTAAAAACATTTGTTGCTAATGTTACACACCAATGCACCAGTTCATTACAGAATTTGCTAAATTGGGTCAATATATTATAGAAGTCGCTTATGAAAATTATTGAATAAACTTTGGACCAATCTTGCAGTGTAGCAACAACCTCCACATCAAATGGGAAAAATACTGTCTGATCATAAAGACTTGTAGGAACTTGTCCATTGTTTTGGAAAAAAAAAGTTTTTTTTAAACTATTCATTATTTAATCAAGCCTATTTACCTTAGAATGATTATCTACTTACTTAAAGCTTGTCAATATTGTTGTTATGCTTCAAACATTTATTGTTTAAAAATCACAAAACCAGGTAAGCTATCTCGTTTCTGTAAATAATATATTACATTTTCTTCACACAAAATAATTAATTCTGAACAGTAACACTGCATTATAAAACAATTCCCAATAAAACATTCTTTAATTATAATTCCAAGTATCGTATTATTTTTGAAACTTGTGTTGGCTTTTTGATAGATTATAATAAAAGCAAATTACTGAATGTTTTAATAACACAGTTGTCAAATAACACCATAATGCCCAACTGATGACTAATCACAATGTATAATTCCCCATAAAAGCTAATTGACAATTGATTTTCTTAAATACTGAAAAAATTCATCATGATTAACACTACTACAATAAAAGCCAAAGGAATTAAAAAAGATTTATCTCTATTTAAGCATCCCAGCAAATGTTAGACCTACTGAAGAGAATAAACAACAAAGGTAGGTTAGAAAAACAACCTCCTCGTCCCAAGTTCATCCACAGAATACGAATTACAAGGATGTAACCAAGGGGATGAGTACTTTTGTAGGTACATCATGGTTCATATGCTCAGTTGGCACATGGCTCCCAAGCCCTGCCAACATGCTCAGCTCTGGGATCATCATCTCATTACCTGCAAATCCGTGATGGATTTGCTCTTGTATCTTGGAGGGGGAGGGGGAAGAAATAAAAAAAATATATAGTAACAATATGGAAAAGAAGATAAACCCAACAGTACTTATGCAGGTCATTTTTAAAGGTGGTTGATGTGACAGCGCAAGAGGGTGGATGAGATGAAGAAAAGCCAACAAAGGAGTCCCACAACTCCTCCTGCTCAGGAGCTTGGAAGGAAACTGTGGAGCTGTGCTGGTACCCAGAATGAAGCAAGGTAATATAAAACTGAATCTAATGGAGGAGACAGGCAAAGACCCCCACTGCACTGGAAATTGGATAATTGGAGCAATAAATTTTTCCACGCCATATTAAATACCAAACAGGAAAGCCAGTGAACATGATTATTATGTATCAGCTTGTCTAAGGAACTTTAGGCAGTAATTAAAATAAAAAGACATTTCCCTGCCCTGGAGAATTTTTGGTGTGCAGCTCTGCAATGTCATGGTAATGGGCAATTTGTGTCCTTCAACAAAACTTCAGTCAGGTTCTCATGGGAAACTTTAAGTGTCACTGTGGGATCAGTCAGAAGGTACAGATGGCATGGAGTAGAATAAAATAAAAAGGTGAAAGGCTATTGCTGTATGAGCACGTGGCAATTTAAATTAGCTGTGCACTCTCAAGAGCACTCTGTACAGCCCAGAGAAACTTCAGCCCAAGGACAGGAGGACACTAGGCTGACTTTCAAGCTGCTTAAGCTTCTTATGCTTTGATACTAGAGTTGCCAGGGTCATTTGAACAGCCCCTCTTCTATCCAAAATATTCAGATCTTCCCTAGTATTTAAGTACAAACCTTTTACTTTACAATTTTTACTACACATATTTCAGTTCCAGCTACTGCAATGTCAACTTTTCTACAGTACAATTTTTTTCATTTATTCAATTAAAAGTAAAACTAAGTGAAAAAGGATGTTCTATTACTGACCCCCCCCCTCCAAAAAAAAAAAAAAAAAAAAACAACCACAAGCAGTAGCACAAANAAAGTGTTCAGGGCCAGGTTTGGACAGGGTTTGCTGCCATGTGGTAAAGTGAAAGGTGCCCCAGCCAATGGCAGGGTGGTTGGAACCAGAGGAATTTTAAGGTCCCTTCCAGCCCAAGTTATGTGTTTCTATGACTGAAATAGTAAGCTGAGTCATAGAAACAAAAGCAGTTTTGAGATTGAACTCAGTTCAGTAAAAAGACATAGAGGAATACCAAGTCAGGTAACAATTTCAACCTAACTGATCCATCTGCATTTATCATGTTTTTGCCATGTATAAGCAAGTAAACTACCAGTTTAAAATGCCATTTGTTTTCCTTGCTACCAGAGACAAGGATATTAGTTTAACAGAAAAAAAAAAAAGTTGATTGTTTCTGTGTTTTTCATGCCTAACCCAGCAGAGGTGGTCTGGGTAATTCTGGCATTCACGTACACTCAGCTCACCTGGCCTAGATAACATAAATGGCTTCACTAGAGAAAAAAGCAATATTCCAAACCCACATTTACCTTTTCAATTAATCTCAAAACTGCTAAGGAATTATTGATGACTTCTTCAACACTTAGTAGGAATGACAAGATACTTGGACTTAATATTCAGCTTCCCAGTGGCAAGTGAAGAAATTTGCAGCTCATTTTTCATCTGTCTTTGTGTAACTAAGTTGATTCTGGCAACGAGTTTAATCTGCTCCCCAACTGCTTTATCCTCTTCCTCATTCAGTCTAATCACAGCCCTTTGTGAAAGCCTTCTCCCTGAGCCCATCCCATCATCCCTCTGCTAATATTTTTTCCTTTCCTTTGAAGCAAACTGTTGATCTCATCCTAAAGGGCTTAGAGGACATTTTTCCCTACTTTAGGTCTCATCTCCTTCACGCCTATCATGGTGCATGCCCTTCCCAATCCCTTTTCTCTGCTGCTTCCTTGGGGTTGTACCACAACGCTCCAGGTGCTGTGCAGTGTGGGAAAAGCAGGAAGGGGAGAGCTGGCAAGACCCTATCTTAGAAGCTTTGGCCTCTTACTGGATTTTCCACAGAAACAGGGGAAATTACACATGAATCTATCTGTGTGTACAAATTCCTAAAGATATGGGGGCTCAACTGATGGGGAACACAACATTTCTAAGGGGTCAGATAAGCTGGTAACACAGGATGTCTAGAAAGCTGAGTAGAAAGCCAGATTCCCCTGAGAAATTGGTTTAAGCTGCAGTTATTAGGACATCCATCCTCATGAAGATGTGAGCCTTGAATCCAGACATTGGGTTGCAATTTTCTTCCCAGGCCAGTGACTTGGGTTTTCTGGCTTCCCATTAGCTCCAGCCCATTGCACCGGAGCACAGAACTAAGCCAAGCTGGTCAAAGCCCAGAAGCCACATTCTACATTATGCACAAACACATCAGCCAATGAATTCTGTACCTGAAACAAACCAAAGAAAGCCTGAGCCACAACAACTTCCATCAAACAAACCATGCTGGTAAAATAAAGAATTCAGTTATTCTGGAAACCCATCTCTGTGCAATTGTGAAATGATAGGCTGAAATGTAACAGGAAGTACATCCCTGCCTATTCAAAAGCTTGTCTGAGAGAAATGCAAAACTGACAATAACACAATAGCACAAATAAATAGTAATCCATTTGTGGTCCAATATTCTACAGCAAGCAGAGTATCAGATCCTTTGGGAAAAGATACAGAGCTTCATATAACACACTAACTATAAACCTATAATCCTATTTACTGGTTTCCATAAAACAAGAATATGAGAACATTTGCTTAAATGGAAATCCACACATCTCAGAGGCTTTTTCTAAGTGGAGAATGACAGCCAGACTTATAATTTCCTCTCCCTGATCAGGAACTGCCTTCAGTAGGAGAGGTACTCAATAAGCCACAGTAGGTTTCTCTTCTTTGCATGTACATTAGCATCTCTCTGTCACCCCACCTGAGATAAATGTTCCCTGGTTTAAATCTGCTTTATGACAAATACTGAGAAATGCTTAAAAAAATAAGCCAAAACCAAACCCCAGCACAATATAGGATTTCCTTACTGTCAGAAAACAGCAGTGTCACTGTCCTTACTGTCACTGTCAGAAAACAGTGGTGAGGGGAGCAATTCATTAAGTTTATTTAAAAGGAAGCCAAACATTGAAGAATAATTCCATCCATGTAGAACAATATCAGCTATTTAATACCACTAGTCCTCATGTTTCAATAGAATTACCAAGTGGAATTGGAGAACAGTGTTTTTCATTATTAAGCAGAAAGACAAACAACTCAGTAATAGTTTGCAGGGTTGCCTTCCTGCACCCCCTTACTGGAAACAACCTTGCTAGAGGTACAGTGTGATTATCCACGGACAAAACAGTGGCTTTACATGAAGTGGTGCCAGCTGCAGTTTGTGTGTGTGTGCCCACAGTCTGGAGGCCTTGCCCGTGTAACTCTCATACTGGGGGCGAGGGTGTGCAAATAGGAATTTCTTGTTAGAGAACACAGCAGCATCTTTTTCCAGGAGGATTGCTACCCTCTTGAAAACAACCCAGTCTGCTCTGTCACATGAACCACACACGTGAGAGGTCACACTCACATTTAGATCGTGTTTTCATTGTTCCCTGTAGGTTTTTTTCTGGCTATAATTAGAGTTAATCACATTTCAAAGTACCAAGATAATTATCTCGATGTCAAATTAGCTATTTTCAAATGAAAGACTACTTCTGTTTAATTTTTTCCCCATCTTGAAAGCAAAGCAGTGATCCCCAGATCTTTTATGTCATTTCTTTATGAACATGAAGTTACGATAAGCTACTTTCTGAACCACTGCTTGAATGCAATTTATTTTACATAGCTTTGCATAATAAAATAGCATTTTAGATAACTTATTCAAAGGGCAGATACTAATTCTCTGAAGATTTCATTAAATCACTCTTTTCATGTTAAATTAATGTGCCAAGTTAATTTTGGAATAAACAAACCAAGATATTTAATTGCTTTGTGATAAATATGTACTGCCTGTCTAGAATTTTATCAAGCAGTTTTACATCTTTAAACTCGATATATTTGTATGTCTCTTGAAAGACTTAATTTTATGTATTTACTGGTACACACAATAAGATCTATTTAATAAACTGGTAAGTCCATGTTCATAACAGACCTGATATTATCTTGAATAATTATTTTGTATCTTGTGTTTTCTTAAAGCATGAAAGACAGAAGGGACTTTCTTGGAAGAAGTCAGTTGTACACAAATTGACAACAGAAAACTTGAAGGATAATGATGAGTTTTGACAAAGGGGAATTAATGGTAAAAAATGCAGCTGCACATGAGCCAGAAAGTGAAACTCAAAGCTCAGGCCACATTTGCTTGACCTCAGATTTCACAAATCCATTCTCCTCTTTTGCTTCCTTGAATAAATGTAAAGGTGTGCTCCAAAACTGCACCATGCAAAATACAATAAGTTGGAAACCAGTTTAACTGATCTTTTGAATTTGAGTTTCAGAAAATGGTCAACTTTAAGTTCACACAGTCTAATTAAAGTGTTATACAACCCTGCTCCCAGTTTTAGAAATCCTAAGACACCCCTTGCAGTTGTTCCTATGACTGATCCTGCAAGTGCTCCTTTCAACCTTTATCTCTGGGCAAAAAAACCCACACCACCTACTAAATCTGCAGTTAGAAAGATAAGTATGCACTACTAAGCAGTAATTAATGCACCATCTTTAATAAGACAGATTTTGATAAGCTTTACTGGTACAAGCTAAGCTGGCAGTGCAGCAACAAATATTTATTAATGCTCCTAACAAGGAGAGAGGCTTGACTCAAGATTTTAGAGCCAAAAAGTACCTTTGATAGTCATCATCAACTATTACTGTTGCTGTAATAATACAGGTGGATGCATATTTTATTTCTGTCTTGGCAATATTTCCTATTACTTTTAAAGGATACAAAAATCCATCAATTCTAACATTTCACACTGATTTATGCAAGCAAAACACTGGAATTAGTGCTCTTGATATTTTCTTCTGAAGGGGTTGTAAAACATTCGTGGGAGTTATTTCAAATTTTTTACAACTTTTCAAGAAAATTATACTCAGCTAAAATAAATTATTTCAGTCCTTCACCTACCAGTGAAAAACAGTCTTCTCATTTAGGGACAGTGTTTTGGCTTTTATTACAAACTTGGTAATGAACATGCAAACCAAACTGTCATAAGGGTACCAATGGCACATTTTTAACTAGAAAACTAGTTATTTCAGAGTGTTGTAGCGGAAATGTTTCTAGCAAAATGTAGCACAGAACAGAGACATTTAATGCTTTTTAATAGGATAGACAGAAGTAGGTTTATAAGGACCTTCAGGAGAATATAGCCAGAATTATGATAGATAGTAATCCCTATGAAGAAGAAAAAAATAAGACATGCTTAATTTTAAACAAAGGCTTAAGACTTCAAATCCAAGTGTTCTAGAGCTCGCCAAACCCAGTCAGTAAATGAACAGCTCTGGAAAACCAAACTTTACTGATAGTGAAGTAGCTGCCCCAGTGCTTCATTGACTCAGGCTGAAGAAATGTGTATGGGGTGCTCGCAAGTTATATCGGCTTAGGATTTTACGTATGTATTTGTACTTCCACAAAAATAAACAAGTATTTCATAAAATCAAAGAACGGTTTGTGTTGAAAGGGACCTTAAAGATGACCTAGTTACAGCCCCCCATGCCACAGGCAGGAACACTTTCAAGTAGATCAAGTTGTTTAAAACTGTATCCAAATATCATTTGTCAAAATATTTCTTTTTTTCCAGGGGTAGAAAAGTGCGCAGGCATGTTCAAAATTGCAGATTGCATTAAAAGCTAACCCAGCTGCTTCTGCTTCTCCATCCTCCACATACTAAGGAAACTTTGAGTGGAGTACACCTGCAGGAGTACAATTTATTCAGATACCTCCTCAAAGGGTTACGACCTCGGTCCATTTTCAGTGGTTTAAAAATCTCCTGTCTCAGTTATAAAAAAGTCATTATTTATCTGAATGAAAAGGAAGAAGGAAGAGCAGAAAGTATACATACTAATATGTGACTAGGTCCTGATCAGCATCCAATTGTGAACAGCAGCGCTCCTCAATGGGATGAAAATTTGATGATGGGTTGCATGTGCAATTGAGCAACACAAATATCTTATTCTCAGTCACACTAAGGGCTAAGGCAGCCCTTCTGAAAATAATTATTTTTTTGAATACACAATTTTGAGGGTCATTGCCCATAGACTGCTGAAAACGCTCTCCCTGGGAATCTAGTTATTTGTTTGGCCATGAGTTTCTATTGCACAGTGCAAGATAAGGCCTATTTGCTGCTATTGCCCATCACAATGTAATCAGCTTCTGTTATTATCATTGGTTTATTCATTCTTCTGTAGCACACTGTGCTGTGCTCAAGTTCAATCAGAAGAGATTTATTGTAGGACTGACTTGTTTGTTGATTTGCTTGCTTCCTCTCCTCCCAGATTGCATATACGTGGAGGTGCATCGGAAGGCTACAACATTTAAGGGCTTCCTAACCCTAAATTGATGCAGCCTTTGGAAATGTTTTTAAACTGATGCCCAACTCTGGTGTCCAATTCTCAGTCTTAGAGCAACATTAATACCCATCAACTCCTGCCTCTTCACATCAACAAAAATTGTTTCAATGCAGGGTAAACAAAGTAAGAAAATGAGGGCACTGATGCCTGCATTTGGGAAACTGCCAGGGCCAGAAGGTCAGAGGCAAAGAGAAACTCAATTCTCCTGCCAGCAGCCATCCTGTGGAGAGGTTTGCTGTAGGACAGCGGAGCACACCATGATCTTACCATAAGGGGTGTTTTCTGCTCTAAGTTTGATAAAACTGTAAACATTCTTTCCTATATTTACAGCTGCCCAGGTGCTTTTTCCTATTACCAGAAGCACTTCAGGGGTTTGCTAATGCATTGGAAGCACCTTTCTGATAAGTCAACATAAAGAGGTACAGCAATAAATCAATGAGCATTATGCTACTCCAGGATGTGGAGAGGCTTCATTTCATTACGCTGATAAAAAAAATCCCCAATCAAAACACAATACACATTATATTACCATATGAAGGTACACTGCTATGTACAAGGACTGTGAGGTATATTATAGCTTAATAAGAGAAGAAAATAATTACAGGATATGCTACTAACCAAAAGCAATCAGTGTCACATGACAACTGTCAGGGCAGGGTTATTGCAGAAGGTTGCATTAGAAGACAATATGCCTTGTGATGAAGATGAAGGCATTATTAAAACATAATGCACATGCAGAGTGATGCATATATTACACTGACAAGCTAATGCTTCCCTGGAAAATAGATTGCTTTAAATACAGCTTTAATTATTTAATATCCTACCCAAGAAAGCATCTCCTTCCATATCAATTTAAATAGCACCTTTCTCCTACCTAGTTTGTGGCTCCCATTTAATAATCTATTCTTACCAGAAAAATAACAGCTAATGAAAAAAATAAATAAGTTTATGTAATTAACAGAGGTTTTCTTTTTAAATTTCTATAGTAAAATGAAAGTTGTGCTTGAGAAGTTTGACCAACATATTAATGGTGCGACTTTGTGTTATTTATTTGGTACATTTGTTCAATAAAATCAGCCTCTTTTCAATTAAACACATTGTCTCCCTTTATTGCCATTTCATGAAGTTGAAAAGTCGCAACAGAGAATGTTATTGAACCATCACACACTTCTTAAATGACTGAAAGCACTTAGTTTCACCTCAAACAACACAATGCTCTAGAGAAGGAGAGTGTGATCATGATTACAAACAGTAATAGTAACTTAGTATTTGCCCAGTGACTCCCAGCAGCTCTGGATCCCGCTCATCACACCCTGCACAACTCAGTCTCGGCTGGCAGCCCGTCCCCTGGAGAGCATCTCTGTGCCCTGCGCTGCCAAAGCAGCTGCTCTTCAGCACTGGGGACAGAACCCAGATTTGGGCAAGTCCCAGCAGCAGAGTCAAGCCTCAGCTCAGTTTTAGAGAGTCTTTAATCTTGAGTAAACTAAATATTAGGGAGGATTACACTGTAGCATAATCAGGCCTACGCCTGACTCAGCCCAGTCCAACCCTGAAGCGCGGAAATAAACCTAAAGCAAGCAGGGTTTGCCAGCCCTGCAGGGGACACGAGGCCCAGAAAGGCTTTCCCGGACAAGGTGGAAGGCTATTGCAGGCTAACACCCAGTTCTTATGTCATATACCTAGGTACCCTGGGCACAAAAACCCACACAGTCCACCAACGTCAGAGATACTGAAAGAATTCAGTGTGAACTTTCAAGATCTTCACAAGCTTTACAGGGCAGTGGCACAGGCTTAGAGCAGCCCTCTTATCTCCGTACAGTAACACCTTTATTTTCTACACCAAAGACTGGGCTCTATCAACACTTTTCTCTATAATAGTTTATACATTTGGGTGATTCACCAGAACCTTCTCACAGAATCTTGGGGCTGTTGTTTCCCCCTTCCCTGACTTTGTATTTCCTTTACTGTAGCACATGTGAGTTTCCCTCTATGTATTCCACTAACACTACTCATTTTAATAGCCTCCCACATCTGCCACTCAGTCTTCCAAAGGAAGGACCTGCTTCCCATCACAGCCCCACAAACAGTGCAAAGGTTTGGACAAGCACAAGGAAGATGCATTAGTCACATCAGGAACGTATGGGCTGACTGGGAGACACAACACAAGTAAAAGGAAGGCAAATAATTTCAATCAAATTGTTAGGAGTTGGTTTTGGTTAAAAAGGGAACCTCTGAAAATGTCTACATCAATTATAATTTAACCTCCTTGCCATCATTTAAAATTGCATCCAACTAAGGCAGGTTTTGCAATATACCTCAAAAAACTTCCTATGTACAATTTTCCTTCTATTTCTGTACCCTGGTTCTAAATGCTGCTGCTCTATTGATTACCGTAATTCAGCTCTAATTGCACTTTTACAGAGCAGGATGAATAGATTACAGTTGAGCTAGGAGGAAGCCAAACATCAATTATTAATATAACAGAGCTGGCCTTTACCATGTCTGTATTATTTACCTTGGGGACTTTAGGAACCTGCTGAATAATATTTATCCTCGTAAATTAACCACTTCAAAATATTTGTTTTCATTAAGAAAAGCAACCAGAGTAATAAAATATTCTTTCAGCAAATGCAAACAAGCCCTCAGTGTCTGTAATGATACGTGGAAACCCAATGCACTTTCTCAGAATGAGGCAGCCTTAGTGTTTCAGAAATCAGGCTCTATGTTGCTCACCAGAGCACACACAGCTGGTTGATCTGCACATTATCTTGCAGCATGGGGTCTTTGGTTACTGTTTGAGTCATTGTTGTTATTGAGAGGCTATTTTAGCCTCGACAGGGATCCAAGAAGTGAACGGTTTCAACAAGGAGAAAAAGCTAGTGGTAAAGCTGGGGTTTTCCCAGTGCAAATTTCTGTATTCACAAGGCAATGACACTGAGTCCTGTTTCCCAGACCCATTTTGGTCAGGACTGTGCCCATGCACCCCGTCCTTCCACTGCTGTCGTTCTCACTGGTCCCACGTCTTGCCTGAACATCTTCAATGCTCCAACAAGCTGCATTTCCAGCAGCAGCAGTTAATATTGACAGTTTATACTCCAACCTTATGGCCTATGGCTCTGGCTGCTGATTTGGTTATATTGATTTGGAGGGGTTTAAATATATGCATTGCTAAACAAGGAAAATTTTAAATTATTTCTCTGACCTTTGTCTCCTCTCTGGAGACTTGACCTGCCCAAAGCACAGTCATCCCTTTTTTACCACAAGTTTGATCACCTGTAGAAGGATCTGGTTTTGTGCAGGGTCTGGCCAAAGCTCGGGCTGGCAGTTTGCAACCACATGCACAGACTCACCAAGGTTTTCACCCTCAGAGCGAATTCCAGAATTTTCCACAGGCAGATGGTATCAGACAATTCCTTTTCAGTATTCAAGTGCTGCTGTGAACGCAATTCATGTGCTGCAGATTCTGCAGGTAGAGGTAAATTTCCTCTGGTGATAAATACTGCACTTAAAAACTATTGTTTCTTGAATAAAAATATTCACCAAAGCTAATTCTGTTAATTCCCACTGTATCACAATCAAGAACTCGTTGTACAATATTTAATTACTTAGCCATTTGTAGATAGGGCTGGAGGCATTCATCATCTTTCCTAAAACATGCACATCACCATCTGCAACATCCACTCAGTATTTTGGCTCCGAATGAGATAAAACCTTTAACACATTGGCTGCTAAAAGTTAGGAGATTTGTCACAGCACCATCAAATGTGAATTCTGTTTTGCTTCTCCTGTGAGAGTTCAACCCCAGCATTTGCCACTATGGTATAAGCTCTCATCAAAAAGTCTGGAGGAAATCCAATGAAATCTGTGCACAATATTCAACTGAACGAGTAGTAATCTAGTTTAATTCTATACCTGACTAGATTAAATCAGCCCTTTTTACCCATTAGGTGCCTTTCATCTGTCCTGCAATATATACCTTCTTTTACTTTTCTTCAGTTCTTCAGAAATAATACAGGTACAGTGGTAGCCTTGTAATGGTGCATCCATGATGAAAACTTAGGGCTAGATTGTTCCTAAGAAAACAAGATACTTCTTGGAATTACCCAGGATCTGTTTAGAAACCCTCACAGGAACAAAACCCTTGGATGTGAGGAATAAATTTAAGTACATAAACCTGTGCACTTCTTCCTGGGCACGTAATTTTTAATTTGGCTGAGCTAAAGCCAAGGCACCTGGCCTGACCAGTGAGCAGCATTCTCTGGCCCCGATATGAATCCTCAGCTTAGGTCAAATGCAAATCTTATGATTGGCAATTTTTTATTTACTTAATGATTTCCTGTAAAAGTACTGAATAAGATTAATTTTGATACTAATGCACTACAACACTCACTCATTGATTCCTTATTAACAAGTATCTGTCATGATCGAAGGATATGGCAGTTTTACAGCATATATCCCTGTTTTAACAAGGTTGCACAGTGCTAGTTTTCCTTAAGAAATAAAAGCTTAAACCATCACTGCACATTAACCAATGTCTTCAAAAGTTTTTGAGTTTATTGGGCAATTGTACACATTTTATAGTCCTAGAGATCTGAAACATGTTACAATCCTATAAATTCAAGTGAACTGGTAATAAAAGCAAACAAGCTATTCAAAAAAACTCTCTCAAATAAACCTCCCATGGGTTCAGGGCTGAACTCTGCTCCTTAAACACCACAGAAATCACACAAGGGTTCAAAATAAGGATAAAACATCCATAGGAAGCCAGGCTGCACTGGCTTCACTCCACCAAATTGCCTGATCAACAGCATATTGAGCAGTGCTGTAAATTGTACATTTAAAGAGCTACACAGGTACTTTGTACATAAGAAATTAAACCAGGTTTATCTGATATGTTCTGCTTTAAAAGCATAATGTAATTTTTTTGGTTTATTTCATATATGGTTTTAAAATGAGCCAACTGGAATTTCTTTCCAGTATGTTCTTTCCAGTATTTCTTTCCAGTATGTTCACTTGTTCCATTTTATTGCTGCTCCCCTCACACGAGATCATTGACTTGATCCAGACAAATCTTGCAATGCAGTTCTCTTTTTTCCCATAAACCTGAAACTATTAGATAAATATATCTCCTTTAGTGAAAACGTCAATTTTTCCTCAAGAAACAGAGATAATCCACTTCAATCTTAACCTCAAAAGAGGTAAAGAACAGTAGAACACCCATGATTTTATTCAGTAACAATGAAACAAACCCAACAACAACAAAACCCCCAAACAAACAACATCCTCCCCATAAAAAACAAACAAAACCCCAAACAAAACACTGCCACCTCCCAAGATATAGTTAGTTTTTTAGGTGGTACTGTACAGAAACTTTAAAGACAACTGTGAATATTCACTTTTTCACACAGTGCAAACCACATTTATTGCAACATGCAAATATCAGCCTGTTATATCTTGGACAGATATAATGCTATTAATAGCAAATTTCTCCTCCCAAATGAAGTCTTGCCATGAATATTTATCTACATTCAAATAGGAATGCCTCTCATCTCAGAAAAGAATTCATGAACTTTAATGGCAACGTCAGACAATTTTGATAGGTTTAGATTTCCCTCAAGTAAACAGCTTTGCATTAGCATATGAATGTTATTATCTATCCTTTAACTTTGCCAGACACTGACCACTTTGTAGCGTTTTTAATGGCTTTACCTATGAATATTTTCATTAAGCATTTTTGATCGACTCTTAGCTTTCATGTCAGCTTGAGAAGGAATTTTATGTGTTTGCATATCTGTGAGCTAAAAAAACCCACTTCATACCAGCCTAAATTACAAAAAAAGCCTTACACATCTAGACTTCTCTCTTATAACACAGGTATCTGTGGAAAATGCACTAAGTACCACTAAGGGTGCAAAGAAATCAGAATCTTGTTTAACTTCTATTTTTACCTTGGTTAACTTGCCTAGAAAACAGCAAATAAACTTTTTTGTTTTTTTTTTTAAATAAAAGAATATCATCATAATGAACTGAAGACAAAGCTACACTGGGCCTTTCTTTCATCCAAGTTAATGTGCACACTTGGATTATAACAAAGTCTATACTTTTACATGGTTGAAAAAACATCTCTTATTCAGTATTTCCATCAGTTTAAACAGTGAATCCTGCTACTAATGGTGTATATTCTTATATAAGACACTTTGCGCTACATTTCTTCAAGTCAGTTTAAGAAGTTAATGAAAGTGACTCTTCCCTGCAACAAGAAATCCTACCTAAGACCCAAGCAAAGCAATGCCTCAGAAGGTTGAAATAATTTGATAATCCACCCAATATAGGAAGGAATTTGCATGCATTTGTTTTTATACCTACTGTGATAGATGTAGCCCCAGAGCTTTCTTGGATTAACTCAATTATTTATCATCATCTGCTTATCAGTCTTCTTGTGTCTGAAATGAATTTCAGAATAAAACAAAACACAAGCAACTTGCTATGTCAGTGGACTAAAATTGCTCACAACTGCTTCAATTCCTGACTTACACAAAGGAAATGGCAATTGTCATGGGACTCAAGCTAATCATCCATTTCATCCTTTCTATCACTGTGTTCTAGAAAGGAAAGAAATGCTCTGTAGTAGGAAGTGGTGGGCAGCCATTTAGAGGCATTTTTCTGTTCTATCCACTCTTCAATTGAGACCCTGCTTCCAGTTAAATGAGAGTTTACACTCCTTCCAGATAAAGTCTAGAGCTGAATTGTGTTGGTTACTGTGATGATCTTGACCAAGAGGCGGCTGCAGTCCTTCTTGGAGTTTTTCACACTTGCCAGTTTCCCATTCTGCTCAATATTCCTTCATTATTTTCAGTGCTGGTCTAGAAATTCATCTTCCAGGGTGTAGACCACACAGCTCCCTACTGTAATTTTTTCTTGGTTATTTAGCTGTTTCCATACTTGGAAAAATGTCCTTTAAATCAGTAAAATCAAGGCAAAACCTTGCTAGAAATGCTCACAGCTGCCCTAGTTAGCTCTGTGCATGTACCTGGAGAAATCCAGGGTGTGCTCAGCACTCAGAGCCGCCACCAGACTGTTTTAACTCCATCTTGCCAAACTGTTGTGCTCAATATGTATTGATAATAGGAACAGCGAAGCAGCTAAATGCTGGAGTTTTCTACAGTGATTTTAATTAAGAGTCTGTCACTATCTGAATTATTATTACCGTTACTTTAGAAATTACATTGCAGCCTGAATTATTATAATAAAGAAGCCTGGCAGTTGTGATGGTACCCAGCGACTGAAAGAGGTTTTGTTTGCATTACGCCTTTTGGGCCACTGGGGGAAAAGAAATTCAAAGGTGGTTTCCATTTGGAAGAGGAGCTGTGATGATGCCAAATATAACCCTAATTAACTTCTGTTTAGCTATGGAGGCAATGAATGCCCTATCCTCACCACTGAAACCCATGTCCTTCACCATGGCACTCTCAATCCCCACCCAAGTATTCCCTTCCTGAGGCTCCTGCTCCCCACATTTGCTCTATCCCTGTGCCTCCAGCAAAGCCAATTCCCCTCTGTTTGCACTCACTGTCTTTTACAAACACACAGAAGTGGAATGAAATCCAGAAAAAGGCTCTCACTCCATATGTATGCCCCAAATACATATGTTTGAAGCATGAGAAGAGCCTGTCTTTGGGCTGAAAGCGGCAGATATTATAAAACATCGTAATTATCAACTGTTTTAGGGGGCAAAGCAGGTATTCTCAATGCATAACTTTATCAAACCATGAGGAAAAAAATCAGACAAAAGCCAAAAGATGAGAGCTGAGACACCACCTGATTCCAGCCTGTGGTGAACCCAGTCACATCCCAATGCCACATCCCGCCGACCCCGAGCACTCTTCAACGACTGGCTTCTTTTTTACATTCCTTATAGCTTTTAGGGAAACATAAGCAGGAAACTGGGTTAGAACTGCACCGGGTAAGTACTTACGTGCTGCTCTGGTAAGAGGAGCAGCCCCAGGCTCCCCCTAACGCAGCGCGCCGGGAAGCAGAAGCGATGCGCGGGGCTGGACCGGACTGTGATGCTCCGGCTCCCTCTGCCTGCGGCACCGCTCCGCCGGAAAGCTCAGCGAGGGAATCATTGCCTACTTGATTCGGAATTCCCCCGTACGTCTGGGGTGAGATTCCTTTCCCTTTCCGTCAAAACCCCCACGTTTATTTAATTTAAGAAAGCACGTGTCTTGGAAAATCAGATGCAGATGCAGCTTATTTTCCAGCAGATGGATGCGATGTTTTCACTGTATCCCCAAGGCCAACCAAAACTACAACAGAGAATAACTCAGCATAATATAAAATTTACACTCTAAATAACAGAGAAATAATCTTGGCAGTGGGTTAAGCAGAGTTGAGCGACTATTAAAAAAATTGTGGAAGATTAAATGTGTTTTGAAGAGAACTGAAGACTCCGAATTTTTTGATACTTTTTGAGTTTCATTATGGTTTTTGCTAACCTGCACTTTATTGTACAATTTTTCTAATTCTGGGTATGATTTTAAAGACTACACAGGATAAGTCCTTAAAAACTGCAGTTCAAGTTGCAGCATTTAATTCTAAAGAGTCAGCAATGCAGCCTTTAGAAAATACAAAGCTCTTGGGTAAAAAAGTGTCATTGCCTTAGGATAAGGCCAGAGTTTCACTCCTGCTTGCAAAACTAAAATTATTTACATCATTAGTTTCAAATTGCTGCAACATGTCAGGAAGTGGAGAGCATTAAGGCAGACTAATTTAATTACAAAATTTTACATAAATATATATATATACCCCTGAAATCTTACTGGTTTTTTTCACCAAGAAAAAAATGGCTGAAACCATCTGTTATTTCAATGTTTACTCAGCCTTCATCTTAGATCATTCATTGTCTGAAAAACAATCTCTTAACATTTAAGACACCCAGGGCCTGCCCTGCATTACTTGTGTTTCATTCCAAAAGCAGCATTATGTGCTGGTTGGAGAGCAGATAAAGCCTGTTTGTACAGCTGATGTCATTTTTCTCTGGTGTGGGTCTGCACAGTTCATGCACACCACCACCATCAATTCACAGCTCTCTCTACAAAATGTGTCTGGCAAGAAAAGCCTAAAGTGCATTTAGGAAAAATAGAGCAAATCTTCACCTTTCACAGCTGGGTCTCATCCGGTAGGTCTGATTAACTGGTTTGGCAACCACTCAACCAGAAAGCCACACACACAGTGCTACTCTACAACTTTATCTTAATGCAAGTCATGAGATTGTTTACTGATACTCGGGAAGTGAGAGATACTCTTAGTCCTCAGTTCAGAATCTCTTTCAAACAAACAAGTGATAGGTTGGACTTGATGATCACTATGGTCTTTTCCAACCTTACTGATTCTGTGATTAAAATAATGGCTGTTCTCTTCTACCAACAGATCCAGGTGCTGCTAAGTTTCCTAGATGGTGAAATTCACCCCAAGGTCAAGAACCTTCACTGAGATTCTCTTGCAGAAAAGGGTGCTCAGGCTTTGTGCTTCCATCAAGCAATTTTTGTAAGGCAATACCTAGTATGTAACTCCAAATGCATTTCTCTGCTTAATGCTGTTCTCTCAAAATCTATCTTAAAACACACTAAGTGTGGATAAATTTTCTGGTTTGCTTCTGTACTTCTCAGAAGGGACAGTTGTATTTGAATGTAGTTGAAATGACTCCTTCATGTGTACTTTGTACAAAGCAATATGGCACCTTGAGTAAATTATTTTTTCATAGTCTTACATTGAAAATGTAATAACAGTAATTCCAAGGCATAGGATTTGCACTCAGATCTGTAAGGCCTGGTTTACCATTTTATAGAAGTATTTTCTTAAAACAATAAACCCTAAAACTAGAAATTGATTCTTTAAACTATCCTGTTCCTTGTTTTCTATTCAACTCCAAGACCTTGAAATATAAATAGCACCAGAGTAATCCAGGCACTGAAACATGCACTAACTCTTTCTGCAGGCATAAAGAAAAGTGACTCACTTATGACAGGTATATCCATTTGATCATTACCTGAAAATATTCAGAACATGCATCCCTGGGAGACAACACATCCTGCTAGGGCTGAGGGCTGTCATATTTTATGTAATTTAGTGTCTTTAGTGAATCAAGATTATTACATCCACCAATCTAAGCCTGAAAGGGGAATCATAATAGAGAACTAGGCTGTAAATTTTCTCATTGTAAGGGAGTCAAGAATTTTCTTCTGGATGCAGAGCCCCCCCTAAGCTACGAGACATTCACAGAAAGTCCCCTAGTACAGGGCTCTGATGTGCATCTGTTATATACCTCATTCCAGAGTTTTCTGAAACTCAAGTCCTGTTGTATAGGAATCCCACAACATGGGTAAAGCAGGAATTTGTCTAAATTAGGGCTGAATGTGGCCACAATACGAATGCTGAGCTGAATGTGGGTTCTCTTCATCCCATTTCAGTAACACACAACCTGTAGGACTCACAGGTACCTGTACTTGCAGTTCCCATTCAACTTCCCTAGAAATCCTCTTTATATGTATAAACCCCTGAAATCTTACTGGTTTTTTTCACCAAGAAAAACCAGTTTAAACCATCTGTTTCACATCCCTCACCCAACACCACATGAAAGCAGCATCACAAGAGCATGAACAGATCTACTAAACACCCGAATTCTTTGTCTAGCCAAAGACAAACCAACAGGACAGCAGGAAAGAAAGAGAAGCAGCAATACAGTGCCCAATTCTAGTTCTCAAAACAGAAACTAGAAATTCCCAGTTCCCAAAATGTTATACTTATTTGATCTCTAAGGAAGAAAAGAACAGATTCTACACTTAGCCTTGTGTTTAGCAACATTTCTGTCACAGGCTCAGCAGGCATTCCTACAAGACTCAGCTGGACTCAGGCTAAGCAGCAGGAGGGGAATGGGTGGAAGGGACGGTACCATTGTGCTGCACCTCTAATCTAATCAGATTCTCTCTCAGGATCAGGATATATAAAAACCTTAGCCTATGTTTACCATTTTATTTAATCCACTGTCTCAGTTTGCATCTCCTACCAAATCTCATTGTTACCACAACTGCGCCACCTATGAAAACCTGTCAGAGCAGTCACCAAGCACCACATTGTCAGCCTCTCTCCTCCAGCCTCCTACAGCAAAGTGCTACAGGTCTTGCCAGGGCTCAGCACAGCCCTCCAGCCCCAGCACTCCTGCATCCCTTGGGAGCAGTGCTCACACAGACATGTTCATTTTCCAGCAATGACCACCTTCCATTGGTGGGGACAACTGGAGGAATAAGAACAGTCTGTTTTGTGTGTCCAGCTCTCTTGTTCATTACTTGGCTTCATTAAACATTTTCAGAGGTAGAGGTTGGTTCTGCTCAGAGAATCACTGGTTTCACAATCCCTCTAGAAACCAGCAGAGATCTGATGACACATCTCTCCCATCTGCCCTCAGCTCTCCAGGTGGAGTCACAAACTAGCATATATGACTGCATGAGTACTTATAGTTTTCATTAGAATATCCATCTTTCAGTTCCATTTGTGAGTTTACTTTTCTTCTCCTGCTCTATCTACTCACACTCTCTCCAGACACCTCCCAGTAACCTGGCAACTCCTTCAGGTGGCAAGGGTTAGCTCTGGCAATCCTGTCTCTTTAACAACACTTAAAAACTCTGCATAAATACTTGGAAAAATATGGAAGAAGTGTTTACAGTATCTGCATTTCATAAGAGAGATTTATAGGCCTATTAAAAATTATTAGGCTTTACTTCTTCAGTGACAAAGCTGCTTTCATAAACTGCTCTCAACAATTTCATATCCAGAGTCTGCAGGATGTTTATTTTCATGTTTCCAAAGTGCCATATTTCCTCCACCATTAATTTTTTTTGGTTTGTTGTTTATACAGCAATTCCCTAACTCTTCTGACCTAGCAATTCAGTTTAAAAGTATATATTTCCCTGGAAACACTTTCAAATGGACAGCAAGTCTGCAGGGACTGTTTGAGCAATGCTGAAAAGTGTTCCCAAGTGTCCAAATAACTAAAATGTACTTGGTTCAATTACTGTCACACCTCCATTGGATTCAGGGACCTTATTCACAATGGGAAAGTCTTTACATTGGAGCATGGCAAGCAGGGAGGCAGGACAATGAACCTTTGTACCCTCTAATTCATAAAGTAACAGAAGGATTAGTCCTGTCCTTTCTTACTCATGAAGGAAACGATTCCTTCCCTTAGCATCCAGATATCAATTCTCAATGGTTACAAGACGTTTGAAGTCTCCTCATTTAGTACTGGGTCAATCTCAGATTTTGCTTCAGTTTATTAAACTGATAAAACTATTTGCATACAAACTTTGTATTAGAATTGAAATCAGGAAACCATGCCTGCTCTAATACATGAGCCATAGATTGTACAGGTGGAAAAAGAGATAAATTCAGGAACAGTTTCATTTTAATCTACACAAGTTAATAAGAAGGAAAAAAAAAGGATCAATCTTTTCAGAATTTTGAGCTGAAGCAATAGACTGAAAATACCTTACCTTCCCAAATTCCATTTGGGTTTGCTTAAGGAAAAACTCATATCAGAACTTTCTCAGCATATAAAGGCCTTTGGAATGGCCTTTTTTCTGTTATCAAAGACAGTCCTTTGTGTGATACAGACATTTGGAACAACAAACAGAATGCTAAAAAAATATCTAGCTGGAATCTATGACTTGCTCCATAAATAACAACAAAACACAGCACTATGATTCTATGATAAAGTGGCCAAAAAAAGAAGACTGTTACTATTTCTAAGAAGGATACCTCAGCTGGGCATTTGCAAAGATTTCTGTCCTTCCCATCCCTGGAGTCTTCAGCACTGGACAGGTACTCCAGGTTATAGGCAGCAGTTAATGGTTAAAGCTGTTAATGAATTAAACACCAGGCTGTACAAAACCAACGACCACAACTTACGTGATAAAACAGTCAGGTGAAATGTCAGTGGTAAATCACACTGACAAAAATAGCTTGTCCAGGTTAATCCTAGATAAATGATATGAAATTTTCAGTATAGCCCAGTGGTCTTTTTTACAGAAAAGACGAATGTTACCTGAATAGGAGAAGACTGATTTCACACCTAGCTGAACACATTCACAAGAGGGGACAAAGTTCCAAGCCAACAATTAAGAGACAACGCAATTTGAAGTTTTGCGTTAGACCTTCGTCTCTGGGATATGTGGCCTCCAATGTGCAGTATAGACCACCCAATATAAGAGTCTTTGACAACACCATCAAATCATCACTGAAAGTAACTAAAATTCAGCACTACCCCAGAATTATCTGCCATTTGCTAAAACAGGAAAGATGCTGCAAAACTCCAAAGAAGTGGAGTTTGTAAATTCAAGACACCTTGCTATTAAACAACTGGGTGGGACCAATTCCTTCCTTTTTATGTAGCTAAAAACAACTCAAAAGTGTGTGAAGTGGGGCAGAACTCTTTACTACAACATCTACTATTTCCAGTGCTAATCCACTCAAAGAAAACTATCAGCCTCAGATTATCCAACATGCATCCAGCCTCCTGGGAAATTCTATTTGTCCTGCAAAGGCAAAGGAAAACATCACTAGAAAGGTTCTCTTGTGTGTAAGGAATATTAGAACCCTTTTTTCTCTCATTAGTTATTTTGGAACAGTTTAACATCCATGATGAAAGTGAGATCACTCTTAGGAATAATTATTTTCAAATGACAATTAGTAACACAACTGCTGTTTGCCTCAGCCAGCGAGTAGTAAAAGAAAGAGAAGCATTAACTTTTGAGACTTCAGTATTTTCACAAGCATAAGTGGTGTCCTCCCAGCATTAGATACCAGCAATATCAACCCACTGATCTTGAACAATAATTATCTGCAGTCAAAGCTAAGGCAGATAATAGAATTGAACATTCCATTTCACTGAAAAAGGAAGGTGTCTAAGAAAATCCCTCTGTGGGTGTAAATAAATGAACTGTCCTGGAAAATGGAAAATAAGGGAAAACCAACCACAACAGCCACACAAACTGTAATATACTGTGCAGACAAAGATCGCAGGAAAGCATGGAAGAGAGGATTAGTAAGTGCTTGCTATTTTTTCCCCATGACATGGTCAACAGGGAGCACAGGAATGTATTTCTGATGGGTTCACAAAGAACTCATGGTTAAATGGCTTGTTGCAACTAAATGAGTCAAGCAATAATAATTTTTAAAAAATCCAACAATCTGAGCCAAAGACAAATGTTATGAGACCCTGACTACCCAGCAGCAGGATAACATCACTGCAAACATGCAACTTTTGAGAAGAATCCTGGTGGGTCTTGAGAAGAATCTCAGCAATCCTCCAAGGAGGGACAGGGGTGCACTGAGAAGACACAGGCTTTTATTTCTTTAAGCACTGTGTGGTTTTGTTCTATATCATTTTTATCTTACACTAATTTTTTTTTAACCTATTCCCACCTGACACAAAAATTCATAAACTAACTCAGTACTTTGTGGGTAGCTTCCCCCGCCCCCCGCATTGGCCATGTTTTCTCCCACATGAATTACAACAGCAGCTGAATACAGAGGGGAAATTTGTCTAAGATATTATAGATCTTCTTTTTCTTTCTGAGACAGTAGTCTTTGTAGAACATAGTCTCAGATTAATCCAGATATGGTATCCGAAACAACTTACAAGGTAATTAGATCATGAACACCTTCAACAGCAGGACAATTATTTTTACATTGTCTGCAGCACGCAGTTAAGAATAGCAGATAAGCTATTTCTAGACAACTCTAATAAGAATTTGGCTTTATATGAGCCCAGAGATATCCTCTTTCCCTGCAAGTTGCTTAGAACTCGAGACCTGATCGATGCATGTGTTAGAACCTTTTCATAATTCCAGTAATAAAAAATAAAGTCATTATAAAGTCAGCCAAGTGAGGTTCACAGTGCCAGCATTTCAAAGTAATACCTGAATACGCTAAAAGCTTTGTCACTTATCCATACCCTGAGACTACAAAAAACTAGCAAATAGATAATTTTTTTCTTAGTTACTCCATCTTCCAACCAAATGGCACCAGTGCACTGGAAGTTGTCCTAACTAAAGCCTTTGCAATCTAAAATTTCCTAATTCCACACTTGGGTAACTGGGCAAGGTGCTGAGACATGAACATCCCATTCATGACTGTGTCAAAAGCTCAGCTGAAACAATCCCTGAATAGGTCAGAATCCTGCTGTTTGCTTTTGTCTATTGTGTCTGAATCATGAACTATCAACTCAGAGTCACTACAGCTAATGCTGCCTTCCAGCCTGTGTAACCAACCAATTCTTCCTTGTCTGTAAATCTCAGGTGCAGCAGCACAAGCACTTCCCATGTCTTAATTATGGATAACAGTTTTTGAAGCTGTCATCTAATTTCTAATTGTGTGAATACTCAAATAGCAAATTTACAAGTTCCAAGAGTGTTTTTTTAATCTGATCTTCTAAAGCGGGGTCAAAGTCAAAGACAGTGAGCGGAACACAAAAGCTGTCCTGCTTTTCACACAGAATCACAGAATCACAGAATATTATGAGCTGGAAGGGACCCACAAGGATCATCTAGTCCAACTCACCATCTAACACCCGTAG
>WEKX01028967.1:430689-471248 GCA_013390025.1 Pitta sordida
ATTTCTTTAAGCACTGTGTGGTTTTATTCTACATCATTTTTATCTTAAATTTTTTTTTTTTTACCTATTCCCACCTGACACAAAAATTCATAAACTAACTCAGTACTTTGTGGGTAGCTTCCCCCGCCCCCCGCATTGGCCATGTTTTCTCCCACATGAATTACAACAGCAGCTGAATACAGAGGGGAAATTTGTCTAAGATATTATAGATCTTCTTTTTCTTTCTGAGACAGTAGTCTTTGTAGAACATAGTCTCAGATTAATCCAGATATGGTATCCGAAACAACTTACAAGGTAATTAGATCATGAACACCTTCAACAGCAGGACAATTATTTTTACATTGTCTGCAGCACGCAGTTAAGAATAGCAGATAAGCTATTTCTAGACAACTCTAATAAGAATTTGGCTTTATATGAGCCCAGAGATATCCTCTTTCCCTGCAAGTTGCTTAGAACTCGAGACCTGATCGATGCATGTGTTAGAACCTTTTCATAATTCCAGTAATAAAAAATAAAGTCATTATAAAGTCAGCCAAGTGAGGTTCACAGTGCCAGCATTTCAAAGTAATACCTGAATACGCTAAAAGCTTTGTCACTTATCCATACCCTGAGACTACAAAAAACTAGCAAATAGATAATTTTTTTCTTAGTTACTCCATCTTCCAACCAAATGGCACCAGTGCACTGGAAGTTGTCCTAACTAAAGCCTTTGCAATCTAAAATTTCCTAATTCCACACTTGGGTAACTGGGCAAGGTGCTGAGACATGAACATCCCATTCATGACTGTGTCAAAAGCTCAGCTGAAACAATCCCTGAATAGGTCAGAATCCTGCTGTTTGCTTTTGTCTATTGTGTCTGAATCATGAACTATCAACTCAGAGTCACTACAGCTAATGCTGCCTTCCAGCCTGTGTAACCAACCAATTCTTCCTTGTCTGTAAATCTCAGGTGCAGCAGCACAAGCACTTCCCATGTCTTAATTATGGATAACAGTTTTTGAAGCTGTCATCTAATTTCTAATTGTGTGAATACTCAAATAGCAAATTTACAAGTTCCAAGAGTGTTTTTTTAATCTGATCTTCTAAAGCGGGGTCAAAGTCAAAAACAGTGAGAGGAACACAAAAGCTGTCCTGCTTTTCCTAGTGAGTGACTTGCAACCAAGGCAGTAAAGAAAATAAACAGAAACGTTTCCTCTCAGAGCAGCTGTTGCCAGTTTAGGTTCCACTGGAAGCACTGCAGATTAAATGCCATCTCCCATAGTCACAGAAAATCAGAAAAGCAAAGCTCCAAATGCTGCCAGACCCCTGCCTTGTGAGCAGCTCCCATGGCAGGGNGTGAGCAGCTCCCGTGGCAGGGGAAGAGAGCTGAACCCACATGTTCTGGCACAGCTGTGAACACAACGTACAGACTCTGGCACCTCCACTTAAGGACTGCATGTTACAGCTCTTGCTAAAAATTTAACAATCAAATCCAAATATTTTACAGCATGAAAATCCTTTAGTGAAAAATCAATTTTCTAAGACTTATGTTCCCATATAGTGATAATTTATAGCGTGTCCTTCCCTCTGTTAATCCCAGATGGCTTCAGGGAAGGTTAGAAGGGACTGCACCTTAGAGCTGGCCCTTGTCTACAATTCCTGGTGCACAGAAAACTTTGAAGTGGACCACCTTGGGGATATAAAATTAAAATTTTACAAAAGTAAAATCTTCAAATGGCTTTCCTCATAAAATAAAAGATCCCCAAGTATTGCCTTCTGATGTTGGTTCTCTCTTCCTTTACAGTGTAAATTATGCCACAGCATACATAGTAATATTTTAAAATTACAAATCAAGTGTAGAGCTTGTCCAAGTTCCTTCATGTTATTGAAAACAAAATATTCAAACTCACCTCATTTTTTAGGCCACTTTGATAGATATTGATAGAGAAAGTTGCATTTTCTAAATAAACAAGAAAAACAAAACACCTTATGAGAACTTTTCTTTAACAAGTTCTTTCTTTGGCCTTGAAGAATAGAATAATCCCAGGCCATAAGAGCAGGCCTAGAGGAAAAGCAGACCCAGTGCAGGTTCCTAGGCACAGGCCAGCACTCATCACAGACCTGTCTTGCAGCTCAGCTGCCTTAGCTACTGGTGCTTCTTTCAGAAAACATAATTATTCATGCCCTAGCTAGACCAAGAATCATCCCTCTGAAAATGAGATGTTATTTTTCATCAAGTTTTGTTTCATGTACTAGAAAGAGCCCAGCAGTGAATATCTCACACAGTGATTGAACATAGAACAGCAATGCTGTCTTTAGTTTGCACAGAGCTGAGCAGCAGCTTTAAGCAATTATTTCAAAATTTAATTTGAAATTACCAAATAACCATCAGAGCCAGTTTTCATGGGTGCACATAAGCCATAGAGACATCTCAGAAACATATCAAAGGGGGGAACTCAGATCATGCACTAACCCAGTGCCTTGTGCCTCTGTTCCTCTTCTCCCTGTCAGGCATATATCTGGCACCACTCATGCACAGTCGTCACAGGAAAAAAAAGCAAGTCACACTTCTGCGAACTGAAACCTTTCCAGAGCACTGTAACATTGGTCTTATTGATTTATCTTTTTAAGGCAATGTCAGAATTTTGTCATTAATATTTGATTGGTATTTTTCAACCCTTACAAGAAATGCACAGACCATAAAAAGGTGTTACAGTAAAGCACCACGGACAGCACAGCACTATTCTAAACCACAGGGGATGTTGGTTGGCACCACATTCTACATCTTAAAGCTCTCACAATGTGTCAAGACACCATTACATCATTGTCAGGCTCTAACTTCTCAGCACACATGGATTTAAAGAGGAGATTAAATAAAAAAACCAAAAATGATAGAACAAAACTCAAATCATAGACGTTCACAGAATACAAAGTAGTGTGATGTGTATTCATTAGTCAAAGTGAATCCAACATAGGATGCACTGAGGATTTACACAGACTTGTTACACTGAAAGGTTTACACCTAAGAATGCACCATTATAAATGAAAATTTGCCTTGTTTCTTCAAATTCAAAGAAAAATAGGACTGAGGATCCTGTAAAAAGTGTGCATTACCCCAAACATATTTAGTATTCTGAAAACATAACTCACAACAAGAGCAATCATGCTTTTAGCATCAAGGAGAAGAGCTGCAAAGAAATCTTGTCAATGAATCTATGCCAGGGCTTATCCACAAGTAGAACTAAAATGTATTTGTTCTTCAGAGTACAAAATAAGTTAAAATGGTGTCAGGAGAATAATACAGCCCAGAAAGCTTGTTAGCAACCTGTCCCCACTAATTACCTAGAGGGAAATTCAAGCTGCCAGAGTAACTACCCAAATGGTTGGCAAATGAGCCCAGATGCCTTTGGTAGGAAAGTATCTCCCAAGGTTTGACATCTGACACGTTGGAGCATCATCTGCAGATGATACTTCTGATAGACTCAGTGTTCAAAGTTTCAGCTATGTTATTAAAAATATATGTGTAAACACAGCAGGTTTTATTTATGGAACAAGAATAATAATTAACTTTGGATAGAGGTAGAAGTGCTACCTAGACTTGAAGCAGCCTGAGTCATCCCAATGTGGGGCTCATAGTTATGCAGTTTGTAACTTTGGTGGGCTGAAGTTTTCCACCCTGGGTATTTGCTGCAGTCTTTGGTTTCTAAAAATTTCAGGTATGAGTTTTGGAAAACTTCTGAAGTGAATTTAGGGAAGAAATACATTCTTTACCTATGGTAAAATAGAGTTTTTCTGTGGAGATCTAGTCCATTATACCTGTGATCTTAAGCAGGGACTTCAATTTAGGCTACATTTAATATACCCGATTTCTGGACGGTTGCATTATCACTCAGAAATTGTCCCAAATGTGATCCAATGATAAACCTCTATGATTCCCCAGCATTTATCTTCATAGCATTCAGAATACATGACAATCAGGAAGATTCACACTCACAGCATTTTCAAAATCAATACTACGGTTTAAGCAGTAATTTATTAAAATCTAATATAGAAACAAAACAGTATATTAAAAATTGAGTTATCACCAGGGACTAGAGCAGGACTACAGGAATTTAAGACCAACTAATTGAACCTCAAGTAGATCACTTGGCCAGTACAACTGAAATATGCAACAGATCCTGCCCCTTGAATAATGAACAAGGGTTGGAAGAAATACTGGAAACACTTGCCAAGTTTATAAATCTTTGTCTCACTGAGGTTACAAAGCACACAGCTCCCAAATGACAAACTCTACCCCTCTGGGGTGTGATAAAATTTCCCATAAAGCAGTTGTGGTAGTTCAAATCATTTCTCCAGTTTAGGGTCAAAATCTCCCTCCCCGAGAGGTTTGTGGTGTGTGCAATGTCAGGGGGAACTCACACACATCCTACAGTGGAACTAACTCTTCAGCTATGTAAAAACACCACATTATGGTTTATTATAAAGCCTGAGTCTGCTGTTATATCCACAGTATAAGTAAGAATAAACTCCTTTGAAGTCAGTGGAATCAAAACTCTAAATGCCAAGAACAGAATTAGGTCTTCCATTCTCTACCCTATGGGCAGAAGTGAATGACTGATAGAACTGTATGTATTTTTAAAAAAGAAGTCAGCTTTAAGAATTACACTGCCAAGAAAAGCATGTTAACAAAGTCATGAAAGACTTTTCTATAAAGATAAATTCAACAGAGAATGGAAGGAAGAAAAGACAGACACATTTATACTGCTACAATTTCTCATGGCCAGAAAAATGCAAAGTGAAGCGGGAGAGATTTGTAGTTTATATGAAAGACAGTATCTGCCAGGAAAGATGTTCCCTGGCAGGGAAGCAGTGGAAGTGTCTTTTGACAAGTCCGATCAAGAAGTGCTCTAGTTAGTGTTCAAGATGGCCATGATGATAGATTAGATGAATAATTTTGGTTCTTTGTCAGGACTTGGATAATATCTGTCTATGATATGTTTGTATCAGTGCTCTCTTAATTACTGAGTAAAGGACAGACAGAACAGCACAAAACTGTTCTACGCATCCTTTATGCTCAGATAATGGCGAGTTCATGTAAATTATGGCATATATTACAAAAGCAAATGTTAAGTTTCTTTTCCCTGTCACTCACTATACACATGTAGCATTCTGAAGAGCTAAAGGGAGAGGGTTGTTAAATAAGATTTATCGAGATAAAGAGTAAACTGCAGGATCTGGAATGAGAAAGGTCTAAGGACTGAACTTTTCTTTGTTATCTTATAGTAGATATGCGGAACAAGCAGGAAGATTTAGATTCAATCTATTTGTAGAAAATTGATGGAGAAAGAAGTTGAGGATGACAAAGACATCAAATTGTTTTGCGAATTCTTTCTCTGCTTTCTTTAGCATTAAAGCTTCCTGTCTGTCCAGGCTGATGAATAGCAGAGTGCAGAATGTCCTCTTTAGAAAATATAATTGGCCTTCATTTTTTCACATTTGCACTTTATTTATATATCCATTGAGTCACTTCATGCTCCAGAAAAGGGACTTTTGCTTTAGTGTACAGTCAAAATCTTGGGATCATCTGTGGTTTTATTTAGCATTTTCCCAACCATTTCAGGAGCAGAATAAGCTTTTAGGCTGTTTTCCTCCTGTGACACGTAGTTTGGCTTTCGGTCTTTTCCCCCAAAATTTAGGCTTGTAGCAGTCTTGGAAGATGTCTTTGTGGGCTGGAGTAGATATCATGTGCACTCCTTGGAGTTAAGGCCCTTTTGCACAGTTCCTGTGGAGAACTGGATCAGAGGATTGAGTCCTGTGCTCCTATATTCTACATTTCTACTATTTTAGATGCTATCACCTCAACTTATTCCTCTTCCTACATTCTAGATGATCTCCTCTGTTTTAAGTGATTTACCAGATTTGCTGCCATTGAGTATCACTTCACTGTGAACAGACTCCTTTAAGTACCCCAACATAGTGTATGCTCACTGCTTTATGGTTTACAGAGGTAAAGTCAAACAGATGTAACAGCCCAGATTCTTGGTACAGAAGCCTGGAAAATAGAAAATGAAGCAAGAAAAAAACCCAGAGTAGTTCTGAAAATGCTATATTATGATATCATGTCTGCAGTGCATTTGTGCAATAGGAACTTTTGCACATCTCCCTGTATCCAGTAATTGATACAGTAAACTACTGGACTGGAAAATTGCTATTGAAAACATATAATCAACCTTTTGAACTCTATAAACCCAGGGAGATGCAAGATGAATCCTGCTTCCTCAGGACACATACGACTAGTCAGTTTAGACATCAACCTCAGAAAATAGAAGTGAAAAAATTGCATACAACTGCTCTCAGACAAGTTTGGTTATAATTTTGTCATCCTGTATGTGTCACAAACTTTTCCTGGACTCCAAGGCTTTCTTAAAGTATCTAGACTGTGCAGTATAATGAGAACTGCATATGCTGAAAATTCTCTATCATCCAGAAGTACTAACATGTATACATATTGAGATAGATATATATATGATTAATGTATCAAATAAATTGGAGTTTTGCCTTTTGGTTCATTTGACTTGGTGCAATTCCATCTGAATTGCTTCTGTTTACTGCCAGGCTGATGAAATATTGCACAGGAACTACTAAAGCACCTACCAGGTTGAATAGTTCCTTTGTTTTCCCCTTGGTACATGCACTCTGCCAGGGAATTCTTACACATCCAAGGTTGAATCATGAGAGGCAATTCATTATTTGGCATAGATGGGAAGAACTAAGAATACATATAATTTACTTATCTGTTAGATATTTTCCTATAGTAAGGGATCTAAGTACATGCCATGAAAAGGCATTCATCTTGAGTATACTTCCAAGTATCCATAGAAATATACTGAAGTATAAAAATCCAACTAATGATTGATTGTAATTTGATGTTTGAATATATTTGTGCAATGATTAAATCTACCTTGATCATTTTAGAAGACCATCAAGTTAAAATACCTCTTTTTGTGCCAGAGTTCTAAAATTGACTTGAGACTTGGTTTCTAGTTGGGCTTACAAATTGCCTTCTTCAGCAGTTAAAATTGATTGAAACTATTGATGCAAAGGTACTGATCACTTTTATTGGAGTCTCAGAATGTCTTCTGTAGATACTGAACCTGACCCTGGCAGAGGGACTGGCTTACTGAGGTGAGAACACTTATCCCCTCCCCTGTAACACCTTTGCTCTTTTCAAGTACTAAATACTTCAAAAGCAATGACTGAGCCAGCATTTTCAGAATCTTGAGTTAGCTTCTTAAGATGTCTTATGGTTTTTGGAAAACTGTCATAGAACCACAGGCAGACAAAGAAAAATAATTAGACTTCATCACAGGAGTTTCATCTTCCCCCCAAACCTGTAACAACACAGGCCATGTTTCAGATCCTTGCAGCTCTTGGTATTAATTTAAGAACACTCAGATGTCCAGGATAAAGCGCTCCAGGCAACATTTTACCACCATCTTAAAGAGAAGCTGTTTTAAGACACCTGTCCCTAGAGCATGGATTTCTGATTCCGATCTTTATCTCTAGGCAGACCCACACTGAGAAGAGACAATTGTGTTTTAACCTACGGCCAACTCTTCTTCATTCTAAAGTGGTCTTCTTGAAAGTATTGCACTTGGGGGAAAATTTGTGACAGGTACTAACTTTTGATGAGGATTCTTGGCAGAAGACTCTTTCATTTGTGCTAAGACTATTTTACTGCTATCAAAACTTTGCATTATCTCAACCAGCCACAACTTGCTGAGTTGAAAAAGCTGTTTTATCTAAAGATAGAGATGTGCTCAGTGTGACAGGTTTCTGGGGCAGTAGAGGTAGAATGGAAAGATCCTATAAAGATAAGTAATTTAAGATAGAGCTCATTCAGTAACTCTGCATTAAAGGGTGTTCCTAACTCAGTGCATGGGCTAAAAAACTTGTTCACTGCCTTCTGATCCAAACTCTCCACCAAGTACTCATCCTCTCGATATTATTTTTATAGCATAAATTTCTGGCTAGATATCTGCGGCTTGTTAAGCTCTTCAACATTTCTGCTAAGCATTTAAGAGAGAGGTGTTCATTTGCAGATTATAGCCTTCCTTCCTTTCACACATATATTGTAGTATGTCTCCCTGTTTGCTTAATCTATTGGAAAAACAGTCCTTCAGACCAGACAAGATTTGTTCTGCTCACATTTTCTTCCAAACTCAATAGATTGTATCTTCAAAATGCATCATGCATATAAAAAAAATTATGCCCGCATATTAAATTATCAAAATTTATTTATGAATAGTTGAATGATAAAATAAGAGTATTCTGAACTTTTCCTAGTTTATTTAAGAGAAAGCTGTGAATTGAAACCATGAATTTTAAATCAGTTCTGAGAAACTGTGACACACATACAATGAAGATGAAAAGAATCCCACCAAGTCTAAGTTTTGGATGAGGACATCAGCAGCAGAAAACTTGCAAAAAGTCATTTTACCCCTCTGATCAGATATATACAACTTTATTCTTAAGTTAATGAATAAATCAGAGTCCAGTTCTTCTGTGCTGCCAAGGCGATTACAGGAGCTGATATATTCTCCATCCCTTGGGTAGTCGACAAGCAGAAATGTAAACATGACAGTGCTGCATGACCACATGGCTGTCAGAGGGGCACCCCAAGAGCCCATAAATTCCCACTCATGCACAAGGGCTGTAATCCTGACACCCTGTGCCTGGGTCCATAAAATGATCTCTGTACAATTGCTGCTTCTCTGACATTGGTCCCACAACGGGCTGGTTACTGGCCAGTGTGCACTCAAAAGCCAAGTGACTAGCAGTAGGGTAGTCTACAAATAGTAGAGATTTCTAGAAAAATTAGATCATGTTTTTTGTTCAAAAAATAAATAAAATCTGCAGTTGCTATTATAGAAGAGCAACATATTAAAAAGGGAAAGTTCCCTCCACTGAATCCAGTTCATATAGAGGTGAGTGGACAAGCAATCCCAGATGATAATGCATCATCCTCTCACAATACCACTGCACCATGAGTTGTTATTACCTTTTTTCATTCCTAGGGTGTAACTAGTTCTTTCAGCAGTAATTCATCCTGCAAGTTTGGCCATAAAGCTAGGTTTAAATATACCTTTTGTAGATGAATGGTTACACGAATTTATTTTCCTTAAAGCAGACAGCAATACTTCACACCCTACCTCCTCTGCCATGGATTGTGTTAGTGGCTACACCGACTAGCAAGACAGGACACTAAGTCTATATTTAACTCATAGAGCTTGCAGATTGCTGTAAGTGATTTATAGAATGATACATGAATGAAGTATGCCATGTTTCACCAGCAAACAGCTTCTGGCATGCACACATAATTTCAAGTGAAGCACATATTTCAGTTGGGAATGGTTACTAAGGACTAACAACACACAGAAGACTCCTATATCATCCTAAATTAAGTATTCTTTTTACAACATGTGTAACATCAAGCAACTTTTAAGTATTTATTTTAAAAGGAAAAACTTTTTAAGGGTTCTAATCCAAACCTTAGGAAAGGTGATTTTCCAACAGCTTTCACAGGCTGCATGATCTGGATCATAAAGGCTTTCAAACCAGGCCATAGCATCACTTGCCAATGAGTTGTTTGACTGATGTTGTTGGGCTGACATAAGAATGAAGGAACATACCCCAGAAGGGCCTGTACTAGCCACAGAAACCCTCCCACAAATAAACAAAACCGCAGAATAAGCAACCAAACAATCTGCTGGTCATTGCCTCAGAACAGTAGGTCCCACAACAGAGTAGACGGTGAAATCAGTGCAACTCCTACAACCTGAGGGACACTGGCAAAGAATATTTGAGGCAATGTAAAATTGTACTTAGCACTAAAGTGTCAAGAAAAAGAAAGGAAAAAGGATGTTAAACCCAAATCCACTACACATAGGTAAGTGTTCTACATGTTGATAAGAAAGACTAATATTTGAAGCTAGGTTCTCCATTTTAAAAGAAGCTTATAAAATACCTGCTAAGTACTGCTGCTACTTCTCTCCAAGACAAGTTAGTTTTGTTTAAAATATATATGTTTCTTATCTTGAGGTTTAGTTACATTTCTGTTTCTCAATAGTTAATGTTTATAAAACACCTAACTCCTTCCTGTGAGTGCTGCAATTAGCTGATACTGTTGGAGAGAATGTCCATGAAGAAAACACAAGTTCAGTGACTTGACGGGTCACAACTGGCCCAGGAGAAAAGCCAGTGGGTCCAGGAGTGCAGTGGGGGCAGCCATCCCTAAGCCCAGAGAGCTTCCCTGGCACAGCCACGGTGGCAGAGCCCCATTCCTCCCCCTGGGAGTCAGACCCCAGCCCAGTCCCACTCAGTCACTGAAATGCCTATCAGCACATTGCTTGTTAAGAGCTTTTCTTCTGATTTTTAGCTGTGATCAACCATCTGTGGAGTCAATACAGCATGCCTGAAATATATCATAGCTATTTGCTATGATATTCCTCATCAGAGGAGAGCACTGGAGGCACTCTGGAGGATGACAATAGGTGTAATTGCCCATGCAGCAGCTGCACACACACACTGGATCTGCAAGGTGTGGGTCCTGCCAGCACAGCCCCTGCTTTGCCATGGTGAAAATTCATCATCAGAAGATACCAGGGGAAAAAAAACCAACAAACAACCAATTTTGTGATTTGCAGTTTTTTAAAACCAGGAATTGCTACTTGTCTCAAATCCACTGTAATAGGACAAAAATGATTTCTCTGTTTTCAACACCACCTTTTCTAAAGCCTCTGGCTTACACAGTAAGATATCTGGGTCCACACACTCACTGTGAATCTGCACCACCAAAAGTAATTTCAATATTGCAAGGGTTGTTTTAATATACAATTCAATTGATGAAATGTATGGTTTCGAAGGAAATTATTTTAAATTGAGGGCAAGAAGGCAACTGAAGTTATAGCTACACTTAATGCACATGCTGTAGATGGTAAACATTTTTGTTCTCATAAACATGTAGCAATTTAGTTTAAAACCAACTTCTCAAGTAGGGAGATCTTAATTGTGTTCCCCTGCAGCATAAAGATTAGCTTTTTTATGTAGTTTCTGGAAAGCAGCATGTAAGAATGACCCAGATTTAAATTAGCCAGAGCTCAATTCCATTGATGACAACCTGTGGTTTTAATTATTCTTGTCTCTTCTCAATTGAAATCTCTATGTTTCCCATCCTATTGTATAATTTTTTTCAAATATTAAGTACAGTTTAATAAGCCTAGTGGTATAGCAGCAATGCATAAAGCTGCCATGCAAAATACTGTGCTTCAAAATACACCTTTGAGTTTTCATTTATTGCAATCACCATTTAAGATTTTACATTTTGACAGAAATCAAAACAGTAAAGGGAAAAAAAGGCCAGCAAAGAGGGTTTTTTTAATAACCCTGAAAAGACATTCCAGAACTCTGACTTGGTCACATAAGTAAGCAGATAACTGTTCCTGAACCTCAATATTCTGGACAGCTGGCAGGAAAATCCAGTTTCCCTAAATAAATGTAGAGGCAACAAGCAGCCTGGCGAGACATTGTTAGAGTGCATCATGTATAGAAAAGCACCTCAGTAGGGCACACGTGAGCACCAAAAACATTTCACCTGTCATTCCTGGCCCATCCCAAGGCAGGTGCCAGGCAGGGGGAAGAATTCAGGAAGGCTGGGCTGGACTGTGCTCCAGCCAGAGCGGCTGCTGCCAGGCAAAGGTACCTCTTAGTTTGCAATAAATCCTTTTAGAGACCCTGAAAGCACCAGCTATCCAAAGGGATCATTACACCCAGGCTGATTTTAAGTGCTTCTGCCCCATATTGGCTGTTTGCTCCTGACTCAACTGGAAAACTGACACACGCGAAAGCATGGCTGTGAAGCATCAGGCTGACCCCACACTCACTGCTCTGGGCACACAAAAGGGACAGCCAGGTTGTCAATCCTGCCTATGGCTTGAATCTTCTCACTGCAGGAGAAGCAATGGCCACCTGACAATAACAACCACGCACCAGTTACACAGGAAACAATCTACAAAGGATTGTTTGTAACTAGTTGGGAAAAACCCCCTTCCCTAAAACTCACCTCCATCCCAAAGAAAAAACAAGCATTCAAAGTCCACAAACTGGACTCTACCCACATTTCTTGCCCTAGGATGCTCTTCTTCTTAAAGAACTTTGTTACTTACCTTGTATATAGTATTATTGAAACTTCAAGAGCAGGTTTTAATCTCATTTACCCTGCCCTGAATTCAGTTTAATGTCACTGTGGCAATTCACAAGGACCAAAATTAGACTGCAGTTTCTCTTCAGTTTTTCAAGAAACTGAACACTACTTGGGTTTCTGGGAGAGTTCCCAAACTTATATTTTCTGTAGAAGTAAAAATATAACTGTAGTCTAGATATTTTGCAGGCAAAACTAAGGACTAATCATGAAAATTTCCCCTATCTATAGAGATTTATTTTTAAATGAATTGAGTTTTTTCAGATATTGCACATGTTTATATATATGCATATTATCTTTACATTTTAAACCTCATTTGCATTTTAAAAATGACACTCTAATTTTCTTTTCCCAGATGTATCACTCTTAATCCTAACAGCTTCCCAGCTTTTTTTACATTTCTATTATCACTGAAGTTCAGAAGAGGCTTCTAATTGATCCAAATTACATATTCAAATTAGCCTTTTATGAGTTCAAATTAACATACCATAGACATTTTATTTAATTTGGTCCCCCAAATGTCACCAAAGTAATTTGGTTGTAATATATTAATTAGTAGAAATTCAGATATTATTAAACTATAATAAATTCCTCTATCTGAATATTCCTCTTCAAATAGCGCCCCAAATTAATTTAGAGCCAAATATAGTGTTAAGCATTCACAAAATCTTCCTGCCTCAGATTCTATAACGTTTATTTATGCTGATGCACTTTTGTTCACTATCTCATAAGAACTAAGAAATTACAAAAAGCCTTTGGAAGTTTCTGCCTAGGGGAGATAATGCCTCAGATCCAGGTGTTTGGCTTCTTTTGCTTTCTAAAAGTGTTTTTACAGAAGGCTGAAAAGATCAGCGAAATAGCTAAACTCTTTGCAAAACTGCCTTATTTTAATTAAAGCATTTATTTTTTGTTTTCTTACTTTATAAGTTCTCCTTCAGGAGGCAGAGCCATGCACTATTCCCTGTCCTCGCAGAGCTCCTCCCCTGTCCTGACAGAACACTTGAAAGATGCCCCGTGCAGAAGGACAACCCAAGTGGCTCTCCCTCCTCTCCTGTACCACCCCCCCATGCTGGTAACATAAAAAGTTTTGAAGTGTTACTTGCAAGGCTAGAAATATATCCCTGTTTATTTTTCTAAGCTCTCCTTTCCCCCCCTTTCTTTGCAGTTTCAGAAGCTGTCCAAGCAGATCAGGCTCTGACATTAGTCCAAACACCTGGTCTATCAAATCCTCACCAGCTCACTAACTCTTGGATCCAGCCCTTCATAGCTGGGAATAGCTCTGGATAGCTGTTCCCTACACCTGCAGAGTGACCCTCTGCACAGCAGCAGTTACTGTTTGCTACACCTATCCAGACACAAAATGTACTCCTGTAGACCAGGAATCTTTAAAAATCAATACCAGCTACAATCTGGCTCTGTTGATGAAATGCCACAAGGAATGTTTGTCATTAAAGTGTATGGCTGTAACTGTTACCATCTTGCTTCTATCTGTATCCAATTTCAATATTTGAGACTGAGTTCAGTTTTTATGCAAAACACAAGTTATCATTTCATCCCTGAAAGCTGACAGCTTTCCCAAAGACTTGAATGATGTATTTTGTTCAGCAGTTGACTGAGCTGAGTGATGGTCTCATCTCTGAGTTATCTGCTCCCAGAGACAAATCAACTGTGCTTTCCTCATTAAGTCAGTCATCTGCAGAGCTTTAGTAAACTTCTCTTCACCAAAAGTTCAACTGTTTGTGAAATAAGACACAATTTTCCACATTGCTTACACACCGTATGTTGTGGTTTAACCCCAGACAGTGGCTCAGGACTACACAGTAACTTGCTCATTTTCCCTGCCTGGGATGAGGAAGAGAATCAGGACAATAAAGGTGAGAAAACCTACAGGTCAAGAAAAGTTTAATAGGTAAAGGAAAAGCTGTGCACACAAACAAAGCAAACAAGGAATTCATTTCCCATCATGAGTAATGGTTACTTGGGAAGACAAACGGCATCACACTAAACATCCCACCCTTCCTCCTTCTTCCCTCCAGTTTTACATGTTGAACATGAAGCCATATGGTCTGGAATATCCCTTTGCTCAGTTGGTTTCAGCTCTCCTGCCTGTGTCCAATGAGTTGTACACCCACAACCTGAATTACCAACACTTTTTTCAGCACAAAGCCAAAACACAGCCCCCTACCATCCTCTGTGAAGATTAACTCTGTCCCAGACAAAAGCACCACACCAAACAATACAGCTGAACTTCTTTCCTACTGACTGTAAACCTACTCTTATGAAATTAAAAGATTTGGGCTATTTTTTCTTCAGTTGAAATCTCTCTGCATGTTAATCACTCTAGATAGGAATGGAAGCATGGCAGAGGAGTGCAATCCCCTGTGAATGAGTTGGTCTGGAGATGAAACCGGCCAAAATTCTTCCTTCATAGCAGAACTCAGTCTGAAATCTGACTTCAGTCCAACTTAAAACTAAATCAAATTTTCTTTTTTGTTTGTTTATTCCCTAAAAGAAATTATATACTGTCAGGAGGTCAAAGGTTGGAATTTTCAAAGCACTATAATTCCTAGATTCCTCAGCTGCTGAAAGATGCCAGTATGACACACAGCACTACCTCTTTGACCAAGGAATGTGCTTAATTCAGACTTTTCCAGTACCAAATCCTGTGGCCCCTGTGATGCTATCTCAGTTTCTTACTAGGTAAGTGTCTGGAGAAAGTGAATATTTTCTACATTTATCCAAGACTTCTGCAATTTCAGCTCCACAAGCCACAGGACACACCATGATAAAAAGCTCATTATGAAACAGCGCCCACTTTGTGAAGTTACTAAAGAAACAATGGTTGGTCTCAAATTCCCTCCAAATTATGTCCAGATAGGGACTGATCAGCACATTGAATTTAACATCTTATCTTTTGTCTGCACAGACATTTGTCTGGGAAATGCTGGACAAGTAATCCAGGAGGATTGCTCTGCATGGAACTTTGCACACTGCTGGCTGACCCAGGTCAGCAGAGCTGCTGATGCATCTTGTTTAGAACAGAAATGGTAACAAATATAACTGCAGTTCACAAAAGAAGCAAACAGGTCTCTTCCCTTCAGTATTTCCTAGGCTACTTCTCTTTTCCTCACAGTATTTCAAGTCTATAAATTAAATATGCTCTTGATGAACGTAATTGTGGAGAAAAATTGTCTCCTTCAATTAAAAAAAGTATCAATTAGCCCAGAAGAGGACTTTCAATGGCAATAATAAAATAATTTTTTCCAAGAGCTACACTAGTTTCCATATAATACATTGACTCCTCAGAAGTTCCTCATTTACAGTCTCAAAGTATGAACAACTTCAGCAACCTTGCTTACTGTTCAAATGCATCTTAGTTCAAGAAAAGCTTCTCAAGTTCTCAGATATATTGAGTTTTACAGCAGAATAAGAAATATGAGCAAACTGTAGCAAATTTTCACATTTCTGTTATCATTGGATCATAACAAAGAAAACCACAGTTCTGCTGAAGCAAAGAATATTTGCTCAGTAACTGAGGTGAGGAAAAGTGGGGAATATAAAATCTACAATGCCACAAGTCCAGAAAAATCAATAAAACCCACTGCAACACTGACTGATACATACATCAGCTGATGTTTTTGGAGTACAAAGGTAGAAAGTTATTTTTTTAAAAAATAGCTCAAGTGGAAAAATATACTTCTCTGCCCACTTCAGGAGTATATTCAAGCTTTCTTGAGTCATTGCCTTTGTGTGTTGTTTTCTGAAAAATCCCTCTCTTGGGACCAACTCTCAGCCCCAAGATAACCCATCTTGATTTCAACAAAACTTACCCTTTGTAAACAGCGTTGGGGGAAAATTTTACAAGACAGTCATCCAAAAGTTTTGAGAAGGGGAAGGGGGGAAAAACCTTCAGGCACAAATATTGCCACACTGGAAACAGAACCCAGTGTTTGAACTTATCTTGTTCACAGTTTAAAAAACATTGTTGTGTGCCTTTCATTATTTATACTGCCTATGCTACAAAGTAGATGAAATACAAGATTAAAAATAAATCCATCAGAAAACCGTTCAATAGACACACTATAAAATGTAAAGCTAGTAGCTTTAAGTTGCTCTTTGGTTAGTGCTTGGCTACGATTCCTTGATAGTTTCATGCTGGAATAATTTGAACAAAACCAAAATTTTAAGTCCCTTGATAGACTCTTCATTCTGCTCACTAGTGAAGAGAGTCACTAAAATAGTCCACAAGGATGGAAAGAACATTCTTTAGAATAATTTTCTCACCAGTGCAAATTAACCCTTTTCCAGGACACTCACAGGGCAAGCAAGGAAAATAAACATGTGGCATCACAACATACACTGCACCATTCCCAGTGTAGATACAGAGTTACCAGATTTCCACTACCTCTTAAGCGACTCAGAGAAGAAAACCCAACTCAAAATTAATCTTCCCCATAGCCTACCTTAAACTTCTCCTAGCAAGTTCATATTACATATTTCTACTAACTCACTACGCTAGGCTAACGAAAAGTTAGGAAATGGAAGTACTCAGACAGGCATTCTGAAAAGAACACACTGTTTCAGCTGGAAGGGACCTACAATGATCATCCAGTCCAATTGCCTGACCAAATTACTGCATGTTATAAGGGTGTTATACCCTTAGGCATTTATATACAGCAGCACTGCAAATAGAGCATTTACTGTATAAATATACTGTATATTCTTATTAGAGCATCTCTTTTTGGAAGTCAGTTGAGCAATAATAAGCCTTTTCAACCTCGAATTTCAGCAAGTAGGTAATAGCAGTTAATCTGCAGTAGCAAGGCTGACACTGATTATAAAATGATACATATCTGATGGTCATTTTATTTCTTATTACAGCCTGTTTAAAATTAATATCTGCCCTAGAAATTAAATTACTCCAAGATCTTTCTCCTTGGACTACTTTTGCATCTGGAATTGCTATGAAGTATTATGCAATTCACATTTAAACACATTTATCACAAGCCACACTTGCCTGCTCCCTAGGACTGGGAGAAGCTGGGGGCAAGGAGCCTGTTTGCTCCTTATTTCTGATCCTGAGCCAAGCCCTGTTCAGTTAATGTTCCTGGGCTGGGAAATGAGAATCCCTGCTTTATTCAAAAAGACATACTCTCAGGCAATACTTGACTTTGAACCCAGATAAACAAAAATTCAGAGCTCTCAAACAGTGACTTTGCGGTGGTGTTCGTATCTTCACATATTTCCTAAACGTATGATGTTCTGCACCAAAATAGCACAAGGACAAAATGCTCATAGTTCCTTTCATTTGCAATACATTTCCTGAGTGACAGAGATTGCAGCTGCTCTTTCTATATCTTGTATGGCTGCACAGAGGGGAACTGCGAGGGGCAAAAGTTAACGTAGCTATGGCAATTTAAATAAAGAAGGGTTAGTCTTCCCCTAGACTCATGAAAGCTGCACCTAAAATTTTAATATTGATCAAAACGTTTGCCAAGTTCCACGCAGCCCATCTGAAGTTCTCCAAGGCAAATTTTCCCTTCAGTCAGTCCTAAGAAAAACAGTATTTTCACAGCACTGGATGTTACCAGGAGGTGTGTTCTGTTTTTCTAATTTCATAGGGAAATTCAGTATGTTATCAATTCAATTATGCCAAAAGCTGCCCACAGTAAATCTGCCAAACAGGCTTTAAACAATGAATAAGCTACAAATCAGCAGAACTAAATATTTTTTTTAAGCCAAAACCTCAACAGTTGAAATTAAATCAACTTCTTATTACTCAAATGGTCCCAAAGTCTGAAACTCTATTTTAAAGGGTCTGGACAGAAAAAAAAGGTTATTTTGACTTTTTTGATATTTTGACTGAATATTATGACTTTCATATAAATATATATGTAAAATACTAAACCATCCTATCTCATATTATTTCATTTTTCCAATACTTGAATGTGCATCAAATTAACTTTGTTTGTTATTTACTATAAGAGCGTATGGCCAAACTGATTTACAATAAACCACTTCCTATCCTAATTCCCCCCAAAACTGGCAAAACCCCAGAACCTGGTAAAACTCTCCTTCTTGCATTGGTTTCAAGCCAGACTAATGAAGTAGTGCCCGATTTACACCAACAGACAGCTCTGAGCACACACAACAGTTGCATCACTTTATGTAAAGGCATTGTCAAATTAAGAGAAGCAGTTTCTGCAAACTCTTACATATCCTCTTATTCAAGCCAAGCTTACATGAATCTAATCCACTGGAATCAGCAATTTGTGTGATTTCCTACAAACAATACAACATTTTAACAAATTCATAGCTACTCCCATAAATAAACATAACTTTGTCAATTAGATTCTGTGATTCAGGAGAGCTTTACTTTACAGTGTCAAGTGCTGTATTTCTGCTCAGTACAGCGCTAATTTGGCACGGCTGCTGTGCAAAAAGGCTGCCAGCAGGGCTGATTGCAGGCACTTCGCTCTTCCCTCACCTCTGACTATTCCCTCCCAACCTCTACACCTACTGTGTTGCCTTTGGTGTGACTGTCACAGGGGAGGTTGTAACCTGTATCAGGTCTTGGGCCACAGCTAAAAATAACCTTGGCAAGAGGACTTTTGTATTGGAAGCTGAGGGAAGCAGAGCAGTTCAACTAGGATGGATGGAAAGGAGCATGACAGAGCTTTTGGAAGCACAGCACATTTCTCAGAAAACAGATGCAGCGCAGCTCCTGCTGCACAAGAGGCCTCTGTATGAGCTGCAGAATCCATCCCTCTGTTTGCTTCAGGAGCTGAACAGAGATTCTGTCCCTTCCATCTAATAAACAAAAAGGCTGAGGGCAGAGTGGAGGAGGAGAAAAAAAGTCCTTAATAGCCTATATACAAAACACACTTTTAGCCTGATCAGTTTGATTTCATATCACTGCTTTTGATTTACACAAGCTGATTTTTTTCATTCTCATTTTGTATCCTCTTCAGCCACAGATTTAATTAAGATTAGGAAAATGAAAAGGTACTGAGAATTAGTCAGATCTTTGAGACAATACCTCTAACAATTGTTCATTCTGAACTAGCCAGAAAAGATTATGCATATAACACATATTGAGGGAAAAGAATACATACCATATCAGCATTGGTATGGAATACAATGTAATTTTATGCTAGACAAATGTCAAATAAGATTAATAGGTTTTGTGGAATCTCATGGGTCCCTTTTCTAAGCTTGACTTGTTGAAGAAACAGATCTGCAGAACCCTTTGGATCACATGGACAAGGCACACTAACACAAAAATATGTTTCATGTTCTTAAAGATGATTCCTCACAAGGCAAGGTCTCCTTTTCCTGCAACATTCTCTACAGTTTTCTTACCAAATGTAAGAATGATGATGGTGAAAAAGCAAGCAACAAAATAAAACTGATTGAAGTTTGGACAACAAGAAGTGACACTGCAGCTCTTGCACTGCCTGGGGATACAGCTGGACACAGCCTTGGCTGGGTGGATGCAGGTTTGGTCCAAGAAGGTTTTGCACTTTTGGGATCCCTGTGACAGACTCAGACTGATCAGCCACAGGAAGAAGGAGCGCTGGTAAAGTATTATCCTCTGATAGCTTGTGTCACTTACAGATAGCATTTTGCTCACTCAAGTATTGCTGTAATCAGTAAGACTCCATGGAAAACATTTGCAAGTGTGCTCAATTAGGGATGCAATAATTCTACACTATCACTTGTTTTCATGTGGTTTTAAATAAAGGGGGAAGACTACTAAACAAGTGTTCAATAGAAGTGCCCTTTTCAAATTTTTCCTTCAGACACTGTGCAGCACAGAACAAGAGGGGATGGGCAGAGACTGGATCCTACAGCCATGGGAGTGGGAAGGGAGGCTCAGAGCAGACATCTGTAGACTCTCACACCAACACATCCACACCACAGACAGGACATACCGACCCACAGAAGAGCACAGTGAAACTCAACAACTGCTTGGCCTTCTCTCCTGCAGCCTGCGAGTTACAGCTGTTCCATGCTCCCTCCCCACTAAGGTCTGGTTTTTCCTGTTAAGGGTTGAGTGTACCGAGACCATTCCAAAGTAGAGATGTAGCCTCCTCAGGGCATCTCTAGACCAGGAAAGTAAAGATCACTTATATTACCCATCTCCAATTATCATGTCCAATGCTTTTATAACAGTGGCAGAAACGGGCCACCAATACAGATCCTTGATCTCCTGCTATTCTTTCTATCTCCCGTGCTGTAAAGGGGACACAGAAATGTCACCTCTAACATGGGGAAATGAAACTTATTTAACACAAGATCAAGCATAGCCATGAGAGAACAGGAAAACCACCACAAAATGCTGTTGTTAAAGAAGAAATCATAGAAAAACTGAGAAAAGAAACCAAGAGCACTGAAGAAATCATAAAGGCTCTGAGAAGACCTTGCAGCCTTTCAGTTTCTAAAGGAGTCTATAAGATGGAAAAAAATATTTTAGCAATATCTGCTGTGATAGGACAGACGGGAGGGTTTTAAAACTCAAAGAGTTGATTTAGATTAGATATAAGGAAGATATGTATATTTTACAGAGAGGTGGTGAAACACAGGAACAGGTTACCCAGAGGTGTGGTAGATGCCCCATCCCTGAAAACATTCAAGGCCAGGTTAGACATGGACCTGAGCAACCTGATCTCATTGAAGATGTCCCTGCTCATTGCAAGCAGGTTGGAGTACATGATTTGTAAAGGTTCCTTCCAACTCAAATTATTCTGTCATCCTGTGCTGTGTAAACAGAGCCCCTCCACCATTGCTGTGCATCATCTCTGCTTTCAGCAACACTTTCCAGACCCCCAATAAATTTTCTACGTGTGTGTACCATGTGCTGGCACCAGAGGTTCTCAGTCACTTCCTATCCTTGCTCTTATTGAAGCAACATTCCAGGGAATCATCTCGAGTGTCCTGTTGCAAATACCTATACTACCAGAAACCAGCAGTCCTTCATGGCCTGGGTGAACATGGTCATGAGCAAACTAGCAAAAAAGGTCACTCATCTTGTTAAAATCCAATGAGGAAGACCTTAGGGGTAAACTATCTCAAAACTTGAAGATCTAAAGCTATAATTCAATGACCTGTGAAATTTCACAAGAGTACAGAAATTGTAGAAGACACCCTGTTGAAGAATTAAGATACTGACAAGTGATCAGTATGCCTGAATGGGTACAGATATGTACAAGAACACAACAAATTGGTGAAGTTCAAACATGAAAAGAAAAATATAAATCCCTACAGCTTTTAAAAACACATTCATATTGCCAAATCTGTAGCAGTTTTGCATCAGATTGCTCATAAGCATGTTTTGATACCACAGTGTCTATTTCCTTGCTCTACTCCTCTTTTCACACCCATAACAGAAACAGCACAGAATTGAATTAGAATTCACAGCACACATTTGAAATACTGCGTAATCTGAGTTACAAACACACAAGTGAGTCACGAAAGACATCCCAAAACACTTGACAGCCAACTGAAAAAGCCTAACCTCCAGCCAACTCAGATTTGTTAACATGGGGTTTTAAGCATGATGATACCAACATGTGCATCACTAGCAGGTTAGAGATATTTAAATCCTTCTTGAAATACCAAAGAGAAATACCCTCAGGAAAAATAATTATTTAATCAGAGCAGGCTGCTTTGCTGTACATTTAAATCCAAAAAAATCAGTGTCTTGCAATAGACTTCCATAAACAAAGGGGAACAGCAGTCAGCAAAATGCCATGGAGAGAAATGCTCACCAAACAGAACTGAACAGAACTGAGCTGTGTTCTCCTGGGAAAGACCTGTTCTCACAGTAATTTAAGGTTCAATATTTTCTTCTTTATCTAGAATGTTCCATAATAACTTTCTAGAACTCAGTTACAATGAGGCTTTGTAGGCTACATACACAAAAAGAAATCTTGCATACCAAAAATGTTCCTCACTGTGAGTGACAGTGACATCAGCAATATTTTCCGAGGAATACATTGCAAATTGAAAGATGGAAAATACTCTGTGGAGGTATAATTTGAGATACAGACCTGACCCTATTTTCCCATGCTACATACCTGTAAGGCAAGGCAGTCACCTGCCCATTTCACAGGTGGGAATGCAAGTCCAAAAATAAAGTAATAACAAAATACGTCAATCTTTTACAGTGATACTTTTGAGAACTGCATCAGCGTTTATCCATATCATAAGATGTCTGAATACAGCCTCTGCTTGGAATATTTTTTCCTGTGTTTCCCCAGGAAGTCTGGAGCTGAACAAGGAGCCTGGCTCATTTCTCCAAACACACATAGTGCTTTAAGGACCCAGCCTCCATCTTAACAAAGGACAAAAAGCAGGTTTATAATTTTAAGTATCAGACCTAGATCTGCAGCCCTATGGACTGCAGCAAACCCATGTGTCCTTTGTTCCTATATGGCAGTGCTACCTAGTGCTAATTCCCCCCAGTGATGTTAATACATACTAATTAATACACGCTGTTAATGCTGCAGGAAAATATTTCACCTTCACATATTCAAGTGTGCCAGTTTGTCAAGATACCAGAAGTTTCCTCTTCTTCAAAGGAGAAAGAAATACACATTAAAATTTAGGTATGAAATCGAAACATTTGAAAAAAAACCAGAAGAGTATATTTTATGAAGAGAGATATGAACAAAAGAAAAGGTATAAACGGAGTCTGTAGATATCCAAGACTATCTGCAAAGTGTATTCAGGAGCCTTTTACATTTCTACCAGCACTGGGAAGATAATTAGAAAAAGTGTTTCACAAATATTTAGGCAAGCTAAGAATCAAGACTGACAGTCACAACCTTTGGTATTTGCTTTTGATACACATTTGCCTGACAATTTGTTTGCAGTCAACAGTTCGATCTGGTGCAGTGTTTTGCACACAGGAGGAGATGGATCACAAGAGTGACAGGACAGCTCAATACAGACACTAATCAAGTCACAATCTCATCAGTGGGCAGATTAATTCATAGCATTTTTGAGGCTGCATTTCGCACCTATTCTTGAAGGGCCAGATCCTGGAGCTTGTTAAAACTCTAATTATATAAGCAGCAGTGCATCTGCAAGATTTGTCTCTTGTTCAGCATCGAGACACTTTTTTTCCAGGCTGCTCAGCAATCTCTCAGAGCTAAGGCTGACAGATCCCAGTTGGCTGCCTGACACCAACTTATCAACACTGAACAAAACAAGCCAGCGTACAGCTCAAGCGTTGGTTTACACCAGCATATCTGAAACTTATCAACTCCTTTATCTAGCCAGAACAATATTACCCTAAAACCATCCAGGCTTCTTCAATGCAGTCCTGCAAATTTATTTTGTAATGACAGAGACAAGTGACTGCAGATATATTATACTACATGTCCCCACCACTCCTGCAAAAAGGGCTCTTCAATATTTGGACTACACAGCGTTGTGTCATTGACTCAATGAGGAAGCCACACAACAGAAAATTCTCAGGAAAAACTGTATTTCTATTTTTGTTTCCACTTTTATTTCCCCTTATTTGTTCTCCTGCACAGTTTATGCTTATTTTTGTCTCCAGATTAAGTTGCTGTGATTACTTCTAGGAAGTGTACAACACGGTGTTGCTGGGGGTTTATGATACTTTCCCTTGATATAGCTCCATTCTCAGCAGGCCACACCAGTGCTCCAAAGCCTCTCCCGGACCGAGGCAGGAATGACCTGCCCCATTCACATCACACCCCTGCAGAGTTCCTGTACCATCCTGGTCCAGCAGCAGAGGATGCAACTGGAGCACCAAATTTAGCAGACCAACAGAGCCCTTGCCCATTGCATTTTCATTTTAATTTCTGTTACATAGACTCCTTTGGGAACTCACTGCTCCAAGTTCAAATTGGTTTTCAGGGTCTACAAAATAATCTCTCGCTTGCACTCCTCATGCTTTGTCAGTGACCTGGGGTTTTGATATTCACAATATAAATTCCATTTCCTTTTGCAATTATCAACTCTTCTATTAATCTAGTCGTAGTGGCTGAAGTCCTTTCTGAAGCATATTGCTCCCAGGACGCCCTTTCTCAAGCTTGGCAACCACATATATTTGTCCAATACAATTATTTTTTCCCCAGGTTTTCCAAAGTTCTCCAATACACAATATTTTCCATGCCCAGCCTAGCGTTTCAGAAGAAATACTTTTCTCTATTCTATTTAAATGTAATGTTTGGTGATCCTCTGAGCAAGCCCTTTGATGCGTCTCTGGCTTTTATTTTGGCTGAAGGCCCAGACTCAGAATGAAGCCTTGCAGGCAATCTACCATAGCAAACACCCCAGGAAAAGAGAAGTGTTTAGTGGAAGTGGCAGCCCAAGCAGCTGCACGCACAGGCTATTTAATGCTTTTGCAGACGTTTCAGATGCAGCTCTCCCAGGGCAGAGTAGAAACAGGAGGCTCTTCTCACACCTCAGGGAGAGAGACAGCCAAGGTTATGGACTCAAAGTAAATTTTAACTGGACTTCCTGAAAAAAATTCTGCTCTGGGGTTATCTTTATGTTAATATTGAATTTAAACAAACAAACCCACAAGCCCCCCNATCATATTTATAAAGCTTTTAGCAAGCCATTAAAAGATATCAGCAGCAGGGGAAAAGAGGTACCACCTGAATGGGTACAGGCAAATGGGCATATGGCTTGTCAAACAACCAAGCACTCAAAGGATGAAGGCATTAAGAAATGAAGACTCCAGCCACCAGCCAGCTACCAGCTACAGCACCATGCATGTGCATAACCATGCAGAAATCTCTTAATTCTGAATGACACTTCTATCCCAAAAAACCCCCCTGTGTTTTACTAGCATCATGTATACTAGACAGCAGGGGGAAAATGGAACAGACAGCTATTAAAAGCGTCCTTGGAACCATCATAAATACCCATTTTCATTTTTGGCTTAAAATTTCTCTAGCTCTACCATCAAAAATGATTTATCTTCTTTCATTTTTCACATTATCTGTAAATAGGTTATTCCCACTAGCATTGCTGTAAGAAACATTTGTCATAGCTGTAAGAGGAGGGAGCCTGGCTAATTTCTGGATTCTGAAACAAAGATGAATAGCCTTTCTTACCCTGCAAGGAGCCCTGAACATCAGTCAAACCCTTTCTTCTGAATTAAAATAGTATTTTGAAATCTGACAAGTACCCTCACCTTATTTTTCTCTTCATATTGTGATATTTGGAATGATCTGTGCCACTGCATTTACTACTAATTATGATGTAAGCTTGTAGCAAAGCACTTTTTAAAGAAAGGATTGTAAAATATGGATATATATAAAAATGCTAGAACACAGAAGCCCATTGTTACAATATTAAATAATTAGTATTTCCTAAGGACAATGTTTGTGAACTACCAGTTCAGCTTGATTCTGGCCCATCTAGACTAAAAACTTGCTCTAAAAGAGCATCTTTCCCAAATATCACTGGGTCCCTACTCAGCTGAACTCACTTATTTATATCACTGTGCATCACACACTGATGAAAAAATACACATAAATACAGATTACATTGAGACATTGGGAATAGACAACCTTGGAGACCTTACTGTTGATAGTAACTCTGCTTAGCAGCACTTTTTAAAAGCTGAGAAATACTCAGTGCTTTGATAATCTACTACGTCTCAGCCCTTCATTCCATACTGAAAACTGGATAGTAAGAAGTGATTAAAACCAGCCTTTTTAAAGGCTCAACTTACTGCTAATTGGTCATGACCATCCTGCAGAACCTTATTTGACACCAGTAGGACAGAAATTATAATGCCACTTTAATAACCTGAAAGAACTTTGCTACTATAAGACTGAATCATTTCTTTATTATTAAACAGTACATTTACTCTGTAAATGATGAACCAGTATTTCATCAGAATGCACAATTTTAGCCAGCCTTTTCCTTCGCAAAAAAGAACAGAATTCACTGTAAGATGAATCTCACAGTCCCTTCTCCTACAAAACTCTCTTTGAGGTCAATGGAAAATTTGGCTATTTAAGAATGTTGAACTCTAACCTCTGGAATAACACAGCAAAAATCATATTCAGTCTTGAAAATAACCTCCCAGCCTAGGTCCAGCAAGATTTCAAAACAGGAGAAATAGGACATCCTTTTTCTATTATCCTTTCCTTAAATTTGCTATACCTGAAAGGTTGCAATTTAGTCTGGCAAACCACCTTGGCCTCCTCATTCCCTGGCCTTCAATTTTTATGGCATACTTATTTCATCTTTTAGGATATACAAGATGTAACAAAGACTATGAATCTAATCAAGAGAGTGTAAAACAGCATTTATCATTAAACACACCAAACAGTTAAAAGGAATGAGTTGAATGTGCTTTTGCAAACTGCAGCACCTGCAGGTGATGATGAACAAGGAAAGAATGCAAACCAAACACTTTGCTTTCACCATTTGGGCTATTTTAGGTGAACAACATGTAAAATTAGACTGATAAAAGCTCGAGAAAAAAAATTAACACAGGTGTAATGTTCTGACAGAGAAGATCTAGTGGTTAGTATTAATGAAAAAATTTATAGTACATCTGGTTCAGGCTAAGACCCAATACCACAGAGATTCTCACCTCTGTCTTGGAAAGCAGAATCTGAACGACTTAAACTTTCAAATATTCCAGAAAACAAAATCTGACTCGATTTGCAGGGCTGAATCCACAATAATACACAGGAGGGATGCCATTGGGACTGACTCTTGTACCTGATAGCAAGACTGGCTCACTCAAGGCAACCTCCAGTCACATGTTCCCATTATAGACATCCTATTACTTCCACAGCTCTTCCTCATGGACACAAATGCATAATGCTCAACATACCCAGGGCAGGAAGAAACACAGACATGGTTCAGACAGCATTTTGCAAGGCAATCATTTCTGGCATTGAGTAAACCCCATTCCACTCAATAAAACCTATTTCAAAAGGCTTGAAGACAGATTTTTTGTTATTATTATTTGTTTTTAAACAGAAAGAAAGAGCAGCAAAGTTGAGGAGCTGGGCTGGGGGGGTTTGGTACATCACCTGCAAGGAAGGCAATATCTACAAGGTTTGACAAGACTAACCACACAGCATGATTCTGCCATGACATTGCTTTCCTACTACTTTTGTCTACCAATTTTCTGTATCTATTAAAATAGATGACAAACACTTACACAGCTGTAACTCTGTACTTGATTATAACTAATTCAAATGACTGTAGAGTTCTTGTTTGGAAACATTAACCTTTGGATTAAACAGACACTTTACATCACATTCAACTTGTCTTTGGTCTTCTCCCCTTCACCTCCTCAGTGTATTTTCATTGTGAGTCAGCCCTCCATTTTGTATGTTTAGAAAACTTTCCCATGTCCTCAAACTACTTCCATTCTGCTCAGAACAATAATTTATACTTAACAATTAAGCACCATATAAAACAATAGTCATCCTCTTGCCCTTGGAAAGGAGAGTGTTTGACTATCAAACCTCCTGTCCTACTCAATAGAAGCCAACTCAGCAAACACCATGTGCTGCAGACAACAATACTATATTTATATTAACTACAGTTAGATGTTACATGTATGAAAATTCATGAGGTAACCCCACAGACAAAGAAAGCTTTTCTGTGCTGCATGTGGAATATTAGACACTGGTTCTCATAATGTTTGCTTATACCTAATTACACAAGAAAATAAGCTCTACTGATATCAAGGAGATTTGATATGGATTAGTTCAAAGAACTAGACTTACTCCAAATGCAAGAAGGAGGGGACTGAAATGCATGCAAAATGCAGAAGTTTTAAACTCTGTCAAGAATGATTTAGGTTTTCAGGAGCCTGATTTCAGAAACCTATTTGTCTCCCGACACCTAAGCAAGCTAAGCTGCTTTTGGAAATAGAACTGTGTCAGCCTGACAGTTTTGACTACTCTCCGACTCCCTTCTGTATCTTACCCAGCTTCATTCTTTTTGAAACTTCCCAACATTAAAATCCAAAGAGAACAGAGACTTCAGCAACTGATCATACATTCACAAATTGGTATGACAATAATGTATAAAACCAACTAACTACCCCAGAATTGTCAGGCAAGTAGCCTATAAATCATGCAGACATCTTGCTGCCTCTGTTCACCAGACATGAAAAGGAATCCATTGCTTAAAGAACAGTTCACAGAGTCTTACAGAACTGTTAAAAGTAAAGGCATTACTTTCCCTGCCAGATTCTGTTTCATGATTTTTTTAGAATATAAGTTAAATTATTTTAGACTGAAATAATTAATCTCAGTTCTTATCAAAACCTTCAGAGGATGAAAATGTTTCTTGGCAAGATCATAGACACATCTGTCATCTTCAGCAACCAAACACCCTCAGAAGACAGAGGGTTCCTTACAAGGAAGATCTTCATTGTTTTTACTATTGAATACGTATTACTTGTAAGTCACTTCTGAAGTAACTTCCTTATGTAAATTTACACCACCCAAAGTTTTTACATACAGGATAATGTTTGCTTCCTGAAGACAACAGGTCTACCTTTACTACTACACTTCTACAGGGAGCTCCTGGAAAAAATCTCAGCCTAAAGCTTCCAGGAGTTCCCAATAACATGAGCTTAAATTGGCTCCCTGGGCACGAGGAGGTGGCACTGGAAAAGTCTGGCAGTCCTTGCCATCTTATGTGACTCTTCTGAGGGGTAAACCAGGACGGCAGTGCACGCTTGAAATACAAAGAGACAAGAGACATTCCACTAAACAAGTTTGCACTTCTCACATTTCATAGATATATTAAGACCTAAACAAATGTACTTACCAAAAGCTGTAAAAGATTGCTGGTTTTTCCCCCTAAAAATATTCCTTAATTATTATCCATGAATTATTATATTTTATTATAAAAACTCTCATCAATGGAAATATAATAAATGAACTCCTGTCAGTATCCAGCTTTAGTGAAGGAAGTAAGGCAGGATAAGTGTAATTAAACAAACACATTACAGTAGAATGGACTGCACTTGGTGACCTCTAGCTTCTATGTTTATTTATAACAAACCCCAATAAGGTACTACATGAGTTAATTAAAAGTACACTGCCTAGAGTGAACAAAAACCAAATCACAATGCTACAGGCTATTAAATGAAATTATGATTCTGATCTGTAATTGCTTTATAGACCACTGAATTTCTCCAGTGGGGAGAAAAGAATAGTATCAAACATCTCCTGTAATAAATGCTTAATCGTTAAAAGGTTTCATCTCTGAAGGCTAAGTCTGCTTCTGTATTTATGTGTGCTTCTATTCTTTTCCCCTTAATTATTAAGAACAGCCAGCACCAACCCTATCCTCACTTTAACCCCCCTGAAATGTTTGGTGCAATCTAAACCACCTTAACAAAATGTAGCTCTCTGTGGTCTCACTTCAGGAAAGCACCTAACTATATCCTAAGTGCCCCAGGGACAAATCCTCAGCCAATATACATCACATTTCTGGAGCTTCAGCATTCAACTCAGTGGGACTTAAATGTCTTCCCAGTAGGTTACTGAACCAGGGTATTAAAAAGAAATTAAAAAAAAAGCAAAACCCATTCCAAAACTTGTCAAGAAGTACGTATTAACAACGTCAAAACGAATACATGTATGTGGAATTTCATTACTGCGATTCTTATGCAACATTTACAAATAGTACTTGTAAATGCTACTCTGCACCAGACAGCACAGCAGCAAAATTTTTCATTCTACGTTAACACAGCACTTCCTAAAGATCATTAAAGGTCCTTGTGGTTAGACAGTCATTCAGTTGCTGATCTCATTTGGTAGCCAAAGCCATTAGGACACCATAAAACTGGTTTCAGGAAAGCACATTACTTAATTATAAAGCAACATAAAACAAACCAAAAGGATAATATTTGAATTGATTTATTTGGTTAACAATTTTAGCTCTCTGAGGTCCTCTAATTTGATATCTTCTCTGGGGGAAATTATGAGATTTTATAGGAATAACAATATTATGGGAGTTGGGCTCTTTTCTTTCCTTGTAAGCAGTTTTCTAATAATTCATTTACAGCTTCTAACAAGACTTGGTCCATACCAATATCAACAGTCTTCATTAGGTGTAATACAAAGGTCACAACATGTGAACAACAGGAAATTACAGGTTTACAGTGGCTTTGACCAGCTGGGCTAAACAAACTGCTCACTTGAATTAAGGATGCAGAACACAATCTAAACCTTTCCTAAAAACACACTGGTATGACCACCTTGCAGCTGGCTACAGTTTATGTCATCTTGCTTGCTTTTCTTGCCTTCTCACCACACTTTTTAGACAGAATTATCGCTCATTTGGTGTTTTGCAAATGCATGCAGAAGTGGGGCTCAAACTGTGATCACAGTGCAAATGCTAAATAAGTCACAAACGCATTCATAGTGCAGTACAAACTGGATCTATTCCACAATTTGAACATACTAATCTTCTCATAAGCAAAGCTCTTTAGGTGTTGCATTTAAATAGAATCTACACAAGTGGGGTCCCAGGATAAAATTCAGGCTCATATGCTCAGGCTTAAAAATGTGTAGTCATTACCCCTGGCTTTTGCCACTGTTCTGGATTGCTTCTCTGATCCTGCTTTAATGTGCACAGATACCAGTTCCAATGGCACACAATTGCTGATTGCATCTTAAGCTGTTAAATCTCACCAGACTGAAATAGCTATTTATTTCTTGTCGCTGCATTTCCCGTGCAACGTGAGGCCTTTACTTATTCACAGGCATTCATTATACTCATCAAAAAGTTTATTCCTATGGCAGGCAAGACCGAGCATATCTAAAGAGATAGGCACAGGCACCACGGTAGATTCATTACAAGTCAGGTTTGACATATTCATTCCTAGTGCTTCATATATCGCTAGTGGATTGCTTACAGCTTTTTCTCTCTAATGTTCAGTTTGTCCAGGAAAACAAATTTCTGCCTGAGGCACTTAACTAAACTGCAACCCCAATCTGCAACTGCCATGAAATGTTTCATAACATCTTTCTCAAAGTCTTTTTCTTAGCAGGAATTATCAGTTCTCTCTGGGCTTTCTCCATTGCTTCCCAAAAATACCTACCCTGAGTCCAGGACACACTATGCAGATTCTGCCAAAGACATCCAAGGACAAAAGGGATTTTAGTTGGTTGATTTGGGATTCTGGTTTTAGCAGGTTTTTTTGGTGGTGTTTTGTTTTTGGTTTGATGGGCTTTTTAATGCTTTAAATGTTATTAATAATTGGGAAATATGGGGAGCTCTGAATTAAACCAAATTATTGTGACTGTAGCTGCTCCTATTGCATAAGGCTCCCAATAGCAAAGCTCTTCATCTACTGATGTCTACTGCAGCAATCTCAGTGATTTCAGTGTAAGGGAAACAATCTACAAACTTATTTAGGTATGTGCTTGATGGCCCCACTTTTATCATAGGAAGATAATTTTCCCAAATTAATTAGAGCAGAGAAGATCCATACAGCTTGTGACTATGTACAACAACGGGTGCAAAATAGCCAACATTCTTCACCGAGGTTGGTAGTGCTAATCCTCCCATGGCAGGGCTCAGCTCCCAGTTTAGGTTCTTCATTTGGAGGTCTCTGCTCTAAGCAGCCCATCATTCCTGAGCACAGCAGGGTGTAGGCACTGACAGCCTCCCACACTTCCCTTCTGCATTCCCCACTGGGCTGGAAAGAGTTCTTTGGCACAGAGGCCTGAAGCAAGGGCAACTTGCATCCTCCTGGCTCCATCCCACAAAGCAATTCTTGGGAAACCGGAAGTTAGCAGCTACCACCTAAGGAAATGAAGTGGGTTGGGGTTTGCTTTGTTTGGGTTTGGGGGGTTGGTTTTTTTGGTTTTGCTTTTCCTCACATGGCTTTTATTAGACAGAAATCAAAACAACGTTTTACAGGAATGGTGGGAAATTGCAGTTACATGTTGAATGTGAGCTGGTAAGTATGTGCTGCAGCTGCAAGGGAAAAGCGAGAAGAGAAACTAAAGAATTTTCTCCTCACCTGATTAGAACACATACTGTTTTAATGTATGTCTTTTCATATAAACTACTTGCAAATACATTCTGGAATCCTACAAACCAGTGTTTTCATATTTTGGCTACATATTATGCTGTGGGTGAATACATGTATTTAGCATCACTAGATTTTTAAAGAAGAAATACACTCCTTGATCTTTGACAGCAGAACAGGTGAAAAATGGGAAGACAGGACAGTTCAGCCCTAGACTACCTTGACCACTGGGCCATATCTTTTTAAACACACCAATTTTGGTACCTCACACATTATGCATTTGTACAACTGCATAATGAAGAATCTGGCTGCTTCCAAGACTTCCCATAGCCTTTACTACTTTTTCAGACTAGACTTCTTAAACAAGTTTCAGGAAATTGTGGCAACAAATTCAAGTTTGACATGCTCCCCATTCCTTTCTTGCTCAAGAAAAGCTCCTGAATGCACATTGTAACTAACTAGTTTGGGCTTAAAATTGTCTTTATTGGTCACCTGCATGAGTTGCATAAGCAACACAAATTACCACTTCCCTACTTTTAGTCTCAAGCATTCTCTCCTTTTCTCCACAGCAGAGAGAGAATGTGCATTTTCTCAGATTCTCAAAGCACGTTTGACCTGACTTTCCTTCCTCTAAAGGTTTTAAGAGGTGCAACTACATTACTCTGTCTGGCCATTGCCAGTCATTGATCAGCACTGATTTAGCAGGTATGAAGCAAACTTGGCACAACTTAGTACCTCTGCAAGATACAAAAGGTCACAATTTCAATTATAATCCTCATTATTTACTGCGATTAAGTGAATTTGTTAACACCAAGGCTCAAGTTGTTTAACATTACTAATTAAGCAAGTAACAGGCTATTCCATCTATTAGCATTGCTTCTAGAGGCTTCTGGTGTTTTACATTTTTGTTAACTGTTTCTGCAGCAGATGTTTAGCAATTAAAAGCAAAGCAGGGGAACTAATGTCTAGCACCATCTGAAATACCTGTCATAGACAAAAGCACAGTGCACAGGACGTGAATCTCTAGCCTAAGCCAAGGCACTATTTTTCTTTTCCACAAACAAGAAAACACAAATTAATCACTGGATGATGACAAAATACAAGTAGTTTTGAAATGCTCAGTACGTTCTTCTAGGAGACAGAAAGGAGAGCAAAATGTTTTGTACAGAGAAGGTAAAATGCAATCCCGACTATCCTCTCCTACTGTTTTTGTGGCATGTGAATATTTCAGTTCTTAGTCCCAGAAGATGTTTAATTCCCTGACTTGAAATAGACTTATAGTATTTGTTACATAAAGAAGCCCCTTTTTGTTTTGATATGGCTTAGTTAGAATAGAAAAGCTTAATACCCCCTCAAGCTGAATGACTTCAAGGGCCACAAACTGATTCCTGCTGAAACCAGGCACTGAGGGCAAACCCTGCCCTCACCCCCCCTCTGGCCTGAGGGACACAAGGGAGACAGTCATCCCCAGGTGCTCGGAGCGTTGCTGTTCAGGGAAGCACAGCTAAGAAGAGCACAAGGGCGAGCTGGGGGCAGCTGCTCCTCATGGCACAGCTCCAGACAGACAGATTTGGGCAGGCTGAGCAAGCCCACCACAGCTGCCTGCCCCCTGGACAGAGGGAACTGGCAGAACTGCTGGCAGGAAACACTGCTTGTTAAATAGTGTGACCAAGTAGTTCCTTTAAGTGTTCTGGAAATGCTTGTGCAGGCTTAGAAAACAGACTGGAAGCTCTTCAGGGCAGGCACCATCTGTCTGTTCTCTGCTTAGGATGGAGGGATCCTGGATTGTCACAGAGTTGTTACAGCAGCACTGCACTAAAGCAGGGTAAGTACACAAGCATCATACTTTCAGGATTCAAAAACTGCAGAACAAAATAATGACTCAACTGCAGAGTGACAGGCAGGAAAAGACTAGTTCCCAGCAGTGCTCTACCCAGCACATTATATTCCACAAATGTGCTGCTCTCACACCCTACCTACTGCCACACATCCTTCAGGACTGCGCTGCAGCACAGTATGGAAAGGGGTGAGGGGGAGGACCAAACAAAACCAGCAAGATCCCTTCTCCTCAAGTATAAACGAGGCATAAAAGAAAAACCATAAAATCTCAGAAACAAAGTGTGGTTTCTGTTCAGAGTATCTTCTTGAAGCAGTTTGTTTAGTGCATCTGTATGAAAAGAACTAAGTATTTAAACTCTACGAGCTGTTACAGCCCAGCAAGACAGTGCTGCAGAAGAAAATCCTAAACCTAAAAGACATAAAACATTCACAGTAATGAGAAGTTTGGTGGCCCTTGAATCAAAACGTGACATTGCTTGAGATAAGCTCCTTTACTTCCCCTTTCCTACCTATTATTCCTTGGCTCAGAATTTCATTTGAGCTTCCTTAGTCTCTAGTTTGGCATGTGATTTGATGGTAAAGCTTCTGCTGACACACAAAGAAAACTAACTGTATTCACAACATATTCATCTTCCTGTACATGGCCAGATATGCATTTATCCACCAAACCCATCACCTCAGTCCTGCCTTAGACATTGCGTATAATAAACAGTGGGACTAGTAAGGAAATCAAGGAACTTAAAACCAAATAATTCAAATGGGGGAAAGCATTAAATTCTAATTGCACCAGAGTTTGGCAGAGTACACACTGGAGTCAGTAGTTTTTCACTGATATGGCAATGAATGGTCCACATACCATAGTTATGTCTTTCCCCTAATTAATTGTAATTCTAGGAACTGCCTAGAAAATGTTTCCCCAAGGTACCATTTGGTTCTTCAGCAGAGTCACAGCTCTGTTGTGCTGAATCTGGGAACATTATGAAGTTCTAAGCACTCAGGCTGCTGAGGGAGAAGGATCCATACACATTTCACATCTGTGAAAGTTACTGCTGGTAGCTCTTATTCCTACCTTCTAGAAATAAGGATTTCAACACTCCCTCTTGTCTTCCCCAAAATTGCTGGACTCCTCCCTTGAAAGTCACTGCCTTTCTCCCTCCCAGAAATACTTTCACTTCTACCAGTTCATGGCTGAAGGTTTTGGGCAGGTATTTCCTCCCTTCCTGACATGTGCAGAAGAGAAGGGCAGAGAACTAAAAATAGCTGAAAGAACACCAGAACCTGCAGGAGAGATGGCATGGCCCATTTTCTCCTTCTTAAAAAAAAAAAAAAGCCACAACTGGCTCAAGAGACAGAAAGCAGTAATAAGAGGTGCTGTACATGGCATCCAGTCCTCCAGTGCTCACCAGTATATCCATAAACAGAAAACACTGTTAGAAACTACAATTCTTAGTTTCCTGTCAAGGGAATGCCCACACTGTAAAGCAGAATATGATCTTTACACCTGCTTGCTCTCCTTGACCCAACAAGAGGCAGAGACTACTGGATAACCTGCTAGTTCCTCTAGACTGAACAGGAATTGACCCTCCCTCCTGACTGAATTCTTGATCACAGAGCTATTTGGTAAAAAATTGATGTCCAGTTATGTCCTGCAATGCCATAAACCACTCAGAGACAATAAAATCTTGGAAAAGCTCTAAAAAAGATTTTGGTGAAGTTCCAGCATAAAAAGCAAGGTTATTAACACTCAGATTTTATCAGCAGTTCATGTTTAATTTCACAAGCCCTTTTCAGGCTGTGGAAAATCATAAACATACTACTCAAAGTCACAGATACTTTGTGTTTACGCTCCAAAAAAGTGTCATATAATGCTGAACAAAATAATAAAAAGGGAGATGAAATAATTTTTAAAGCGTTTAATGCCACCATGTTTCTTTGATGGGAAGAATGCTGCCCACACAATGTATGTAGAGATTTTCTAAAGAAAATTAAATATGTATTTTCTATAACAAAGGTGCAAAAAGCTTACAGTATTTTAACTTCATGTGAAATATCCTTGACTTACTATGAATTCCTTCTACAAAGAGAACTAAGGAAACCTTCAAAACTATTTCATTGCTTTAATTTATCTAGTTATTTCATAAGATCACATCATTAGGATCATTTTCTGTTATGTTTATCATCCATGCAGGAACACATGGAGGATGGGATTTTTATTCAGTAACCCTTGGCATTGTCCATCAGTAAAGAAAGATAATGTTGGTTACACAGGTTACTCCACTATTAAAAAAAATAAATAAATCAATGTCCTCTACATTGGTGCAAATATATGAGGCATTTTCCAGCTAAGAACAAATACATCTGTTACTATACATCTATTTCTAAAAAAATCAGAAGAATATCAACACAATCATATGCTATAGTTTTCATTTTCAAATGGTAGAGTACAAGACTGCAAAGCACTGGACACCTTAAAGCATTGGCTCACACAGGCTCCGTTCTACCTGATGAGTTTGGAAAATATTTATCAGATTCACAACTTAGAAATGAACAAGTGAATTTGGAAGCTCCAGTCAGATGCACACTTGGGGTGAACTGAAACTGAACAAGAAGAACAAGCGTGAAGACAAGAGTAGGCTGATTGCCCATAAACCAAAAGTTCCCCCATACCTAACAATCTAGGTTGTAAAAGTTCAAAGTCCTTCTTGAGCTGCAGGAATTAGAACTGTCAGACCCCGAGCACCCTGAGCAGCTCTGGTGTCCAGCCTTGGATCAGGCTGCTGGGGATAGAGCCGTGTAAGAAGCAGCTCTGAGAAACTCTGTAGGGGCTTCCTCATGTTTGTTCCAGAGCTGCTATTAAAACTTGGTTATAAAATGACCTACTACTTAATACACTTGAAATTCAAGCACTAAGTAGACTTTTACTGTGAAGTTCTTGGGTTTTTCAGCAACTCAAATACATGTATTAGCTTCATGCAGGTATGATGGTGCATAGGTTATTTCTATCAATTCATATATTTGAATATACACCTATGACACCTCAAAAAGGAGCAAAAACTTATTATAAATGTGTTTTGGTATCCAAAATAATAAATGTTAGTTATATAAACATATTAGGCAGCAATGGATATTTCCAAACAAGACTATATGCCACTTATTACAGCATTACTTGTAATGAGAGCCCTAGCTTTTTGTGACAATGCCAAAATTTCAAACTTGCTTTAAAAATTACCTCTCCAAGTACTCTGCACCCTTCAAATATAATGCATTGTACAGTCTTGTAATTTATAGTTGCTCTATTTTAATCATTCATTTTAGGAAAGAATGACAGACCTCAATTTTTTTGTTTCCAGAGTTGCTCTTACACCAACCTGTGGAGGGAAGATATCAAGACAAAGTAAAACTCTCCTCCATGTTATTTTCCAATAAGTTTAAAGATATACCCTGACTATTCACATCCCCTTATACTACATTGTTTGGGTACTGCCTTCCAGCTGTAAGGGCAGAAGAATAAAACAAAATACATGGAAGAACATACCATTAATTCAAGTTATCTAGGACAGACTCCTGCCCAGTTGCAGGCACATCTCACCTGCTTGCAGCATTCTGTAAAACGTTCAAGGGAAGCTCTTTTTTTTAGAATGGACAGTAAATGACAGCTGACAGCAAGCAAAGGACTTGGCTCTTGCTACACTTAATATGAAAGCTGTCAAATTAGCAGGGGAAGAGATCAGGTGCTATATACTGAGGGCAAGAAACTGGAGAAGTGAAGACAAACTGGCAGAAATTACTTCATTACTATTTGACTTGTTTCAAATAATCAGTGTAGAAGTAAAATAACTGTACATTGTTCACAAACAAGGATAGGGCTTAGTAAAGGTCCATCTCCCATGAATTCACTAGGAGTGGTAGCGGAATAAATAAAGCACAGATCTTATCCAACAATCTTTTTTATTCTTATCTATTTTTAAAGTGAGTTTTGGAGTGTATGGGATAGACAAATTAATTTCCTGTTCCTAGATATGAGCAGTTAATTATGTCAGAAAAGGAATTCAACCAGTTTCCCTGTTCCAAATGTTTGAAACATTTGTTTGAAGATATCTTAATGCTGTCAAAACAATTAAGCAGCTAATTCATGTTGGGCCAGGCCTCTCACACATACGTGTGATCTGGTGTGGAATTATATTGTTTCAATGCAGTGGTGGAATAGTCTGTTTTCCTGCAGCTGAGATCCACATTCAGCACCTTTAAGAGCAGAAGAGAAAATTTGAACGCTGTTGCCAGCTAAATGTCTTGAGGGATTTTAAAGGATAGAAAATCAATTCATCCCTGGGCAAAACCCGCCCTGTAAGCTGCCATCCTGTTTCAAGTGAAAATAACGTGGATGTTGATAACACCCACTAGGTTGACAGAGTCTAATAGTTTGTGGCCAGTTGGAAATGCCACTTTAGCAAATATGTCTGGAACCACCAAGTGGCCAAACCATAAAAAACTACTTGATATTATTAATTCTAATTTAAAGCCTAGTATTATAGGTGAATAATACCAAAATGTAAACTTGAGTCTCAGCATCTGCCTTAAAAAGAAATCCTTTCACTTGAAGAAAAGCAAACAAACAACTCCACCACCACCATTGTTGCTGAGACAATTCTAACAAAAACAAGGTTAAAAAAAACCCTCTTAAATACTAAATCAGAAATGTTTGGAGTTTTTTTCTTTCCAGATCCCATTTTGCCTACAGAAGAAGAGCAGTGAAAAGTAAAAGCCTGTTCTATGGTATATCTGAGCTCTCTCAAATTTTGCCTTCCTTCAATTTTTTGGCATGTCCTTGCTAGAGATCATGAAAGCAGCAGGGAAAACACCAAGCAAGTTTTCAGATAAAACATTGCATTTTCCATCCAGAGGCAACAAAGTTCAAAGTTTATTCTTAATTAGAATTTAAACTGTTTTGAGAGAGGTCAAATATACCATTGCCAAGTGGTATATCATTCAGCTAGAAAACTACACATTTTTTTTTAGACACCTTTCCTTGAACAGTTAGATGCTTTAGCTTATAATTCTTACAGGCACAAAGACAGAATTTGAAACCTTTTCTTTTCATATCCTCTGAACTTTTACTCCTTTTCCTTATACCAGGCACAATGCTTAGGACCCATTTCTTCCTAGCAATCTAATGAGAAACTCCTCCTAAGGCTGAGCCGATTTCTCCTTTAGCAGCTGGTGGGGTGACTCCCATCCTATAAATCTCTCATGAATATAACCCAATGTATTATTCTATGGAACATGCAGCTACACAAAATTGTAGCCAGAAACTGTTTAACTTGCTGTCATTGTCATTCAAAGTGATGGACAATTCTATGCCAAAATATTTGCATTTTTTCCTTAAATTCTCTGCCAGAAATACAGCACTTGGACTCAGTGGCTGTGCTTACTATGGTACAGAAATGTGATGTTTATGCATTGGGGTTTTGCCCCCTTCAACTCTCCACCTCTCTCCATTGTTTTTAAATAGAAAACACCACCCCTTTCTCCCAGCTGATTCAGTAATCCAATAGGACTGACTGAACCCATCACATCTCTCCAGTTGTATTAGTGACTTACAGAATATGAGGAGACAACAATTTGTGCTGTTAATATGGAGAACAACAGTGGAACATCCTCCTCCTTTGAAAAGCAAACTGCAAGTTTTCAGCTCATAGTTTCAGTGTTCTTTATCTGCCTTTGTCAACAGCTGCTGATGACAGCTAAACTCCTGCATCCATCCTAGCAAATTACACGAGTTTAATCAAGTGGCTGTGTGATATATTTGTTGACAGCAGATTTAGTTACCCTGCTGTGATAAAGGGTTGATCAATGTACTATTATTCTCTCCTTTATTGGCTTTTCTTTCTTCCCAGCAAGCATAATACTACAGTATTGCAGAGCAAATTTTCTACACTTGCAGACACACCACCCACTTCTAAATCCAAAGACAATGTTTCCTGCTTCAGCAACAAAGCCATTTGTTGCATCTTAAAATGTACGGTGTTCTAGAAATCCTTTTACTGTCAAAAAACTGAATTGTTACTGCACTGAATTTTGGGTCTTGGACAAAAGTATTTGGAGAGTTCTGGTTTCTGGTTTTTTCCTAATTAGTTCAAGGCACAATATCCTTTTCAACAATAGCCAAAGGATTCCTGCTTTGTGGTCTTCCAAAAAAATATGAAATCAAAACAGTAATTTAGTCTTTTGTCGCATTTGCTCTCCAGCCTTGTCCAACACAATTCTTAGTCCAAGACCAAGCTAACAATATGAACATCAGCAATACATGCATTGTACCATCTCCCCCAGCAAAAGTGGAGTTAGAAAAACACAGTATGGCTCCTGCTCAATGACACACAGGTCAAACATTTCTGATGAGATTCTGTAAATGGTGAAGGGGCTGGAACACAAGCCCTATGAGGAGCGACTGAGAGAGCTGGG
>WEKX01028967.1:471266-517016 GCA_013390025.1 Pitta sordida
GAGTAAAAGGGCAGATCCCAAATTAAAGAGAGTCTGCGCTGTCTGGAGAACTTGCCCTGCCATTCAGTGTGCTGTTATATATTAAAATGTGTATTAAATTTAGCTTTATGCTTAGAAAAATAATTGAAGGATCAGAAAAGCAAAGCTCTCCTTCAAGCTATTTGCCTTTAGTGCCATTTTCTGTCTTACTAAGCAATGTCTTTATCATGATGTCATTTCTTCTAAGGCAGTAATTGCAAAAAATGCAGAGATCATTCATCTACAGTAGAAGTTTGTAATGGGCACTTAACATTGGGACTTACCTTTACATTTTGATTATAAAAGAAAATGGCCCACATGGCATAAATATCTTCAAGTGAAATGGGAGTTCATGAATTTATAGCAAATGTGATAAGGGGAAAAAGACCTCAAGAGGAAATGCTGTGATAATGGTCTTTTAATAGACCTAAGAGAAAAACTGGCTAACTCTTACCATAGCTGAGCAAATAAAGGCACAAATCAATGAGAAAAGTTGCCACTTAAACAGAAAAGAATCCAGAGCAAAGTTCATATAAAGTGATCTGCCTTCAAATAAAAGTTAAAAGGCAAAATTCTTAGTGAGACGGACCTAAGAACAATAAATCAGAGTGCAAATGAAGACATCTGCACTTGTGGATGTTGAGAGCCTTTGTGTTTAGGCTTAGTGACTGAACATGATAAAAACAGTTCACACAAGTGACTTGCTAAAAAAAAAGGGCAGATTTGTTTTTAAAATCAATATAATTTTCATTATATACGCGATGAAATTATTTCAATATGGATATGAAAACCAAATCTGTCTTCATCAAGGAGATGCCCTGTGGTTTCAATTGCTAATTGAAAAAAATACTTAGGAACTCATGGTCTGTATTACTTGTTCTGGAGCCACGTATTTATTTCTCTGGTGTCGCCTTAATCCAGGGAAAGAAGTGAGCTTCTGATTGGATAATATGAAAGATATGGCAGCTTCCTTTTTTATTAGTTTGAAAATCACCAAAGTGTTATTAAAAACTTTGAATTCTTTTCTGCAATCACCCAAACAGACCAATCCTTTTATAATAACAGCAATTCTGATTTTTGCTACTTGACACCCCAGCAGTTTGAGTCAAAAGTTCGTGCTCCAGTGACAGTCAAAAGATTTAAACACATTGAAGAAGACTCCTAGTAAAGTATTCTTTAAACACAGGCTAGGAGTAAGGACACTACTTAATGAAATTGTTAAATGTGACATTGAGATAACATTTTTGTTTTGAGATGAGTTTGGTTTCATAACTATGCTACCTGTGTAGTTTAGTGTCATATGAATAAGTAGAGTGAAAACATAATACGAAAGAACAAGAGAGCATCACCACTAGTTTAAAGTCACTAAAGGAAATATTTCTTGATGGCATATGTCATAAGAAACAAATGGAAGGCTCAAACATGTGGCACTATACACCAAAATCCCAAAACAAATGTCCAAACATTCAACTGTGAGCATTCAAAAAGTGTCATTTGACTGAGTTCAGTCAAAGATCTTATTTTTTTCAGAAAAGTGAATCTACCGAAGCCAACACATGCACTCTCTGATACCTGCATACAGCCACTACAAAATCCTCCACCCCACACTAACTGATCACCTTCATGTATATAAAATACTCCACTTTGGTGGTCACAAATCAAATTCTCATTTTCTAATAAAACGAGGCCAGAACTACAACATTTTATTGTGGAATTTAGATCATTTCCCCTGCAAAATAAAATAATGCCCTTATTTTTATTACTCTCTTTTCTATATTACCTACAAAATAGCTTTAGCATACATGAGAAAGAGTGGGAAAGATGTCAGAAACCAAACAGAATTGTATCTGCTAGTTGGTCATAAGACAGGTAAAAATCCCAGTCAGGTTAATCACTAATTTCTTTTGCATTGTAGCAGAACATAGGAGGGAGAGCAGAGGAGAGACTAACTGGGCCTATATGAGGACACAAAGAACGTGTATAAGCTTCTCCATGCTCAGAGTCTATTTTTTGCTAGGCAGTATTACATTCAAGAAGTCACACCAGAAGAGAAAATACAGGACTTGTCCATGTTTTCAATCAATACTGCTGCAGACGGGTTTATCACAGACTGCACTCTATCAAGGAGGGCCTTATGGGCTAAAATGCTATTTCAGTCCCTCCAGATAAATATTGAGTAAATACAATTGAATTAACAGCTGCTCCCACACTTCTACATACCAAAAAGGAAGGTGATTTTGTCGACTCAGTGATTAATTTTTAATTATTTCTCACACCTATTAAGGAACATGAATATGTTTATAGTTGTGTCCTGGCTTGCGTTGGAAATTTCTTGCTCTATTTCCAATCTCCTGCTCTTTTTCTCCTGCATTTCCCCCAACAGTCATGCTATAAAACTCCAAAGTAGATTTTTAAACTTTTAGAAAAAAGGGAAGTTTTCTGTTATGCAATCACCACAGGTCCTGAAACAAAGCCCAATAAGACAGTCTCTGCAAAATTAAATGCAGCTGCAATATAGTGGCCTGCAAAAGGATTCAGGAGTTATTGCTCAAAAATCCCTCCAAGTCCCCATTAGAATGAGCCACAGCAACGGGGAGGAAAGTATTAAAGCCTTTGCATTACAGTGACAGTTGCAACTGAAACAGCAAAGAGTCTACTTTTTCTAAAAAGGCAACAAACAAAAAAACAACAATAGCCAAAATATTGAACTATAGTTAATTAAGATCATCACCTTGTCTCAATTACCATTATAAGGTAAAAGCACGTGGCTCAGATCCACCATCAGATCTTCCACTGGCCCAAGAGCCCCCATTGACAGCACTGAGCAGTGCCCCTGCCTTGGCTGCATGTCACAACCTTCCCCTGGGCAGGAAAGCCCTTGGAAAGGGTCAGAGCTCTTGGTGGGGGCTGGGAAACCACCTGAACCAGTAAAAAAGTTCACCAACTCTGACAACTTCTGTGATGTAACTGCAAACCAGGTTAAATCACTGGCAAACCTGTGCATCAGCTGAAAAGAAACAGAGCAGCATAAAAGACATTGCTGAAGGACCAACTAAGCTTTGTTTTTGCTCAGGGAAGGATATTTCTCTCGGCACTTTTGGGGCCCTTCCTGGCAGCTTTTTGTCCTTTTCTGTTGCTTCAGTGTCCCTTCCTTCCTGGGACCCAGGTGGCCCTTTCTGGTGCATGTATCCAGACCTAAAGCAATTCCATCAGTATTCCAGACTTCCATCTACATGCTTTTTAAGAGCACATGATTTCCTTTAAGAATATGGTATAAAACTTGTGTTGGAAATACCTAATAAAGGTCCCCCAAATAAGCTGTTTCAGTAAATGCATGTCTACAATTCAGATGTTAAATCATGTACAAAACTACAGAACTGCCAGAAATTCTTGGCACCAGTTAATTTGGTGGTCACTGCATTCAATAGAAGGCCTGTTGTCTTCAACAAAAAAGAAGTGGAGTGAAGTCAAATTAAGAGCTTTTGAAAAACCTCCAAGCACAGGCTCTGTGGTCTACTTGTCGATTGGGCTCCATGAATTTAAATACCAAAACCCCAAACAAACCTACTCTGCAGCACCATCTAGTGAATCTGTGTGGGTCCCACAATAAAACACTGCTGCAAAACTCGTATTATGTACCATGAAGAGCACAATTTATGTGTACTAACACATTGCAGGCAGTTCACACTGATCAGCCGAGAAGCATTTTAACTAAAAAGTTTGTTTATATAAAAAAAAACCCAAACCCTCAGCACCTCCAGACCACCATTAGAAAGAAATCTGGAGAAAGAACTTACTTCATAATCCTTCCATGGATTCTGAAGCAAAAAATGCAGTTGCAACATTAAATGAAAACAAACTCTGAAATAATGTAGTCAACATGTGGATTGGTCAAAGCAAGAGAAAAACAGATTTTTTTTTCAATATTTAATTCAAATTCATGTCATATTTGAGAACAGTGTTGATCTAAAAACTTTCAGATTCCTGGTAGATTATCAACATATCAGCAGTTCAGGAACACAGAAAAAAGACATCACTCAAGACTTTCGCAAATTTCTCCTTCAAGGAGGACTCAGACTCATGTATTCAATTGGGTACTGGGTGGGAAGACTTTCCACAATGATCTTTTACTATATAACAGCATTTGTTACTGTGGTACTGAAATCATGCAGTCCCACCTCAGGGCAGGCTTCTACCAACATGATTACTCTCCTTGTGTGACAGGCTTCCAGCAATTCAGAATAAAGAGAAGTGGCATTGCTCAATGACTGCTGCTGTTGCAGGAGGCATACTTAGAAGTGACAAGAGGAGTTCAAGTGTCTCTCCTTTAGGAGAATACAGCCATGCCTATCGCCTGACTAAATGAGACTTGAGCTTTGCACCACAAAACCACCTGCCCTTGTACATTACCTTCTGAAGGACCATCATGATCCAGAAGCATTTTTGTGCACTGCCTGCAGCCCCTGGAAGCTGAGAGAGGATATCTATGTTCAACCAAACTCTCACTGGGATCTGGCTAAGCTTTGCCACTCCACCCAAAGAATCAGATGCCATGACAGAGCCCTCCCAATCCTTCAGTGGGGTTAGTGACAGTGACCCCCATGAACAACAAAACAAGTCTTACTACCTTATCTGTCCAAATCGCAGTATCACAGTATAGATAAGGCTGGAAAGGACCTTGAAGATCATCTAGTCCAACCTATAATCCAACTAACCTATCCTCTACATCTAGGTCATATCACTCAATATAAACTTCAAGGAATATCAGCATCTTTAGGAATAAATAACACTTGAATAAATAACTGTAATGTCTAAAACTGGTATCTATCATTAGCAATGCTATGGCAAAAATGTCATGAACACTGAGACATAAGACTTCAGAATTTTTATACATCTGGACTGTTTTAGAATACAGGCTGTAAAAACTGAATAAGGTTTTCGCTTATTTTTATGAATTTTTTTTATAATGCAAGGGATTTGTCTTTGGACACAAAACAAATGTACCTGTGCATAATTTTCCTATGCCTAGTAGCATTTCTTTAGTGGTGGTTTTATTCTTCCCATAAAGCATATATTCACTCTTCCCTAGCAGCTGTCATTCAGTTTATTCATCAGAATAACGAATCTGCATTTCAACAGCCATTTTTAGACAAGTCTCAGCAGCAAGTTAAAAGAATATCTTAATAAAACCAAACTGCAGGACAGCTTGGACAGAATATAAGGGACAAAAATTATTCCCAGGAGCAAAAAGAATCTGGATCAAAGCCAGATTTCCACCTCCCATTGGGCTCTTCAGCAAACCAGGCTCCAGGAGAACAACATTTTCTGGATCTGCTGGAAACTGAAAATTGTACAGAGAGCAGCTGTTTTTCACATAGACACTTCCTAGTTAGAACAAATTTTCCACCACTGAATCCTACCCCACCTGCAAAGAGCCCAGATATTAGTACTTGCCATGTGTGACAAATTAAGCTTTCTGGTCCTCCTCTTCCCTCAGCACTCCCACAGCCCCAGCACTGCCTCCCACACCACATCTGGCTCCTTGTGCCATGGCTGAGAGCAGGGACTGGATGCAAACAGCTGGACCTAAGCCAACATAAGGCACAAAGGAGCTCAGATCCACATGCTGCCCACTGCCTGTTCACTTGTTTTCTCACCCTCACTGCCAGCCAAAAGGACAGTATCACTCCCAAGTCCAGCCATGGGCAGGGAGAGATTCAAATGGGGCAGATAACAGCTTATTTAAATAAGCAGTTGTCTTTGATTAGGCTTCCTGGAGCTTCTGGAGTAACTGAACAGCATAGAGGATGCTTTCAACCTGGAGAGGATTGAAGAGGGGGAAAAGATTGAAGAGTCACAAAAGTTTGTTTTCTCTAGGGAAAATTTTATTGAATAATGAATTTAACGGGGAGATGACACCACTCAACTGTTCAGTTGAGGTCTGAACAACATCTTTAATGAATAAAATATTAGCACTAGAAAGCACATTTATACTCTCCTATACGAGACCTTAGAAGGAAACCATAAACAAACTATGGCAACAAAAAGGCAGAGCACTTGTAAATATTCATGACATTTTCCATTCTACTTTATTTCCTTACTGAGATTACTCAAGGCCCAAATCTCTCTTTGAAGACAGTTGCATTAAAATAAAAAGAAGTAAAGATACAAAGGTCATTTTCACCATGCACAATCCTTCTTAATTATGAATTTATTATGTGACGGTTCTTCTTATGAAAAAAGGTAATGCCAGAATTAATTAGAATCCATACACTTTAATCCACTACAAAAAATTAATTCATTGTACAAGTTCCTTTGGGATTGCCACTATCTCTGGATTTTTTAATTATTTTTTTTAATGAGAGATATTTCCATATCTTTGCAATTGATTACAGGAAATGGAGGCCACCATAACAAATAAGTTTACTAGGGAAGAAATAGATATCCTACAGATCACAGTAGGTGCAAGTTTGCAGTATAACTCAGAACAAAGACCTGATTAAATTTCCATTTGCTTCAGAACAAATGCTCAAAACCAGCACAGGTTGGCAACAGTCTAACCCTGCACAGAACAGAATACCAACTACAGCAGCTACCAACAACTTATGCACTCCCTAGATGATATTATAAACTCAGTAATTTTAACAGATTTACTTGGATGGCTATTTCATCTTGGATAATTTGCATACCATGCATCGTTTCTTGATAGTGCCTTTTTGTTGAACATTCCCATTTCATTGTATTAAACATACTGATAGTCTCATGTTATAAATGACTCAATTTATCTTCTCTTGCTATCAGCTATCTGCAAGAAACAATGTTCATGATATTCAGTAAAACCACCACTGTACCTTCATTTCATATTTAGGGGTTTATTTCAGACTGCAGTGCAACATTGCACTACATCAGCAACCTGAAAGGATGAGGGGAATTTATGGAAAAGTACCATTCCACAGGTTTGAACCAATTTTGCTTTGAGAATTCCTCTGAACATTTCAGTGTGCACAAGACAAACTGGAGTAACACTTGGGATATGGCTCTCCAAGCTTCTAGCTCATTTTTTGAGCTGAAGAATAATCTTTAAAATTAATACTGCAGTTTTCTCAATCATAGAATGATCTGGGTTGGAAGGAACCTTAAAGGCCATCTGGTTCCAAACCCTCTGCCATGGGCAGGGACATCTTTCACTAGACTGGGCTGCTCCAAGTCCTGTTCAACCTGACCTCGACACTGCCCGGAATGAGACATCCACAACTTTCCTGGGCAACCTGTGCCAGTGCCACACCACCCTCACAGTGAAGAATGTCGTCTTGACATCTAACCTAGATGTACCTCTGATGCTTTGTAAATCCCCACATCTACACTGGTTTAAGGTTGCTGAGCCATGCCAAGGGGTCAGGCACCAACACAGCTTGGCTGAACCTGTGTTGCTACAGCCCAACTGTGCTGTGAGTGTGCACTAAGGGAGCTCAAACTCAGCACAGTCACACTGGCTCTTCTGTGAGCAGCTTCCCTTGCTTGGGCTTGTTTTATGAGAAGGACATGGCAGAACTTTAATGCCCTCTATATTCTCAGAGAGATAGCCAAGCGCATTACTACTCTGACCTTTTTCTTGCCCCACAGTTTGACTCATGGGCAAATCTCTTTTATAGCCATAAGACACTGAGCAGAGCTGCAGCGCAAACAATGCTGACACAGAAAACACAAAACACCTTCAAGGGGGACAGTTGATGAAAGGGCTCAATAGGAAATTCCTGGCAGTTACAAACTTCCTCTTGGATATTCAGTAGAAAAAGTGGAAGAACAGCTCCAAGCACAGAAAACCAAATAACCTGTGGGTCAGTATCAAAGTTTTATCTACACTGGAGTCATATGCTCTAGGGTAGCTCCATTGATTACAGCAACAGCAGAGCCCACAATTTTAAACAATTTTCAGAGGTTAGATGCTGCAGTTAAGAGTTTTGTCATAAGAACATAAGCACCATTTCCACAGTGACTTTGCATTCTTCAGAGAGCCACTACATGGTGTTTTAGCTCAGGTGTGGGCACAAGAAAGGTTTGTTTCACAGAGGGGTGTTTGAGGGGTTTGGGAGCTGGGGATGTGATTCTTTGGTTTTTATGGCTTTTTTTTTTTTTTTACTTGAAACCTATTTTTTAAAGGCACAAGCCACCCTCACAGCTGAAGATTAGCAGGAAAGAGTTTCCCATTTAGGTGGTGTTAGCAGAGGTATTTCAGGGTTGCAGCTGAGAGCTCAAAAGCTGAGTCAAGTCATGAAACAGTAAGAGAGATTCCACAGAATGGACTGTGGTCATGCCAACAATATGGGAGACCAAACATAATATAGAATAGTTTGTTCTTAGACACCAAATCAGAAATCAACAGTCATATTACTGCAATAGTTAATTTCACTTTGGGTTTTTTTTAAATTATCAAAATCCAAAGCAGAATATTCCTGCCTGTGCCAGCAAGATGGACTGTCACACCACCTCAGCCTCAAGACTCCTTTTACACATTAATGTGTACATCACACAATCACAGAATTAACTAGGTTGGAAAAGATCTTTGAGATCATCAAGTCCAACCTATTACTAAACACCATCTCATCAACTAAACCATGGCCCTAAGTGCCACATCCCATTTCGTTTTAAATTAATCTTTTTCTCTGGGTCCATTAATAAAACAGAAGAGACAGCAAGGGGATTATTTGCAATTAGGGTTGAGTCTCCTATTCCACAAGACCCCAGGTCTTCCCCGGGTATGCAAAGCCCGCCTTCCACATTGATTGGCAGCTCATTAATATGCAAATTTACCCCACACCCACACACGGCCCCCCCGGCTCTCTGGCGCTGTTTTGGCACTGCCCTGCTGTGTGTCGGTGTTTGTATCGGTGTTTCCCAGTGCCCACGGCCACCCCACACCAGAAAAAATCCCTTTTCAATCTGATCCAATGATTGACTACATTCAGGGGAATAAAATAAAATTTCAGACCTATTTTTTTTTTCTTACCTCTCCCAACCTCCTTAGCTTTCTTACTATCTTTTAGTGTTTGACTTTTCCCAACACTTTGTTCTTAACTTCTCCTACATTTGGATCCATTTCCTCCATTCGTGTTGACTCTTCCCCCCATCCCATACCCACCTGCAGTGCAGCAAAAGGAAAATTGAGGGAGCCCAAGGATGCTTTTAGGTCTCATCTGCATAAAGCAGATTATCAGCCTGCACTGGCAGGTACCGACAGCTTTTGTAACACTCACATACTGCAGTGTCTGGTTTTATGTCCATCTTACTATACCACAATTTAATACAGTTACCATTAAAACAAGTGGGAACTGAAGTTTTCCTTACTTGCCCTAATATATACTGTAAATATCTCCCAGTAGCCGAATATTCTACAATATTTTTCCTTATTTATTTACTTAATGATATTTATAGCAGCCCCTAAAGAAGCTGTTCCATTGCAGATCTTGTAATTTGCATTATTTGGACACATGATTTATGGAAGGTTTTTGGTTTTTAAACCAAGAAAAGCTAACAAATAATATTACTTCCACTTACAACTTGATTATTTTGCTGAAGTCCAAATAACTCTAAGCTATTCTAAACTGTGAAGTTGATGCTTTTCAGCAAATTCCAGTCCTGGAATCCCTCAGAAGGGAAGGGACAAGTCAGTAGGTCAGTCAAGGCTGCATTATTCTGTTCCCAACACAACCCTTCACTGAAGGTCAGTCAGTCACTGTCATTTCTTGAAATTGAATGTTTTGGGTTTGCTTTTTGATCCAGTGGTTTTTCACTAGTAAGTAATGTTTGCACAGAGTTATTTTTAGAGGGTTTCAAACTGTACAAAAGGGTATAAAAAGCATACACTACTGCAACCAAGTTGATTTATGCATTCTCATTTAAAGAAGGAAAAATAATGTGACTTGCTGGGGCGTATATTTCAAATCTCCCACCTTTTCAGTAATGAAGAGAAAAAAGGAGGCGAGGGAAGTGGAGTAAAGGGCTGAACACAACTACTTGATGGAAGGGGAACAAAACATTTAATTTTTGTACATTGAGCCTTTAAGACAAAGCAGATCTGATCCGAGATTGAAAGATCATGCACATGCCACATGCTCATGCACTTGTGCAATGCTTTCCCTTTTCACTACAGTTGTGTGTACACACTTCAGTAGAGCTCTGAGAAAGCTAGGGAACAAGCAGCTCAGTTGTTCTCCGCAGAAAACAATCCCCACGGCCATTAAAGGCAGGGTTTCAGTACCTGATGCTTTCCTATCTAAACAATGCAGCTTGGGGAATTAAATTGCTTAGTGTATTTCAAGTCTGCAGCACTGAAAACAGAAACTTACCGTGGCACATCAGGGACTGCTGTTTAATTGTTAATCCACTGTGTGATAGTGCATGTTTCTGAATTATTCCCTGAGAAATGCATGCAGATGAAAAGGTTTGACAATCACCAAGGTATTTCAAAGCCATTTTTTCGTATTAAAGACAAGCCACGAAACCACACAAATCCAAACTACTGAAAAATTCAGGAGACTAATGCAAATTAGGTGATACATCATTAATATCAATTAAATGTTTCCAATAGAACCTTGGTATTTTACAAAGATGCATTTGAGGTGGGGTATTTGGTTTTGAGCACCTTGCTCTCTTCTGAGTGTTTGTCCCTTCTTTACTCTTGCTTGTACACAGGTAAATGTTATTCCAGATCAAACAATAGCAGCTCCAGTTTCACTGGTTCCTAAACAAACTCCACTCCCAAAGTAACCAAGGGTCAGTGTTCACTCCTTCCCATACACAAGTAAGAGTCTTTACATGAGGAAATTTTGGGGTTCAAGCCCTTAATGTTCCTGATAAACCCATAAAGCCAGATCTATTCAACTACCTCAAGAGATTACTCAATCCACTGAAATCCCAAAAGTATATGACCTTATATTCTTATTCAAGACATTGTTCCTTTATGCTGAAAGAAAGGTGCAAGAGCTTCAATACATACAAAGGGTTGAAAAGTGATGTTAAAAAAATTTTTTATGTCAGGTTTGTGAACCTGTGAAAGGTCTCAAACTCCCTGCTATGTCTGAAGGCTTAACAGAGCTAATGAAGTTCAGCACAACTCAGGTCCTGCAAGGGACTCAAACCCCTACATTTCACTGCTGCAATGACATGTCATGAATACCATTCAGGACTTTCTCCTTCCAAGTCAGTGGAAGGGGCTGAACTCATACTCTTATATACATATATTTCACCACCAGCTGGTGTCACCGTGCACCTTAAATTTATGCCAGGTTATTTCACACCTATTTTGGTATCCAACATGACACAGGGGGAAAAAAGTTCAATGTTCATAAATAAACACTGACACTGCATTGTTCATATAATCATCTGACTGGTCTTATCTTCATGTTTTTAAAGATTTGAATAGTGTTGCCCACATAATAATAAAGGCAGCAGAAGAGCCTGAATTCAGCCTCTTCTGCTGCCTTTATTTGTTTTCACCTCCTTTTGCTTCTGGTATGAAAAAAATGTACCTTCTCCACAAAAATTATTTATTCCTATGTGAATCAGAACTGACTTTGGGTATAGTGGTACCTCTTGCTTATACTTGGAATCACTTTTCTACTTCAGTACAGGGTGACTACGTGCACTGAGGATTACTAACCAGTTTTTGTGCAAATGAAACAGGAAGGAGGACGCAGGGAGTGAGAAAGGTTGGTTTGTTTTCTCAAACACTCAAATTTAAATGCAAGAAAAATTTCCTCCTAGGATATCTAAAGTCCTAGCTGATGAAATCCTTAGAGCCACCAGCAGTTTATTTTTGAGAACTCAGGAGAGACTACAAGAGACAAAGAATGGAAAGTATGGCAGACCTATGGAAGACCTATGACATGCCTATGGAAGACCTGGATAGTTACAGAGAAATACCAAAACAAATAAAGGTTGGGTTTTACCACATGGCAGATGACACCAGAGGCTAAGAACAGCGAGAAGGATTTATCACAAAGACATACCAAGTCAAACTAATCTCCTCCTGTAGACACCCTACACAAAAATAAAATAGCAATAAGGCTTTATCTACATCTTGAACAAAAACCACTAAGCCATATTAGAATTTTGACATCAGGACATCCTCCAAGAAATGCTGTATGCAACAGTCTGTACACAGCCTGTCTTGAGTGAAGACATCTGCAATTTCCTGCCAAAGAAGGCTGCACTGAAGGTGAGTGAGCAGTAATTCATCCTTTGAGTCAGTCCTATCCAATACCATAAAGGCATGGATGATGAACTAAGGGGGTTGATTATTCAGTTTACAAACTTCACCAAAGCTGGAAGAATCTTGAATTTGAGATGTGTTCTAGTAAATGACAGATGACCAAGACTTCATCAGAAACAATCTGCTACTGCAATAAAACTGGCATTATTCTCGACTTTGTATGGCAGCACATCACAAACAATTCAACATAAAGAAGTGAAGACTGAGGCAATAAAATTCTGCTGCAGAGAACACTGCCTTTGTGTCCATGTTCAATGGGGACAATAGCAGCTTCCCTAAACTGTGGCAAAAACACTCATAGTAAGTAATGAACAACAGAAAAAAGAAAACACAGCAGGTTAATAGTGAGTACAAGGAGTCCCCTGGCAGGAATAGCACAGGAGGAGCTATTTGATCCTGCTTCAGAGAAAAGACTGCAGAATCAGAGGGGCCTAAAGGTTGTTTCCAGCTCTGCAATTGTAGGGCCTCATGTTTTGTTCCCTGCTATCGATCTAACATCCTCTTCCATTTCCTTACGTTTTTTTCTCCCTCCAGTAGCCTTAATTCATCTTCACTACAAGTTTCACCACATTTGTGAATTAGCATCTTTTTCATATTAGCATATCATTTTCTAGAAGATCACCAATACTTTTAATCTACTGCCTTCATTTATCTCTCATTAGAGAATCCTTAAACATGACTCCCACTGCGTTGCTAGCCTTTGGAAATCTCTAGCACAGCTACAAAGTCCAACCTGCTGTGATTAGTTTCCCACACAAGTAACCCAGCATTAAGTGTTCAGTAGCAGAAAGCAAAACTATCCTGTTGGGGTTTTGGTTTGGGGGGTGGGCGTGAGGGAGTTTGTTTGAGGGGTTGTTTGGCAGGTTTTTCCCCTCCCCACATCTGACAGTAGCAGCAACAGATAACAGAAATTGCTCTAAATTACTCTGGAGATTAAGTGCCGCCCTGCCTTCTGAGCATCCAATCCCACATCCTTGCTTTGTCACAAGATTACTAAATGGTCTGAACAAAATCAGCTTTAGATCCCTTCAAGGATCCCTGTCCTGATGCTGAAGTAGATTGGAATTCCTCACCTCTCCATCACCCCATTTAAATCAATTCAGCCTCTAATTCTCTTTGACGACTTTCTGGATTTCAACAGAAAACATCCTTCAATTTTATAAGTGATGCAGAGGCTCTGTGAATTGAAATTTTTTCTTCCTAGTAATGAAATGAAGATTGTCATTGCACTTATTTGTGAAGCAATGACTACCTTACCTTTATTTTAAACAGACCCTGATCCAGTTAGCACCACACAAACAAACAAGATCAATTTTTATCGTACCTGCGAGACAATATAATTTCACTAGGTAGTGGGAAGATTAAGTTATTTAAAACAAAGGCAAAGACAAATCCATAGCCAAGATAAATGTGTGTTGTTTGGTAGAACACAGGCATGCTAAGCCTAAATGTAACAATTTCCAAGTGAATAAAATGGAGACTTCTCTGGTGGAAAAAACCCTCAAACCTCAGTCTTCCAGCTTCCTCATTAAAACCTTATATTGATAGCCAAGGATGGTATTCTCATCTTTAAACAATTGACTGGCTTACAATGAGCATTTATAGATAGCTCAGAAGGCAAATTTTTGTTTCTGTCCACACACGAAGATTGGGATAAGAGGTGATGCTGGAGATGATCTCTGTTCAAAGCTCCCTTCATTTCATAACGGCATTATTTCTAAGGATTGTTAGGAAGAACACTCTCAACACAAACACCACATGCTAAAAGAGCATTCAACCATAAAAATGAAAGTGTGTTTTCTTAAGAGATGAAAAGGTATTGCTATTTTTATTAAAAGGTCACAAAGCTAGGTGAGAAATAGAAACAGTTTTTAGGCAATATACTGATTTTTTTAATATTAAGGAACAAGTAAAACTCAAAATATAGGACATCCTTCCCTAGCTCCAGACCCAGCTTTGTTTCCCCTACACTATTCTGAAGTCAAGTTAGAGACAGGAAATAAAACTGGAGTTACCTAAATGCTGCAGGTACAAGGAGAAGACAACCACATGCTGGCATCCATAATGGTTTTAAATAATGGGGATAATAACAAAAGCATGAGAACAATTTTTGTTCAGAACTTGTGACTTGATTCACTTGAGTTTATTTACAATGTAATGAAGCTGAGATGCATCTTTCTGAGCTTAAATCACACAGCCATTCAGAAATGAGACAAAAAACACACATTCACCATAGCTTAAGTATAAAAGGAAATCATTTTTTCAGAAGGATTTTGTTTCAGAATTCAACAAGTTGCAGCCGGTTAGAAGCTCAAAGCTACAAAGATCCACAGAATCACTCGCTGTTAAGCCAAGTTCAGCTGCATATGAGCACTTGACCTGGGTAAATGCTGCTTCAGCATTGCTCAGTCCCAAGTTCTCAACAGCAGCAACTCTGCTGTTCAAAGTAATGGTGTGAAGAGCTATTCCTACCTCAGGATAAAAATTATAAGTTAGATGGGAGAAAGGGGAAATAGAAGAGACAGTGCAGACCTATGATGTTTCACTTAGATATATATAACCTTGCACAGGCCAAGCCTACATTTTAATTATTTTTCCTTTCATATAGTTTGGTGCATGCCTCTCCTCAATAATGCATGCACAGCTACCTTTTACAATTAAGCTGCTGTCAGTATTGGAAAAGCAAATAATTGGAAAGCAAAGAGTTTCCAGACAGCTGCCAACTGAAAGCCTTTTTAGCTTTGATTTCACCATGCTTGTTATGCAAGAAACTACCCACAGTTTCATACAACTGCATTAGCAATAATACTACAGCTGCTTCAGGAAACCCACTGCGTATTTGTACCTCAGAACAGCTTCTTTGAAATTTGTGACTACTTATACCTTGGGAAGCATATGCAGCAAAGTCTGCAGGCAGATGGACTATTGTTGTACTATTACCACTTAAACAGAAAAATATTTTAAGATAAAATTATCCAGGTAATTTGGGTAGCCATAGGCAATGACCTATTTAGCCCAGGAAATACATATAAATTTCATACATAGAAAATATACCTAACATGCTACTAAGACCAGGATTACTGCTGAGGAGTTCTCAGCACATAGCCCTGGATCAGACCAATGGGTGCTACAGCATCTCAGAGCTACAGCCCAATGACTTGACTGTGGGCTCAGGCACACTTGTATCCAGAGACTTACAATTCAGCTCACTTTCTTGGCTATATGAAAACATGCTCTTTGCTTTAGCAGCAAGTTCTCAAGACTGAGGTTGGAAGACCTGTGCAGAACTTCATGGCTTTACAAACCACAAACCATAGAATTCAAAACAGAATTCCATCAAATACACCAGTAAATTAAGTGTACCTCTAAGTACAGAGTTGGCCGATGGCTATTCAAAAAAAAAAATCCACATATTTAAGCAACTCAAAATTACCCTTGCAAAGTCAACCAAAGCATGTAGGACTGTTATCGTACCATTCCACTAAATAGGAAGTCTGGATGCCATAAGTCAGTACTCCCAGAAATAAAATTGTTTCTGTTATCGGACAACAGAGCAACAGTCACTTGAGCTTCAGGCACTCAAACTGGAAAACAACTGGCATCAGAAGACTACTTCCCTCGTGGAAGAGAAGCTAACCTATTACACCAGGCAACGTGAAAATAATGCTCAAAGAATCAGTGGTGAAAATTAGGTCACTTCCAGTAACAAAAATTCTCTTCTCTTACAGCAACACTTGACAAGAACCCTTTTTATCTAAGCAGTCAACTGGCAAGTATTGGACAAATGTTTTTTTAATATTGCTGTAACTACATTTACAAAAGAAAATTACATTATTTCTGTGGCAAATAGGACACATTTCAGGGAATATTCTACAAAATATTTGTTCCTAATTTACTGTGAATGGCCAACAGACAGGCTTTTGTGCATTTCAAATTAGAAGATCAGCTGCCAAGTCTCACTTCAAAATTCTAAGCAATAAAACTACACAACTTTCAAAGCTGAAAAAGAACTGGCATATTTACATGTCTATATTACAACCATAATGAGAGAAAAATATACAGCACTTAAAATTTGGGGAACTGGTAGTTAATCGTGAGTTGCAGGCCAGTCTCTGTCCAACACAACAGCAGCAAACACCATATGGTCATTTCAGCAGTTAGTGAATGATCAATAGAGACCTGCTCAAACAACCCTAGGCCTTGACCCTGAAGACTAAACCTCAGGCAATCAATGTGAACACATTGATAGATCCCTTTCACCTACAGGTCATCCATAGACTTAACTGCATCTCTGAAGACTTGAGGTTTTGGAAATTGTTTGGAAATATATCACATTCCTCTTACATTTTATTTTTACAAGCACAAAATCATCTTTGGCAGTGTCCTACAGGCAGGGCAAGGCACTGACCACTGATTGCTCAGCTCCAGACACATCAGCTATTTGAGTTCCATGTCTTGCCACTGCAGAAGAGGAAAAGGAAGAATACCTAAATATTCTAAATATATCTAAATATAAAATATACCTAAATATACCTAAATACCCTGGGCCGGAACAAACAAACAAACCAACCATCAGCAAAGATGCCTGAAACTTCTCAAAAAGCTAAGACTTACCACCCTTGGTCCTGCTGGTACCATATTTCTTTCTCTGATTCCTTTATAAAGCTGCCCAAGGTTTCCCCTAACCCAAGAAAAAATTAGAAATACCTGCTTTTCCCATGGAAAGACAGATTGTCCCTAAACACACACAAGTATTGATTTTCCCATGGCCCAAACAGAGCTCTCTGTGTTTCACCAGGAGCAAGGGGAGGGTCTTCATCCATATTAAGAATGGTTATAAATTTTCATTGAATGTTTTTAACAGCAATTAGACTTATCCAAGCTGACATCAAGCTGCTAATTAAACCTTAATTAAGCCTTGCACAGTTTAGACCAGATAATTGTGTTAACTAAACTAACTTAATTTGACTGGTTAATGCCTTAACAGGTTATACAACAATCCCTCAGATATCATGGGGAGTTGGTTCCAGAAAGACGTCACAACAAGCAAAATCCACAAAGTTCTGGTAAACATGGTAAAGCCAGTAAAGACACAGAAAAAAACCCTGATGTACTGAAGCCACAAAGCAGTGAGGGATTGATTACTGTGTTACAAGTCAAAAGATGCGTCAAAGGGCTCTCTCATCCTCACACTTGCCAGATTACCAATTACCTTACAACCAGTGAAACCCCAAAAATGGAAGCAAGATGCAGCCCCATAAAATCCCAGCTCACTGAACTTGGCTATTGCACTGTTGGAAGAGATCCCCTCTTTGTGTACATCCTTCTCTCCTGGACCTTCACCCGCTCCTATTTTTTAACACACTAATCTGCCTTTTTTTTCTTTGAGAAGGCCAGAATCCCCAACTTCCAGCAAAAAGCAGCTCCATCTAGGAGAGCTGAGCTCTCATCTACATGTTTAGCAAAGCAAAATGGAGGTTTAAAAGTGAGGAGGAGAACTCACTGCTGAAAGCCACAGCTGTTTATTCAAATCCTAGCAGTGTCAAACATGGAATGAATGGCATTACCATTATTGAGTGCTTAATGCTACCTTATAATCTCCAGATAATCATCCAGCTTCTCCAATACTTTATGCTTAAGTAGTTACCAATTCAAATACGCACTAGTACTAATCTTAGACACAGCATGTTCAATTCCCCCAGGTTTAAGCAGTTATGCAAAGCTTGCAATGAGAGGATAAAGACCATGGCACACATTTTAGGAATCCCATAGCTATCTACAGTTAGGATCCAATCAATTCACCACTTTTTACAAGTCAGGACTTGTGAAATATTGATCACTTTCACTGCCCACTGTACATCCAAATAATGTAATCCTATACTCAGGCCTCTGTAGAGGGCAGATCCTCTTGATACTCTATCATCTCTACAGCTATAGATTTTGCCATTATTGTATTTGCCTTGCGTTGCACTGGACTAAGATTGTATTTTTGATTTATAGTACCAGACAGGCAATTTATTCTGCTGCTTACTTCTTATAGTTGCTTAGGTGGGAGTAATATATAGGAGAAGATACTTGACTGTCACTAAAACCTTCTATTGAGTCATATATATTTTTCTTTAGAGAACAAAGACATTTGGCAATTTGTACAAAAAAGAAACAGTGCACACTGCAGAGAACACCATCACCATAATCTGCTAAGGATGATTAGTTACAGTATTATACACCCACAGAAGTCTTGACTGAAAGTCAGAAGCACTGGTTTTCCTTAGGGCAGCTGGTGCCCATGGTTCCACACTTGTGGGCCGGATTCCTGGGTGGGTGTTCGCTTGGGAGTTGAACTAGATAATCCCGAGGGTCCCTTCCAACTCAGAATAATCTGTCAACTGTCCTGCCTCTCAGAGCTTGACGAGTCCTTTTGAGGTAGAGTGACTAGTTATCCACACGCACAAAGCCAGACTGAAAGACACTCTAGCAAGTCTAAAATCAGGGCTGGTGTCTTTTCCTCATAGGACACATTTTCCTGCTTCCCATATCATCAAGACTGGCTTTGCTTCTACTTCCAGCAGGATGAGAGCTCAAGCAGGTATGCAATTTATCTAGGAAAGCACTAGGGAAATTGGTCCAGCAGTAATGCTACGATCACACAAAATTCATACAGCTTGCAGTCCTGCTTAGACTACGGCAAAGAAGTGCCAGGTGTTTGTAAGTGAGGTGAGAAAGATGTTTGCAGCTCATGTTCTAATTACGGAGATTATCTTCAGGTGCCAGATAAGAGCAAGTTGCTGGTGTTTCCCCTTAATAAACTACCTTTGTATTTCCAAAGGACCACAGAAATCACAGCCCAGAAGAAGCTACTGGATTTGTTGTAAGAGAACAGTTAGGCTTTTTATCTGCAGAAAATAGCCAATTTTACTATTTTATAAGTGCTTCTACTTCTATCGAGGACAGTGGTGGTATTAGACAGCTATCAGCTTTGCTCCTCTTCCAGAGCATCCACAAAGCATTCCACTGCAAGCTGCAAGCAGTCTGCTCCTGATAGTACCTCTGGATCCCTCCCACGTTATAATCTTCCAGTTACCACAGCTGTGAGCTGCAATGTTAGATCCACTGTCAAATGAAGTACATGACTAGGAGTCCCCAAATGTACTCTATAATGCACAGTCCATTTTTCAAAGACTACTTTTCAAAAAATATCTTAAACATAAAATCACAGGAGTAATAAGTGACTGGAGTAATAAAAGGAGATTAAATACCTTAAAAAAATTGAGCACCTCCAAGTTTATTTTTTGTATTGAAAGTCAGTTCATTTTCTTGTCCCACAGATACAAATTTTCAGTTGCATCAGTGTGAGAATATGTATTTGCTGATCACAAGACTATTATAGCTAAATAGGTGATATATCATTGTTGGAGGAAAACACCAAATCTGTGCTTAGAAGTTTTTTGCAGGGCTCCAGAAACCTATACAAGCAACAATTTGATTCATGTATTCCTGCTAGTCACACAGATTAAGCTTTTGAAGGAGAAGAACAACACCTGAGCAAGTTCTTCAAAAGGCCCAATGAAACAAATTAAAAACAAATAAATAAAAAACCCCACACCACAGAAGAATATGCAAGCATTTTCAAATTACTTATAGCAAGTCTTCAGTAAGCACACCAGGCTCTGCATGTGCAGAGCAGCTCACACAAATCTATATAACATGCCCTACTCACAGGTTCACATGTTCTCAACACATGGTTCATTTTCACAGAATCACAAGTGCACACCTTAAAAGCCTGGAGCTTCGCAGCTGTGTACCTTCTATTGTTAAAGTTGCCTTCAGTAAAAGTAATTCCTCTGGACACTTGCTAAAATGAGAAAAGCACACTTGGGAAAAAGCCTTTGCAGAACTCCCGTGTTCACAGCTGAAAAGCTCTGCTAACACCTGCTTTAGTCAGCAAAGAACTAGAAATGCCACTGTTCATGGAAAAAAATTCTCTATAGACTCCAGAGCCCAGGTAAGGAAAGCAGTCTAGTCACCTCTGCAGTGAGGATACATTTATTTATTTCCCTATTCCCTCAAAACCATGTACAATCTTTCCTTCCATGTGAAGTTCAGCATTATTGCTTCAAAATAATCCCTCTAAGAGACGTTAGCAGAAAAGTCACCAGTTTACAGGCCCTTGAGGATAAACATTTTCTAGTGGTACAGCTGGTCTGGGGGGCACTGGAAAGAACATACTTTACAGCACTGAACTGTTCTGGAAGAATCATTCACTGCAACATTCATTTCTGCATAGTTAAGTGCATAGCCCTGGAGGAGCAGTATCTAACAATTTTTGCTATTCAGAAAGTACCTTTTAGAATCAGAATAAATAATATCTGTGGGGCACTACCACCGTACCTCTGAATTGTGACACGAGTCTCCTCTTCCCACAGTGATCTCTATCAGATTTCCCCTTTCCCCCACCCCATACCAGCAACACTCACTCAGAATCCTCAGAAGGGCCAGAAAGAACAAAAAAAGAACTAACCACAAACACACTTCTTCTGAGATCTTGCTGCCAGTACCTGATGATTGCAGAATTGACTCCAGCTGCTCCTCCAGACAGGAGGCAAAGTGGAGCCTCCAATTATATAGTAAAAGGAGAGAGGGAGAATCTGCTACCGCCTTAAACCTGAGGCAGGAATGCCAGATACCCACCATAAGACAGAAGTATACAACACAGCCTAAACTTGCAGGTAGGGACAGATATTCATTAGCAGAGCACAGTTATTCAGTTTACAGGAGAGGTATCTATTGAATTTGGCCTTTAAAGATGCAAATCCAAGCTAAGTATATTTGTAATAAACACCACAGCTCACTTCTGCTAACCTGGTCATGCGCTAACAGTGAGTAACATCATCACCACCTAATTCATCCACATAAACCCACACAACTGCTGCTGTAGCATGAGGCAGCACTGAGCAGTGTCCCCATGCAGCCTTCGGTGACACACAGCCACCTTCACCTTTCACAGCTCAGCTTTCTGTAGATTTTGTTACTCCCCAAGCCGCCACACAGCTCACTTAGCGCTTAGATTTCAGCACCAAGATTTCCCAGACACACTGGCCTGTACAGTTTCTGTTATTAATGGTGCCCAATTAATTCAAGGAAAATAGGGGCAGATTAAGCTTTAAAGCTGCAAACAGGAGGCTGCATCCCACAGTATCTTTCCTCAAGACAAATGTGTCTGAGCTGTGTCTGCCTGCACTGCCCAGGCTCTCCCCCAGCACTGCTCTCCTTGTGCCTCACCAGGACACAAACCATCCAGACATCTTTTGCAACAGAAATACTCTGTCTGTATGAAGTTCACCTTTTAGTTATAATCTCAAGAGGACACCACAGTTTTTTAGAACAGAAATCATCACTTACTTTCTCACATGAGCACACAGCACCACTCCAGCTGTGAGAGCTCCATTCCTCTGACTGCTTGCATCACATTTGGGGAGATTCAAATTCAACTCAATTGCAACTTCACATTCAACTCCTCTTTAAGAAAGAGAACCACCCTCCCAAACACATCACTCTTCCGAGACCAGCATTTACTTCAACAAGAGAGGAAATAATTTTAAAACTACTTACCCCTTCTGCCAACCAGCTCCCAGCCCAGCCTTAAAACCCCCTTTAAATGCTACAGGTGGTGCCCATCTCTGCTAAGTGGGGAATTGGCTCCAGTTGCTCCTGCAGCCGCTGCTCCACGCCCTGTGATGGGGCACAGCTGGGGCAGGGCAGCAATCACTCACAGCTTTCCCAGAACTTTCCAAGGCCATCAGCAGAGCCTGTGGCAGCTCCTGCACGATATATTTAGGCACATGCAGAGCACAAACTTGCTCTTTTATTTATCACTGTCAAATTCCCTCCAATGGTATGGATGCTTCCTCCTGTGGAGGCTGGCAGATGCCATGAGCCTCTAAGTCACTTGTACTGCTGTGCTGAAGCACTGAGACTTCAAAGAAGATACAAATACTGGTTATGGCCCTTTAAAAACCTTTATTAGTGTGTGCTAACCTTCCAAAGTGCTGCCTTGGCCATAGCTCTCATGCCTAGTTTAAAGATTCTAGAAGAATTCTGAGAGGTGGCCTCCACCTTTTTCCTGTTTCTGATGTGGCATGACTAGAAAGTTGCCCTTCCTCTTTAATTTTTTTCTGTATTTCTTGAGCAGAAATAGAATTATACTGCCCTTCTCCACAGACAGAAATCACCAGAGACTGAAGGGAACTGGAGGATGAAAAAAGCTAATTGTATTTTTACAAATTTCTTAATCACAACTCTAATTTACATGTTGAAATACTGCATTTAATATACATGAATAATATGCTTTTACTTATATGAAATATAAGTAAATCAAATAACTAACCCTCCCTTTAATATGCAAATGTATTTCTCAATATCATACATGTACGTTACCCTGTTGTCTTCGTTCCCAAGTCTCATCTTTCAGATTCTACTTTGCAAAGACTCACACAGAGAAAATTATCCAAATTTGGGACTGAAGTCCAGAAGTACATCTCCTTCATCCACTGTTTCAGGAATCCTCAAGTAGAATTTCTCTGGCTTTTGGGAACAGCTTAGCCTAGTTTCCTCTTAGAATATCTCTTTAGAGATTTGAGTTTCTGCAATTCACCAGCGATTTTTTTTTTTCATCGGGAAAAAAATTACTTTTTTTTAATATTATTTTGAAAACTTTTGGAATATGGTCATACTTTTGCAAATTCTAAATTAATATTCACAATTATTCAGTGCCCGTATCAATGTCAATGTTAATTATTACTATATTAACAGTATGGCCTTGATGCAATGTTGTTGAAATCTTAAAGCCTAAAAATAATATTTTAATGTCAGGTAGAATATGATTTAAAATTGTGTTCTGTGTCAAATGGGAGATACTCCAGAAAAATTAAGAGTGGAGACCATAGAACTACACCTCATAAAACCAAACTCACAATTCTTTCTGAACTACACTGACACAATCTCTAGTCCATCTGATATGGGATCCAGCTATCACAGAATTACTCACAGAGCAGCTCTGGTTCATGGTGTAGGTTTTATGTTTGAATTTCTTTTCAAGAGTCACTCAGCTGGGCTGTCTCACATGTCAGAAAAAAGTATTTTTCAGGAGAAAAACCTTTGCCTCCTGCCTTATGACCTTGATTTTATTTACGATCTAAGAAACTCCCAACAAAATATTCATATATAAAAATTAAACAATACAAGAACTTCCCAGCCTCAGGAGTGCAAGTTTAAAATATCTAACTCTGATTGAAGAATCAATTCTTCCTCCAGAATACAAGGGGTCGTAGTTACATTGACAAATCTGCAAAATTGATTTTTTTCACTCCGAGCCATAATTTATCACTTTCAAAAACATGAAGCCACACAGCACAGTCAAAAAAGAAAAGCCCTTTTTAAAAATGGTGATACTTTACAAAAAGGTGTTTTAAAACATATTTTCTTCCTATTGTAGTCAAGTATAAGATGGGAAGAGAACCATCCTACAAAATCAATTGTAAAAATAATTAGACTGTGATGTGGCTGTAGGGCTAAAATTGCCACACAGAGCCCTGCTCTGAGCCTCACAACCACAGCAATGGACAGGAGAGAAAACTTACCATTCTGCTTTGCTGGGACTCCTGAACCCAGAGCAGGACATGTGCTGCTGCTCCCAAACCCTCTGTAAGCCTCGAGGATCTGGGCATTCTGCAGCACTGGGCAAGGTCTGGGCACCACCAGAGCAGGGGATGCACAGCCCAAGGCTTTGACTGCAGGGACTAGACGCTCCCCAAGGTATTATTGAGCTGAGTTGAGCACATTTCTCCCACAGCTCCAACCATCCAAGGTTTTCAGTTGATCTTTCGAGGAACTTCTGGTCATGATATCACAGAGTATATACTCAGTTTCCAAATACTGTTGTTCTTTGCTTAAAAGATGGAGAGCTGACAACAGCACATGATGCAATAACTGCACCTGAACCGTGCCCTTCCCACCAGAGGGTATCAGACGATCTTTCCTTCACAAACTGGTCCCCCCCTTGCAGCAACTATTTTTTCTTTGGTTAGACAACCATCAGGATTTAATGACCTCTCTATTGTTAGTCCTGTATCACACCTCATGGATTTCTAGCATTTTGCAGCTAAAAGTGATGAACGATGACTAAATAGCTACAAGTGCAGCAAAACAGGGCTAATCATCTCAAACAGAGCTAAGAGGTTCTGTAAAGCCATGTCACCACTAATGCCACTCCTCCACACAGACAGGTCACTTCTGACCCTATAGACACACCAGTGAGAGAAGGGGGTAACACTGCCAACCACAAACTGACACGTCATTACACTCCCTTGAAGTATTTCCAGCATGTTTCCTTGTAACTGTCACTGGCAGAGAAACGATACAATATTTTTGTATACTGAGATACTGGTACATGCAGCAGCACCCACAGAGATGTCAGAATAAACCTCTCTTTTTCTCCCCTTGTATTTTGGTATTACTCGGCATGATGCAGTATTACTACAAGGCACAATGGTATTAGTGGCTCATTTGTCAGTTGCAGAATTTAATTTGAACATAGATATCATCTCTAACTCTGAATAGAAATGAAATTTCCTATTCAATGTGTTTGCCCACCAGGAAAAGAAAAGCCAAAAAAAAAAACCCCTGAGCTTTTCTGAGTATTCTGCTGAGTTGAAATACAATGCTTGCTACTCAAACTATTCATGCCTCCCTCTATATATATATGGAAGAACTCTTTAAACTATATATTTTGATACTCCCAACTTTAAAAAAATGCAGTCAATACAGTTGATGTGTTAGGTATCACAGCAACTAAAAAAACCTTTCTGTCATGATGTGTTGCTTTTGACACTAGGAAACCATAACTATAAAATTTGTATTTATGTGCAGCCAGAACAAACTGATTTAGAGGTTCCTTTTCTCCAAGACAACCTAATTTATATTTTAATTTGCTGGAGATAATTGATTATCATGGAGTAAATGCATTGTACTGAAAACTCTATTAAATCACTGACTTAATGAGAACAGAATATTTTTTGCTCTCTTTTTGGATAAAGTGTAACCTTTGTAAGCATTTTAAAACTAATGTATCAGGCTCTAAATATTTTATGGTCTGTATTAAGCACTGTTTGGGGTTCACATCCCTTTAGACTCCAACCCAGTACATTAGACTATACAAAGCAATTTATCCAGAGTAATGAGTCCTGTAGTAGTTTCCTGAAGACCATTATCGAGTTGCTGCTGCTGCAGGCAAGCATTTGATCTGATATAAAGTATAGTGGGGAAGAGGTTGGTCATCCTATTTGCATTTAACTAGCAAAGGCATGAATATTCTTTAACTAATAGGTGCTGGTGGTACATAGCCCATAGAAGCTGATCCAAATTTACAGACCAGAGTGCATGAACTCATCTTTTTAAACACTCAATATCAATATGGCTATAAAGTGTAATCTAGTAGATAATTAGACAAAAAAAAAAAAAATCAAGGGAAATTGATGAAGTGTAAAGGAAATAGAAAAATCCATGCATTTCCACAACAAATACTCTCAAGCGGAAGACCAAAACTAAATGAATAAAACCTGGAAAATTAATTCACAGGATATCTGTGTTTTATTAACTTCATGTCTCTGTGTATCTGTAGTGTTTGCTTACACCGATCACATTTACCAGAGTAAATTTTATTTTATGAAGAGTATTTTTTTCCCCTGGGAGTAGCTGTCCAGCTTTTTTGGCTGCTTGTGTTGAGATATACCTAAGACATACTCAGTTGAAAAAAGTTCAGATTTTACTGAGCACTGAGATTCTTTTACAATCCAGGAATATCCTTTTTCCAGAAGATGACCAATTTTCCTATGAAAAAATAGCTGCTTGGGAAATAAATAAAAAAGGAAAAAAAACCTAATTGTGGTGGTTCTTCTCCAATTGTTTAAATTCATATGTCTAGTTTATTCTACACAATGCATGGCATATGTACACATATTCTATGTACACAATAAATCAAAACCATCTCTGAGTACAGCATTGCTGACACACACCCTGCCCTCCACCCCTGCTGGCTGTGCCAAATGGCTCATTGACTGCTTTTGTGGCCTGATTCTAATGGAAGGGGCAGAAACCTCCCATAGGAGGGGAACTGAAACTCTCCAGACAGTGATATAATGGATCCCAGTTAATATCAGTGGAGCTGATATTATCATTTTACAGCCCTGGTGTAGTGCCAGCTGTAGCATGAATTAAACTGAGAAGAACTGGTCTTTGGTCTGACTGTGCAGCTTCATGGGCCACTTCCTTGCTCATCCCGCCTTGATGGAAAATGCTTCAAAGAATATTCCTCCAGCACATGCCTTGTCCTGTGTCCTGCTGTGCCCTTTCTTTCTAATCAGAAATCTGGCAATTCTGGGTTTACTGACCAGCTGTAATCTAACATACTGCTGGGAAAAATCTGACATTTCTTGAAGAAAGTGACTAAAAGCAAACAATGCTGGCAGCAAATTTCTGGGCAGCTTTGGAGATCCATGCCTCTCTGGTTCTCACCTTCCCACATCTGCTGAAAAACTTCACTTTTTATAACTTTCAGTTTCAAAAATTGAACTCTCTTAAACCAGATGGTGAATGTCCACTGCAAATGAAGCGTGCTGCTACTGTTATTTTTTTAACAGACATCAGATGCCTAATTTCCTGTACACCACCCTGATAATTTAACCATCCAGTCCAAGCAGGGAATTACTTAGGAAAGGAATCTTCTTCAGAAAGAAACCTGATAGCTCCAGGCCTAATGCACTCTGTAAAGCAGAAAGACCATGAAACATGATAAAGACAGAGTAAGACATAAACCCACCATTTGTATTCTTACACCAAATATTTCATTCTAAAATCATGGAAAGTGCTGTTGATGTATAAAGTATTCTGAGATTATTGCCAAAAGAAATTCCCCATGAAGAATTCAGCGACGTGTCTTTGCCTGAACAAATGATGTCTCCTAAAGCTGGAAACCTTCTTTGCCACAGAGGAGAATCCCTCAAATATCAGTCAGTCAAATAAAGGAGGGAGTAGCAAGGCAACTATAAGGATGTCCTTGTTTTTTTATAAAACAAGGGCATTCAATAACCTAATGGAACTACATATTACACATTGAAGGACTGTTTCAAAGTGACAGAAAAGAAAAATTAATGCTTTTATTCATTGTCAATTAAACTTTAAAATTTTAATTTGGCTCCATTTATATAAGACTTTAGACAATCTGCTCAAAAGCATTTACAGTTTTTATGATTATAATGATCCATTGATTACAGAGTAATACTAAATAGTTCTTATAATATTTCGGTAGAGATATTTTGCTGTGTGTCTCAACTAAAGCTTCTCAAAAATCTAGTTTTAAAATCCTCAGTACTACTACTCTTTATCTCTTTAAATTCTGAGAGAAGAAAGAAGGTACCAACCCTTTTTCTCTTCTAAAAAATCTATTTCTTTGCATTCAGTTCCAACCCTCAAAATAAAATAAGAATGTATTTAAGAGGAAAGAAAACCACAGCAAAGATAAGGCTCTCTCATATGCAATATAACAGTTTCTGAGTAAAATAATGGGGAATTTAATAAATAGAACATTACTTCCCCATGCCCACTAAGGGAAATTTCTTGTACGGTCTGAAACTTAACTTTTTATTGTTCTTGTGCTCTAAAAACACATGAGATGAAGTTCTTGGGATTAAAGAGAGCTCAAAAACTGCTTTGTGAAAGACTGAGGCATAGGTAAAAATACAAACGCTTGGCTGCAAAGTTCTGCTCTTCATGCTCCATGTTATTGGGCGGGGGGGCGGGGCGGAAAGAGCTGCCTGTTTATAAAGGAGCTGTTATTGTATCACTGAGTTTATAATCAACACCTTCTTGGGTGAAACACTGGAACATTTGTTGGCCTAAATGGATGAGGCCGACAAAAAAAAAAAAAAAAAGAACTTAGAAATCCAGAGTTTCTCACTGTACAAGTGTGTAAACCTGCTTTTGCAAAACATCAGAGCCAACCATCTCTGCCACCCTAGGGATGTGGTGGCTGAAAGAGACTTAAATTACAATTTACCCTGCAAGTGAGAAGACAGGCACTCTGAAAAATGTTAACTGACTATACATAAGTGGCATAAGCAATCTCACCATGGCAGTGGAGTTCTGTGCAGGCTGATTCACTCTTCTGCAGCTCGTCAGCTCCTTCCCTCTACACTGTCCCAGGCACCTCTGCAGGGGTGTATATTATGTATATGTGCAGATAGGTAGGTATATAGAAATACATAGGTATTTATTTCTTTTAAAAACTGGTGGGATGCAACCTGTTATGTATATGAGAGCTCTGCATTCTCTGTATATCAGAGGAGCTCTCTGGATGTCAGCAGGGACTGATTCACCGTTACCTTTGTTTATAAACAAATTCACAAAGATTGCTGTAGCACCACAACCTGCAGCAGTACTGAGACCCCCTTCTCCCAGCACACCCTGACTCACTTTGGAAAGAGAGTAGTTAATGTATAGTTCAAACCAAATGTTCCTAATAGATCTCCTCTGAAAGTGCAACAGCTGAACTGACTGAGCCCAGAAGACTACAAAAATTGTATCTGATTATTATTTTAAACACCCTATGATTTTTTTAAAGCCCAACTCTGTTGAGTTTACCTGACAATAGCAGTTAAATAGGAATAAAAGCAGGGCAGCACTCAATTCACCCTGATAAATGTAGAACATTAGAGCTTTCTGGGGCTCAGAAGTCATTAAGTCTGGAAATACAGCATGTTCATGTGCACTGAAAAATCCAGTCTACAGAGAGTTTTGCTAAAATTCAGAAACAGATTCTTTCTGAGTTAAAAGACATTTTTTCACTAAAATTTTAAAAACAAGCACAGTAAATCTCAATGCCAATGCTAGATTTTTATTCTGCAGTTACCAGGGTTTGTTCTGTATTAACATCTGTCTGGGTGGTTGTGTTCCCAGATCCATCTAGATCCAAGACAGCATTTCATACATTGAAACAATGAGTACATTATTGTTGCTGAATTTATGTTGTGTAATTACTTGTTATACCATTCACAAATCACAAATCTTGCATTGCTGTCATGTATTTCAGGCCTGTCCAAGTGCCCCAACAACAAGCAGTACAAGAAAAAATGGCCAAGAAGTACTAATCCAAAACTACAACTTGCAAAGACTGAAGACAGATTCACTACCCATTTATTTGTTTTATGTACTAACTATGTTCTATCTTGACTGATTATTTATTTTCATGATTTTCCCCAGTGATGCAGCTATCAAGTGGACAGAAGTAATTAATACAGTAAGAATATATGGCAATGAAGACTCACTGAAAGGCAAGGGGGAGAAATTCATGTGGCTATTAAATGTCTGCAAGGAGGAAAACAGACAGATGCATTAATTTTTATACACACTTGTCATATATTGCTGCTGGTCATATCAGTTGTGTGAGTGTACTTTGATATAAGAATGCCTCTAAAGAGCGTGCTGGGAATCTTGTGCTGGTAGTTGTATTATGTAAGTGTACTGTCAGAGTAACTCAGGAAGTAGCTCTTATTTGGGGGGAAAAAACCACAGAGAAATAAGTAATAAATGTATGGTTTTGGTCCAGGGATTCTCCTCTGGAGGCAAAACATAGTGCTTAAAATAATGAGAATCCCTGCTTAGAGGTATCTCTTAGCAAGAAAGAGCTATAGACTAAAACTGCAATGCTAGAAACACGACCCTAGAGAAAGTTATAATACAATGATGGAAGACTGAGATTCATTTCTGTAACATAAGAAAAATTCTACCATGCCTCTGAACCAATGCCACTGTAAATCTTGGAATATTTGTGCCCCAAAGACAGATAGTACAGCAGTGCCACAAACTAACACAACTGTGGAAATCCAGACATGACAGTAGAAATAGAATATCCTGAAAAAATTTCCTCGTCTGAAAGTTAATGAGGATCTGTGCCATTTAACAATTATCACTACAACTCTTATCACCAATATTTGGAAGGTTGTTGTGTGCTATGCTATACTAGTGAGGCATTTCAACATCACATTCTGCAGGAAAGGTGGACTTTGAGCCGGTTTTGTGAGATGTGCTGTCTCTTTCTCTGTGGCAGCTTTAGAAAACCATCCATCCTCAATGACCCTATGAAAGGCTACCCTGCTACCAGTTGCACTTGAGACTCCTCTAGCAGGAGAGAGCTCACGAGCAGTGATGAACACACAGGTCACAATGATTTACACCAGAAGTCAGCCAAGGAACCCACTTTGATATCACAACTAATGGCATCATTCCTTTTCTACATTGAGATGGTATCTGCAGAAAGGTTTGGCTATAAGAAAGAACTTCATCATTTTACCACACCACACCAATACATCTCCTTCCTTTATCGACCATCAATGCGTTCAAGGAAGTTAAAAGATTATTGTGGGACAAAAGTTAGCATTTTTAAAACTTCAATTGAGTGACTCTAATATATTGATTAAAGTACAGTAGTCATGAAAAGTACAGTAATCATGTAATAAGAATGAAACTGATAGCATCCTTGTGTACCTTGGTGGTGTCTGTCTGTTCTATTGGTGTCAGTCGGTCAAGAAAAAAATTAATATTCTCTCTTTTCCAACCTTATCCTGTCACATCAATTCTATTAATAAACTGGAATTATATTTTAATTTTATATTAACCCCATGGTCATACATGACCCAAGGTTTGGAGATTTGTGGAATGTACATAGTTCTGTTGGCATGGGGTGGTTGCTTGGGGTGACTGTGACTGTGGATGACAATATGAAAAAGATGCAAGAGATCATATCGAAAAGAGACTGGCTGTCCCTAGTCTAAGTAGATGTCCACATTCTAATATTTTAAGAAATATAGTTACCATTTGGTAAAGATAAACTAATTTTTTTTAATCTTGCATGTGATAGTGGATCATTCCTGCTCAGCTGTGTATTTGCTATTGTACCTTCAAGGGCAATAATGACACATCTAGATGCCTCCACCTTCAGCAATTTGTATGCAGTTATTTGAACTGCACCCACATGATCTTACCAAAATTACAAAGTCTGTATAGCCTGAAATATTGAACTATATTACTAATCACCACCTTGATTCCTCATCCCCCAGCCCATTGCTAAACAGCCATGGCTAATTTATGCAGCTCAGACATCGTGCCAAGTCATCCCTTGCCTGAGACTGCAGAAACATCTCTCAGACATACAATTACCTCAGTTCATTGTCATCTGGGCAAACCCATCCCCGCCTGTACGGAGCTCTACTTCCACTTTAACCTTAGTGTGTGTATGACACCAGTAACAAATATGTACATTTTATGAACTTTTAAGTTCATTCCAAGAGCTTCAAGAAATAGAAGAAATTGCATAGGATAGTAAGAATTAGTGGCAGAGTAATTAATGAGAAACTATCAGATATATGTGATAATTACAATGCTCTCTGGGACAAGGTGGTTAATGGTACAATTCAAAGTACATCGAGGGTATTTAATCCCTTGGAACTCATTTTACATCTGCTTTATTACAAATGAAATGCGAAGACTTAAGCATTTGTCTTGCTTTCATTGTTCAGGAAATAGAGCTTATAATTATCTCCATAAAGCAGGGAAGTATTTAAATACTTTGCATTGCATGTATAGCAACAGGGTACAGTTCATAATGCAGATCCTGCAGGAGTGTAAAATGCAGGCAGATCAAAAGGAAAATTATGAAGTAATTGAATTCAGATGCAGTAAAGTATTATATATAAAAATTTGTACACTTAAAAATAAATATTGTTTTCCTGTCTAGGGGGGAAAAAACAGAACCCTGCCTCTTCACTTTCAGTGAAACCAGCAGTCCTTGCTGGAAGAATAAATCAGACAGTAGGAGACAAAAACTATTATAGTTTCACTGTGTAAAAAAATGACCTCATTGAAATTGGCTGTAGCATTGTGGATAAATGCCCGATGGCTCGAAACAGATCTAGTTTAGTCAACCTTATCTTCTTCAAGGGGAGATGTTATGAAACACAGAGTTATAAGGTCAGCACTGCAAGGTCAAAAGCACGTGTTGTCACATCCTATGCTCGGCATTTTCAAATGCATAAAAAATAAAAGGAATAAAGGTAATATGTCAGCTATTGAGCAGCTAGGGACAGTTATATAAGATAATGTGGAAAGGGAGAAAAAAGCAAAGGAAATAAAAATTATTGATTTGGCTAATAACTGAAATCAAGAGAGCATGGATTCATGTCCTAAATGTTTCACATAGTAGTTTAGATCCTGAAGTTGTGTTTTAGTCTGGTCTGCCTCTTAGAGTCATTTCAGACAGTAGAAGTCATCAAAGATGATTGTGTCCAATATAGTAGTCACCCATACTGCTTCTAAATCTCCCCCGACGCAGTTTAAGACTGTGTCCTCTTGTTCTATCACTTGTAGCCAGAGAGAAGAGACNCATCAATAAAGATATTGAACAGGACAGGTCCCAACACTGAACCCTGAGGCACCCCACTAGTGACCGGCCTCCAGCCAGACACAGCAACATTAACCACTACTCGCTGAGCTCTGTTATCCAACCAACTCCCGATCCAGTCCACTGTAAACCTATCCATGCCATAATAATGTAAATGTAATGTAAATAATGTAAATGTAAATATAATGTAAATGTAATGTAAATAATATAAATGTAAATAATGTTCTCAGACTTTCCAGGTATGAAGTTTGTACACTGAATGTGCTCAGAGCAGGTTACTCTCCATTGTCTTGCTCGACAGTTTACAAGGAGAAAGGGGTATTTGAAATTTAAGAACAGCACACGTGGAAACATGACTGTATAGAAAAGTTGAACATGCTTCAGTGAATTTTTATGTGCCATGTTACCTACATGACTTTCCTGGAATTCTAAGCTAAGGCCACCCCAAGGACTTGTCACCACCTGTTATAAAGGAAAAGATAAACTGAATCACAACACAGGATAAAAGAACATTTCTAAAAAGAAACCAATCTAGCAGGAATTCAGTCAGCCATCCTCTTCTAAAAATTACCAGTTTTGAATTCAGTATGGCCAGTCATGCATACTAGCCTCAGGCCTGACAATCTGTCAGAAAAAAATGCTAGTCTCCCATGCCATTTTGCATTTGGTTTTGAAATAAATCATGAAATGTTTCTTTAGGCCTGAAAAAGCTATTTATGTTCTAAAGCTTCTAAAAGTATAGGCAAAGTACAATAATGATAACATTTGTCTGGAAGAAAGTAACTGGATAGGTACTGGGCTTCAGGGAAGAATTGCATTCCAGAAACACTTAAGAGCATTGGAAATTTTCCTGCACTGAGCTCTTGGTGTATAATCAAAAACCTGACTTCTCAGCTCTCATGGTATTTTCTATCTTCAAAACTACCTAATCCTTACAGAATCACAGTGCAGTGCTGTTATCTCCATGTCCCAATGAAATTGAGTTGCCTCACCCAGACGTCTGACTAAATTATGAGACTGTAATCCTCAGCTCTCCTTCCCACTGGCTTCTCTTCTGGCTGAGCCTGACTTTAACAAGACTTAGATCTTTGGAAAATGCTGCTGAGTGATAACATGACCAGGTTACACTGCGGTGTAAATTAGAGGAGAAAGATATTTACTACACATCAGAGTCATAAACAATTTATTGCACAACAAATCCTACCTCCTTTTTGATAGACAATATGAAAAGCTCCTCAAAATAAAATGATGCTAAAACCTTGCTTTCTGCTTTGAAGGCTTTGTTTCCCTGGCCCATTCCCAGAAGACTAAGCCAGCAACTGGAATATCAGTAGTGCACAGGAACAACAGTGAATGTAGGCTGGAAAGCAAACTGCGAAGTGAAATGTGATTTCATATTAATATTGTGTCCGTTTCCTTAGGGTCTAAATAGTTCTTTATTTTCTCAAGCACCACGTATGTGTATTGTCTACTACCACTCCCAGACTTGAAGCAAACAAATTTAGGAATGTAAACATGGCAAGAGCAGGGCTGTGGAAATATTTTGCATTTATGATGAATGACCAAAATTATTTTAGAAACACTGCACCAACAGACCAGTACCAAAGAAAGCAGCTGCTCCTAAGCAGGAGGCAGAAATCCCACAACAAACCACAAAAGGCAATATTTGAATGCAAATACAATACTATTTCCCAAATAGAAGGTTTATAGATATAGACAAAACAGAGATTCTTAATCCAAAATGCTGTGTATGTGATATCCTTAAATGGACATGATAAGAAGTAAAACCATTTCCTTAAACCAAATATTTTTTTCTTTATCATTATCGTCATGTTTTACAAAGCAAAGCCTTCACTATATAACACTGTGTAGTTCTACCTGTAGAAAGATCTACAAATGAACAGAAAATAACCTACTGAAATATCTTCAAAATTACTTATTTTCAGTCTCTTTTACTACATTATCTCCAATTTTATGGAAAAATATATTGATAAAATTTCATATGTTTTCAATCATGAATGATAGTTTCCTGCTTGCTAGTTTGTTTTAAATTAACATTAATTTTCTAGATGCGTTTTTTGGAGTGTATTTTTTGCACAAACTTATTTTTTTTTTCTTACTTCCTCAGTTACTAAATTGTTAAATATTAAAAAGAAACCCAGAAGAGATTTGGACATCCAATCCAGAAGGACCCATGGTGAATCAGGAGAACTAAGGAAATGCCAATAATGGCATAACAAACTTCCTCGTGTGCCTTCTTTCTCTTTCCTATGGCCTGGCTCCAATGCACACCCTCCACTGCTTCTACCAGTCCTGCAGTCCAGTCCCTGTGCTCTCCTTTTCAGCACTATTTCTGTTCTTGCTTCCTTCGTGTCTTGCTAATATTTTCTTCCACAAGATACTTAGGTTTCCTACTCAGTGCTATTTATCTCTTTTGTTGCCCATCAAATATTGTAGTTCTCTGTTTTTATCTGCCCTTTCCTTCACCAGTAGTTTACTGTCTGTTTATCTTCTCTTGCCACTCCTTCACATTCAGCTCATGTTTTCTCCTGTAGCCTCCAGACTGGCTGCACAGCACCGACACTCTGGCCATCCTCAGGTCCTGTGCTGGGTCATCAATTTGGATACAGCAACCAAGAGTTGTTTTTCTGCTTTCTTCTGCATGTTGGAGCATGTTTATTGCCTCTCAGTCCTGGTATGCTGTGGGCACAAGCCCATCAGCAGGACTGGTGCTAACCATGTTCAGCTCAAATGTAATATTCCTGGAATCTAGGTAACAGTTGTTAGCAAACTGGTGTGGATTATGTATGGAACATGTCAGATGCTTACAGCTTGTCTAAATTCTTCAGAGATGCTTCACAGGACACATCCCTTCTCACAGACCTCATGTTCCTTGCGTCTAAAATTGCTTTTTAGGAAAAATGGTTCACTGTCCTTTGGAGTTCTTTTTTTGGGATGTACTGTTTCATCTATAGACATTATATAACAGTACTTACAATTTTAGTCAACTTACAAACATTTCTGTGTATCATGGAGAACACTGGGTTAGATTCACCCTCACCATTCAGGTTGCTTTTAACTAGATGTAACTTTACCCATCTACTACTTTCTTCCTTTACCGTGATTTTCAAAATAGACCAGGTCAGACAGGCTTTTAGAATCACAGAATCATAGAATATGCCAAGTTGGAAAGGACTCAGCAGGGTAAGAATCAGCCCCTTGTCCTGCAAAGGACACCCCAAGAGTTCCACCATGTGCCTGAGAGTGTTGTCCAAATGCTTCCTGGGCTCTGTCAGCCTTGGGGCTGTGCCCACTGCCCTGGGGAGCCTGTTCAAGTGCCCAACCACCCTCTGGGTGAAAATCCCTCTCCAACCTATTTTATAGATACTGCAATGCCTTAACAGCCCTTGGAAAATGAAGATCTTATTCACACAGAGCTAAATCTCTATAAAAGAATCTAAGGGCATGAAAAACTCGCTTAGAAAGAGAAAAACTAGAAAAAGGAATAAGCAACACCTCCAGCATCGACCAGATCAAACGCATCATTTCTTATCATTCAAATGTAAGCCATAAAACACCACATTAGAAGTCAGAAGAGTATCAGCTCCCCCTCCTCTGTGCCCGACAGCATGCAAATCCACAGGCAATGCAGACATCCCTGTCATTTGTATACAGTCCCTAGAGGCTCCAAGGGTCTGGGTCTGCACATCAGAACCAGATTTATTGGACTGTGACTATGTGCTCTGCACAGTAAGAACCAATGAGTCTTGTGTTGGATTGATTACAATTGTGATTGTAGAATCTCTGGGATCCAAAGAACAAGGAGTCGTTTCTCACAGTGAAACACTTGGCAATTGGACAGACTCAAACTCTCTGCCTCATGGCATTAGTGGCTGTTCTTTGCATTGCCACGTAAATCAAAGACGTGTATTTTGACCCTTCTACACATAATGCAGCCAAATAGGAAGCAATACAACAAAAACAACACTGTGGAATTTAGAACATCTTTTCAGAAAGGAAAACAGTCATGGATATAAACCTCTTACCTATTCACAAAATTTTACATGACCTGCATAATAGAAAATACACATAATAGACAATTAATAATGAAGTTGCTTAAACTGTGCTAATTTTTACTACTAGAGAGAAAGGGAAATGCAGACCTAGAAATAGAATAATCAGGTTAATTTCAAAACTAGAAGGTGGGGGTAGGAGAGGAGAGACCTGAATAACCCTAATTTAATTGTTTCTTTTTCTGTACAAGCTGTTCATAAAGCCAAGAACTGAAAACCTCTCCATGTCCAATAAGGGTTTTAAACAATCAACCCCCCAGCAGTTTTAAAAGCCAGTTTAGAATCTGGTTTATAATGAAGAAATATAAACTATGTAAGCAACTAACCTGTGAAATACCAACACTTCCTCAAGACCACTTCAGGAATTCCATAGTTCATAGTCCAGGAATTGGGTGCCAGAGAAGAATTCCAAGACAAATCTTGGGACAGAATGAGTCACCAAGGAGACCTTATTGCTAAGACTCTTAAATCTGATTGTTCGGACTCATTGTGTTATGCAGTTTGTGAGTTATCTTAGTACAAATTACTGATTCTGTTCTCTAAAATACCAGTCTGCACAGAGAAGAGATTAGAGACACTTCACTGATACCTCCAGAACAGAGCACAACCCCGCTGGATGACACAGATGCTGCTCAGACTCCAAATGCCTGTTCGTGCCATGAGTTCTGTTAAAATACAGAAATCAGCTTGGGGAGGGGGCAGTGAGAGGGGAAGGGGCTTAAGGAGAAGAGCATCTACACTTTCCAAGTTCAGATTCACTGCCAGCAATGGCAATTTCTGCTGCAGCCTTCAGCAGGTTCATCTGCTGCTAAGAGCCACCTGCAGACTGAGCATTGCCAAGTCCCCAGTTCACCCATGCTCTCTGCAATGGCTTGCACTGGGCATCTCAGTCCTTGAATTTGGGTCATCCTCAACAAAGTCACTTGCACAGCTCCTCACAGCTCTTATCAGAAGTGATGAGAGCAGATAAAAAATTGTATTCTGCTCACCACAATTAATACATTGACAATAGGTGATTCCACGGTTCTATTCAATTAATGGCAGTGCAAACATGCTTTCCAATGAAAAAAAAAACATTAACTGCTTCCTCTTATTTCACATTATTTGTTTAGATTCAGCTACAAATTAATGGAAGCCAGTCAGATTTTTTGTAGAGTGATAAATTTGCAAGTGCTTTTACAGAGATCTGACCATTCAGAAGCACAAAATTCAGATTCCACAAAGGAAAATATTTTATGTAGTCTGCAACCTAAGGTCACAACGTTTACCTTTTATCCACCCATGACAACTCCAGGGGGCACACAATCAGTGCAACTGCTGGATGCAGCTGAGGGAGAAAGGCAGGACAGTCAGGCACCAGTGAGAGAAACCCTCACTCCAAGACTAGAGTTGTCAAGTTGAACATATTTTAAACTCTGTAGAAATGGTTAGGGAAGGGTTCACCGTGGTCCACAGCATCCCAGCATGTTCCTTTTTCCTTGGAAGTCTGCAGAGCCACTGCTCTTACTTAGAAAAATTGTAGAACAATAAGTCAAAACTCAGAGTAAAATCAAGACTTCAAACTTGACCTTGACACCAACAGACTCTGAAGTATTAAAAACCTGTGTTCAAAACCCTCTCCTACAGGGTTTACTATTTTTGTACCTTAGCCCAAGTGGTTTGAGGATACAGTTCAATTTTTCATTTCTCTTGAGAGCCCTTCCATGTAGCGGGAGAACAGAGCTACTTCATTGCTAAATCACTGAATCAATGTCAAGGTCTCGTGTTTATTTGATAATCTTTGATAAGCTGCAAAAAAACATTTGTTGAGATAAATGTATCTACACAACTGGGGTTCTGTAGCTTCTTATCCCAGATAGCAACTTCAGAGGAAATAGAAACAAAGACATACTTAGCTTATTAAAAATTTGAATTAGTGATCTTTTTTCTTCTTTTGAAGCCTCCTCCTGTTAAATTACTGAGTATTAGGATTAGACTTGTCCTTCCTGCGGTTTGAACAAAATTAATTCCAGAATATGTTGGTCGAGCTCCTGGCATTTGCTGGTAGCTCTCCTTGCCAAAGTGACACAAGGTAGCCCTCATTCCAGGGGTCCATTCCTAGGACAGTCAGGAGGGCTGCACGAGGACCATCAAGGGCTGCCTGTCCTAGAGGTTACCGGAAGATAAGGACACACTATAATTACAAAATAAAGCCACTGGCTGTGAAAGACTATAGCCAGCCAAGCAGGCATTTGGCTTTCCTTATAAATATGTAGGAGCTGTTTCCATTTACTGTTTCAGCTAATGGCCATAGGAATTTTGCCAGTTTGCTGTGTCAGGTATGTCAGTGCTCATTTGACTTTCCTAACCAGCTTTTCCTAGTAATGCTCACCAGAAATAAACTAAAACAACAATTAAACAAACCCTAAACACTTTATCTTCTGTTGCAGTGACAAAAGGTTTCTTAGATCGGACTGGTATGACAAAATGTTTATTAACATATCAACTGCTTTAAAGGTGGATGATCAATAGTTCAACATACACAAATGGCCCAGTAGAAAAAGCTGTGATGACTTTGTACCAGCCTTCAGCTCTGACATTCACTGCTGTCCTTTCAGATGTCACTACAGTCAACTTCCAGCTGTACTTTCACCTCTGCTTTCTGAGAATGACTTGAGAACAGAAGGGTCATTGCTGACTTTCTTTCACATCAATAAATTCAAAACCTAATTTAATAGCAGAGGAAAAATATGCTAATAAGAAATGTCATCTCACAATCTCCTCTCTGGGCAGCCCTGGAAGGCTGCAGCAGAAATGGAGCCCCAAGGAAGAGATGATTCCATGTTTGCCTTTCACAAGAAAGGCAAGTGAGTCTTAAAGTCAAGAATCTGTGAGAGGAAACAAACTGCAAAGCAATCTATAGCAAGTATCAATCATTTGGTCAATCTGTGCTCAGTGTCCCCTAATGTACACTTAAATAATACACACTAAGGAAGAGGGACAGTGGAACCTCTGTGGGAACGTGTTTGAGAAAGGGCAAAGCTGCCTGGCAGGGAGGGAGAGTGTGAGGAGCAGCAGGAGGAACGACGTAAGGAATTGTGTGAAGAATTGTGTGAGGCACTGCCCTGTGAGCACCAGGGTCAGAGGAAAAGGGCTCGAGGAGACACTCCAGGGACCAGAGCAGGGATTCCCCTCCAGCCCATGGAGAGACTGGGGGGAAGCAGATACCCCCAGTGCAGCCCATGGGCAGCTCCATGTCAGAGGAGGGGGATATTTCCCAAAGGAAAGGACTCACACTGAAGCAGGGAAAAAGTGTGAGGAGAGGGGAGAAGCAGAGAGGAACTGCTATGGACTGACCCCAACCCATCCCTCCCCATCCCCTGCCCTGGCGTCTTATCTGAGAGCATCACCCCAGGAACATTCAGTTGTCATTTCCCACACCCACTGCTTTCAGAGAAAAGACAATTCTCACACTGAAAAACCTGCCTACAAAGTTGAGATAACAGGTAATACAAATCACCAATTCCTGTAAAACTGTATCACCCTTTACAGGCAAACACAGTCAGGGAAGTTACGATAAGTATCATCTCCTATCTAACTTAGATTTAATTCCTTTAAAAAAACTGAATAACTATGAAAGAGGATTAGATCTCTCAAATATGCTTCTTTCAAGCAGTTTCTTCATCACTAAATAAAATGATTGGTTTTTCTGCATGACTTGGGCATTCCCATATACACATACTCCAGACTACAACAAAATGAAATATAAATTATGCTCTGAAGTTTTACATAATATGCAAAAGATACGTCTTATCTCTACTTGCTCATTTCATTTCATTGCCAAAATAAAAATATGGCAAAATTAAGATTTTTGCAATAGCTTTCAAGTTTTGACATGACACTAATCTTATATTTTTCTAAATCCTCTGATTCCCTTGCTGGTTAAAGTGACTGCCCTTGCTCAATTTGTATGAGCCAAAATAGATCTGATCATCGTGAAATCTCCAAGGCACAGTACAGCCCCTTCAGACCACTGTGTTCCAAGGATCTGTTTGACAATTCTGGATCAGTGCTGGCAGTATTTCTTTGGATTCTGCATGTGCCACTTCCCATTCAGCGCAAAAGAAAGAGCTTTATTCTTCTGGACTGCATTGCAGTACGGGATATTTTGCTTGGCATTACTGGGTGACACAAAGCAATGACTGCTCTGTCTCCACAATACGGTTTTATGAGTCAGACATGTCCTTATTACTAAAAATGCACTTTGTAAGTTTTGAAATTATGTGCATTCTAAACTATTTCAGCTTAGAAACATACCTTTAAATTCATTAAGCAGAAGGGTGGATAAATTTAATTCAAATCATTTTTAGCACCACTTCAAAATTCAATTTTTAATGACCATAAGACAGGCACCCCCAAAAAATTTTGTCCAAAAATTAAAGCCACTTGGAAAGGTAGTAGAGAAAGAGCACTGCTGGGAGGAGGGAAGTGAGTCAGTGTGGTGTTCTCAGCATCAATTCTAACACAGAGCCAGTGGCATCACCGCTGTGGATAAAATGTAAACATCAGTTTGGCGTCACCAGTGCATAATCTCCATACATCCCCCAGGCATGGCTGTACCTTTTGGAGTTGTTACATCTTATCCACTGCAAATGGCTGTATTAGTATATGAATATAAATAGAATATGCCCCTCCTTCTACCTCATTATCATGTAATGTGGCCTTGCCTGACCAGCTAATGTTTTATTCTGACCAGAATCAGTTTATTACTGTAAAAAAGCAATTTTGTAGCTGAAGTCATGTGTATATTCTCATCCTAAAACAATAAACTACAAGAGACGAGGAGAAAAGAGAGTGGGATTATGAACTGTTTCACACATAATAAAACCCCATATGTAAAAAAGTATTTGTGATGTGCAAAACCAGGAAAGGGTTTATGAACACAGAATATCATTACTATTGCTTTTGAGTATTCAAACTGGAATGTTTCACCTCTAGATGTCAAGGACAATAGTTAATTTGTACAAACTAGATAAATGAGGTGGAAACTAATCAGAAGAGGTTTGTTTATCTGTTCTTTGATGATATATTACACTACAATAATAAGACAGTAACTGTGTGTTCTATCTGATTGAGAATAACTTCCAACATCATTTCTCATTTTTACATATCAGATCTGAAAGCACCTCCCAGTCTTTGAAGTTCAGCAAAATTCTAAACCAGTAATTAAGCCCAGGCAATGGGTAGCAGGGGATTTTAACAAGAAAAAGAACAATATTAAAATCCGCCAGGCCTGTAATACATTGCTTCTCTCATGTCACTTTTGTGCATGTCATCTCTTGTGTCCTCTGAATTTAAGGGCCGCAAGTAGCAGATTACTTTAAAATTGTAATCTTTGTTTATACTGGGAAACTCCAAATGTGTATGTAATTTTAATTGCATTTTACTTTTTTTTTAAAGGGAAAATATTGTCTTTTATTAGTACATTGGTTTACAGTGTAAGCAAACAGTTATTTCTGAACACAGGTAATATCATATTTTGATTTAAAAGTCTGTATCCACTACATCCACTACAGCCTGCTTGCTTGCTGGGAGCTGGGAGGACTGGGAAGGGTTTTAAAAGACAGAAAATTGTCTTATGCTGAAAACCCAGAGGTTTTCCAAAGAGCTGATGTGGTTCAGCAGAAAACATAACTCCCAGAACGAAGACAACTAAGAAAATTGAGTAGTTCACAATTTCAATTTACTTGTCCACAGGCAAGGACCTCTCCTTCTTTCCCTTCTGACCATCACCAACATGGGAATGCTTTTTCTGGAACTCACAACACTAGATCTGCCATTGCTCTCAAAAAGCCAAAACCTCCAGAACTGGAGCAATGTGACAGAACACACAGTGTCTCCTTAATTTTTTTCCTAATTATAAAACACTGTGATTTGGTTTCCCTTGAAAATGCTCATTAGAAGCTGCTTATGAGAAAAATAATTTACAAGATGGAGAAAGTTGATGAGAAGCTACTATTGCTGACAGCAGATTTATCAATAGAGAAAATTATAAAATAAATGAAGAGAGGGAAGAAGTCCATTTAGAAAAGTCAATGAGACTAGATATAAAAGACAAATTTATGTTGTGATAAGTGGTAGGAATTTGATATAACAGAATTTATAAACCATACATACGGTCTTTCACAAATGCATAAATGCAAGTAAAGGCCTAATACAAACCCATTTACTCCCCTGCCATCTCACTTTTATAAATGTAAAAAGCACTGACAGCCAAGTAAAAATAATGCATTGCTTCAAGAGTCTTTAAAAGAAAAGAAACTGAATTACTGTTACGCAGTAAAACTTATATTGTCTGTGAGTGTGCTCTATCTCCTCTTTATAAAACGTACATAAATTTTCAAAGGATCACATTAGAGCCTTGCCTGCAACACCCAGAGCTGTTTCTAGAGTCAGCCACACAGGCAGCCAAGGATTCACCGTGTGCTATTAGGAAGGCAGAGAAAGACACCAGAATGTCTCACTACAGAAAGAAAGAATTTCATTCTCGTAGGCCACAGTCCAATTTTGCAGATTGCTGCAAAGTCAGAATTGCTGATAATTTTGGACAACCTGTAAACATTTTGCTTTAGAATCCAATGTGGTAAATGCATGGGGTTTGAACCCCCTGAAGAATCACTTGCCCTGTATGAACTGAGATTTTTCACGTATGGGAACAGCCAGCTGCCACCCTAAACTGAGCACAGATTAACTGCACTTATATTTCAGGCTGAGCAAAGGGCACGTATATTTTGGAAAAATGAGATTTTAAAAATCAGATATAGAACATAATGTTAACAACTCATGCCAAAAATGAGGAACTACTGACAAAACTGTCAGGGATTAAAAACTCTTTTCAAGGCAACAACACACACCATGTGGAGGGTCTGCTTCCACCGTTTGAATTTCTTCCATTTTTTTCTAAGAGAGAAGAGTGACAGGCTGTGCTTTCTTCACAGCAGTTCTGGCTGGAATGGCTCGTGGGAATGCTGTTTCCAGTCAATTTTAGCCTAAAAGTTCTTCAGAGTGCCTTAGTCATTCACAAATAATCAAACTGTCAGATGAGGAGGGATTCTCTCCTGCAAGATGAGTTATATAATGAAAATTCTGACAGTCTTTTAATTATCAGTGGCACAAGCGGGTGCTACTATAATAAATCTCCCTTTCCTAAACACAGATGAATCAAAAAACTAATTAGTAGCTTCATCAAAGCTCTCTGGGATCAAAGCTGGTCAAAAAGATTATGTAGGAAATGCTACTCCAGCAGAGTTTAAAATGAAGTCAGTCACTTGGGTGTTCTTAAGCACCCACACTGGGGCCCAAATAAGAGCACAGTGCAATATTCTGCTGCCATGAGCAGATACCATGGAACATTACATTGGGGAAACACTTGCACATTTATAGGTTGGGGTCTTTTCATTTCCTGATTTTTTTAAGCACATTGAATAGGGTAAATGAATAGCATGGAACCCTCAACAATTACAGTTAGACATAAAAAGTTCTTTTCAGTCTACACTTTACAGTAAAATGAAGGGAATGGATATTGACCACTGGCAATCTGGGTGTCTATTTCTATCACTTCCATGAACAGCCATGAAACACTGCAAGATCATTAACCAAGGCAGTCAGCTCAGACAGAAATTACAAACTCTACTGAGGAACAGCAAATGAATGGCTCAGAAAATGCCCAAAGATAGAAATATATCAAAGTAAAATATATGAATTATTCTGAGCATGTTAATTACTACATATCATAGTATGTTGATATGCTAGCAACATGAAAAACACATTACTCTTAGAAATTAACTTTTGTATCTGCCCTGGAGAAAGGATGTTTTTCCAACAGAAACACAGTATTATCAGTGGAATTCTGTAGCACACACACTATGGGGAGCTCTGACACTTATCCTATTAAATGGCCACACACATTTCCAGAGTTTAGTAAACCAGCCTAAAATACCGCCAGAAATATTATTTCACATTTATTTAAAAGGCTGTTCTTCACTTCAGATGACTGAAAACAATAACAAGCTATCTNTATAGAACCCCCCAAAAAAGCCTTTTACTTTGAACATAAAATATATTTTAAGAACTGTAGCATTCTGGAAGTCCTATTAAAACATAAATTGCAAAATCAATATGTACTGGAATTTATACAAGAAATTACGTATCACAGTAGAGATAAGGCTGGAAAGGACCTTGAACATCGTCTAGTCCAACCTAGAGCCCAACTAACTTATCATCTACATCTAGATCATATCGCTCAACACCTCATCTAGCCTACCCTTAAACACCTCCAGGGTTGGCGAGTCAACCACCTTTTGAAAGCATTTGTGTATCATTTTATAATTACAGCTTTCAAAATTAGGTAATTTATCATAGAATCATAGAAGAATTTGAGCTGTAAGGGACCTTAAGGATCCTCTCATTACAAACCCCAGTCATGGACTGGCAACCAGGTTGCTCCAAACCCCATCCTACCTGTCTTTGAAGGTATTCAGACTGCAGAGAAAGACTAGGTAAAATTTATCTCAGCTGAAATCCTGACCATGTTATGTTTAGTGGCACTTCATTCCTTGATGTCTGCACAAGCTATCCCATAATACAAACACAAGTCTGGGAAGAGCAATGCCTACACATTGTTTGGATCCAGCTCAGTGGATGCCTCCCTTTCTTTTTCTAGTGATTCAATCTTCTTTCCTTTCTTTCATAAGAGCTGCTGTACTTCCAAACTTTCTTATGAATCACATTTCTATGTGCAAAAACTACTTTTCGCTTTTGGAGTAAAATACTGAATTCTCACTCATCATATAAAAAGCGACCAACAGGAAAGGTGAAACCTGGGCACCTGTGGAATTTCATCA